>JAGTXR010000165.1:600000-1017474 GCA_022606575.1 Glossosoma conforme
ATACATGTACGACAAGCGAACAGAAATAAGAGACGAAAGATTGTACATCGAGGTTTTCGGTACCAGTCAGCAAGGGCTATATCATGCTGATGTTAATTGATTCTACCTGCATCTGCACTTATCAGGATATTTTGAAGGAAGAATCTTCAAATCTAGTATTTTTATTTTATCCTAGGTGATTTTTCTTGCTTTAAATCTTGCATTTTCGTTATGTTAACCAGAACAGATAGTTATTTAGTAACTGCACTTTCAATCTTTTCAAGTGGGGACTATAAATAATAAATTCGAATATCAATCCTAAAAATATGAAAAGTTAGTATACTTGGAGTATCTTGATATGCGGCTGTGAGACATGGTGCTTATCTGAAGATGATGTGAGCCCGATGGATCGGTCACATCATGCGCCACGATGGTCTTCTTCACGACATTGTGGAAGGGATGGTTGATGGTAGAAACTGCAGAGGGCGCCCTAGACGGAAGTGTTTGCAGCAAGTGTTCGAGGACATGAGTTGTAGCTCTTATGCTGAGCTAAAGAGGATTGCAGAGGATCGAGAAGAGTTGAGGTCGAGATGCAATATTTTGTTGCTGCAAACCAATCCACCGGATTGGATACTATGAAGAAGAAATATACTTGTGTATGTAAATGTTTTTATTATTATTATCCAAAATTTCCTGTTTATAGTTATCGACGTACATAAGGATATCATAAAAAGTTAATTTAATTACGAGCTCTGCCGCACACAAGCAGGAACCATCATTGAAAATAAAGCAGATTAAGTGAAGCCGAGATAAAGTTTTCTCCCAACATCCTGTTTTGGTCCACAGCTGACTCCATAGGACACAGATGACGATAATAAAGAGTATGATATCAACACAACTTTCCAGATACAACATTTTTTATCGCGACGAGAACCGTTTCGGGTTTTTTTTTATCGTTTTGTGAATAAATGCGAACTGATTGAATAATAAAAATAATATACACACTCTGAATATAAGAGTTCAATACTCCTCTTGAAACTATTTTGTACAGACACACCCCAAACAAGACTTGACATAACTACCACTTTTCCAAACACACGCAATTAAACGGACTGGCAACAAATCACCAAGGAAGGCAACCCGAGACACGCATGTAGCATACTAACGTCGAAACTTCTAGTCTGAGGTTTTGTTGACAAGCCGTATGCTGCGTCAAAGACTCGGGAAGGCCCTCAGCCACTTGCTAACATTTAAGCTTTTTGTAGTGCTCTGTGAAGTGTTTCCATCAGAAACACATGTACAGAGCGGAGGCGGAAAGGGTTTGACAGCATACCATAGAGACATCTATCGTTATACAATGGTATCATTGGTAACAATGGTATAAATGCAACATATTCGACGCATCACTTTGGGCAGGAGATGGCCGAGTGGTATAGGGCAGAGCTCCGCAACCTTTTCTCATCTACGGCACACCAAAGTACTTATTTGGATTCTACGGCACACCAAAGTTCTCACCTTGAATACCGCGGCACACCAAAAGCCAAAAATACATACATAATTTGATCAATTTCACTTTTTTTTAATTTCATTTAGAATTTAATAAAGCAAGTACCTCGTTGTATGTCTACATAAATAGGTGATAGGCGCTAGGAGCTTGAGGACCGTTGTAAAATTATTTATTTATAATATTGCCTTATTTGATCGCGGCACACCTGTATCGGCTAACGGCACACCAGTGTGCCGCGGCACACCGGCTGTGGAGCACTGGTATAGGGTACTGAACATAGGGCAACGGTTGGTTCCAAAGCTCGCTGGTTCGAATCCCGCTTCTGCCGGTTTCTTTTCTGAACGAATTGATGCGTACAAAAGAATTTTGATGTACAGTTTGTGTATATTTAATTACTAATAAAATTAATTGGCAAAAAAACTTAACTTCCTATGCAATAAAATCTATGATACATATATTATGTTCAATATCCACTGCTCTTAGTAGAAGCATATCATAGCAATAGATTTCTGCCGTAAAATTACCTGTATATTACATATATTATAGTATGCTTTCTTTTCCGTGTTTGTTAATCATACTTATTTTAAAGTTCCATGTATTATTTACATTTTTTATGTAAACACATACAGGAGAATACCTACAGATGGTGATAGTAATTCTGAAGTCTCATCTGTGAAATTCTGTGACGCTTAACATGCTGCATATGGCTAAGAGTGCTGATCCGCCAGCATCATAGACTACAGCCTAAGATACATGCATCGTCCTTTATTATTACAGGAATTTACTATGAATGGGTGGTCTTTACGGGACGACTTTCGTCTACAACCAATTTTAATTATTAGACTATGACTGGCATTTTGCGGGTGATGGATCAAATTTACACCAACCGGGGATATTTTAGAGCTAAGAAATCGATTAAAAAACAATGACTACTATTTGTTTGTTTATTTTATCTACTTATCTACTGAATATTACATTGTGAAATTTACTTTCTGTGTTTGTAATTTTTCGGTATTCCACTGTTACTGTTTCCTCTCTTTTTTATCTACTCTTTCATGTCTGTCACTATACTGTATTGTATAACCTTATTTTCTCTTAGATTTGTATAATCACTACAATATTTTTAATCATTTGTCACGTCATATCTATGTTTAAATGGCACATATATTTGGAACATGTTCTGTTGAAATAAATAATATCAGTCGCCACGGTTCACGTCTCGTCCAAAGTCAGTTCTGCCTCACGGAGCTCCACCGAGTACATTCAATGTATACTACCTGACGTATTTCTTGAACAACGGAAGCTTCTAAAAAAATGTGTAGTTAATGTTTTGTGGCGCCCGGAAAACGTTTCCAAACCAGGTACGACTTCGTATCTTGATCAATTGATAGACTGTAGGAAAGAAAGCTGCTATGTCCACTTCCTTACTTCTTAAATAAAGTTAAACTATTTTACTCCTAATTATACGAACGTTCTCGAAAACCACTATAAGGTTGTATTGTTTTTTTTTATATGCCAATATTCGCAACTGAACACAATAATGGGACATGCTGACATCATCATGATATAGCCCTTCCTGTCTGGTACTGAAAACACTTGCGGCGCTGGGTGTCACTGACCACGATGCCCGGTGCCGAGTTAGTTGTGTTCCGACGGCAGCGAGGTCGTATTGTGGTGGTCCGCCCTGAATGCTGTGACTAGGTCCGGGCCAGAAGTTTGTATAGTTATCAAAATATATATTTCAATGTGCTTCAGAAAAAGTCTTTGTGTTGTTAATCTGCTCCTCATCCTGCCACCACGCAATTCAATAACGAAGTTAGAGAGGAGGATGTTTATACATAAACTAATACTTACACTAAACTAAGTTAAACTTAAAATATTTTATATAATTTTATATACTTACATTATTGTGAATTGTTAAATTTGATTTACTTTTTATTCCTACATATTTCATACGCAGACTTGTCTCTCATAAGCGGATTTGGAAACAAAACAAAAACAAAATACGATATAAAAGTTAACCTATTTAATGCCAGAGATGCGATATTTTAGTGAGACAAAATATGTTATTTGTTATTATATTACCTTATCTTTTTACCGTTTCAAGCTAAAGTAGATGGAAGTCAGCTCTACTTTTTATAACAAGATTTCTTTTTCGTAGTTCATAAATCATTCGAAAAGCGTATTTGAAAAACCACTTTAACCGTTTTGTTTTTTTTGTGAAATACATTTTAAAAAATTTGTAATCTACAAGTGCTTACATTGTCCAAAAACATCACATAAATCTAACATAAAAAACAAATGCGTTTAATATTTTTATTACCTTGAAAAAAAAAACACATAAATCAATAAATATTGATATCAGCTTGATATAGCTCTTTTAGGCTGATGACGAAAAGCCTTGAAAAACGATCTTTTGTCTCTTATTTTTGTTCGCTAAACTGACATGCACATCTAATAATGTTACTTTTAATTTTATACAAAATTACACGGCATTCGCATACGCCATTTTATTTATTTTGACAGTTGCTCCATTTCATGTTGGTTCAACTGTCAACTTTAATTTGTGTTTTAGTCGCGATTATCTTGGCGGCGCTACATGTTACAGTGCCCCGTCTATCGTCAGCTTAGTCCCGTCCGGCTGACGAAACATCATGTAACGGTCGGGCGGGGAAACCAAGTCTTTATTGAAAATAAATGCGAATTTTGCTTCAAAAACAAGTTCTTTTGTTTTGCGACCTGCTCCAGCATCCTTCCTCCACGCGGCCACATGATGAACCCGCGACTTGTCGCCTTTTTTTAAAGATAGGGGATGTCACCATGTACATGGCAACTGATGGACTATCCTGGCTTATGAGTTTGTGGAATATAGCGAAAATCTTTTAATAACATTTTTTTCGTGGGCATAATAAATCGTGCGTCGTATCTTATTATCTATATTCTTTATTGCGGAATATTTCATTTTTTATCTTCAAAAGCTAAGCGTTTTTTTGTAACTTTCATTATTTTTTGGACGCCTCAGAAGGCAGAACCCAGTTTTACTGAATTTCAAACACTTTTGCCTAGTACTTTATAATTCAACAAGCTCAGGAAATAAAATACCTTGTGCTAAATTACTTTCAAATAAACAAATATTTCATTTAAGGAAGACCTTGTTCTAAAATATATAATATTACTAATTCCAAGAATTCGGGTACACAATAAATGATTTAATTAGTGTACAGGTGTATAAAAATATGGTTGAATATATGGAGGTCCAATGAAATTGAAAACCAATGAAAGCCTGGCAGTCTTACAGCGGACCGACTAAATATGACTGCGGCTTGGAGCAGACCCTGTCACACCTTCTTTAGTGTGTGCTGTGTCCGAGTAGCTGCACCCAGAAAAACCTGATGATGGCCGGGAGTAACGCCATCGACGTCGCCCACTTCTCGGCAGACAGGATTATATACATATAAAATATACGAACCTGCTTTATCGCCAATTTTTCGGCAAGAATAGCTCAGTGGTTAATGTGTTTGCTTTAAAAGCCAAAAGGTCGTGGGTTCGATCCCCGACAGAGATTACAAAAATAAAATAAAAACAATTTTGAGCTGTATAAATACCCCCGGTATGTGTGAATTTTATCCCTCACCCGTAAAATGTCAGTCATAGCCTTTTAATCAATATTGGTGGTAGACAAAAGTCGTCCCGTGAAGACCACTACCCATTCATATTGAATTCCTGTAATAATAAGGATGATGCATGAATGTCGGGCTGTAGTCTATGACGTTGGCGGATCAACACTACATTTGCTGCGCTTAGTCATATGCAGCATGGTAAGCGTCATAGAATTCACAGGTGAGACTTCAGCATCACTATCACTATCACCATCTGTTGGTATTCTCCTATACGTGCTTACATAAAAAAAATGTGGTAACTTTTCAATTCGTATTAAGTAATATATTCTGTAAAATTGAAATCTTTCAGCATCAGAATACATCTGTAATACGAGGCTTCAAAATTTGTTTAAAGCTCGGTTTGTCGGTATTTTGCTGTTTGTGTTTACATAAAAAAAGTAGAGTTTTCGTTTTAAATACTTTTAGCAGGCGTATTCTAAAGAATGACCTAAAATTCAAAAGCCAAGGCCCTTTGGTGGTGATCTTCTTTAAATGTTTACATAAAAACGACCTATACGGTTCTATCTTCTTTTAACCCATTAATCTCACAAAACGGGTGCCATTTATAACAGAATAATAACACCGCACTATACTAGGACGGCCTCACCCTTATGACACGCATTATTAATAATACAATGAGAGGGTTAAATAACTATAGTCCGCTTTCAAAACCCAGGCTATAATTTACTTTTGTTAATATGTATTTTTTGACTTATCAATAATTCATCATAAAACTGTTCAATTATAATGAGTTTTTTTAAATCTCATTAATCTTCTATCCACTTACTACTTATTGAAAGACTTCTTCATTGATCGCCAATCTTAACGGTTTTAGGCCTTCCTAAACTTATCCGTTTCAGTAATATTAACGATATCGTCTGCCCAACGCGCCTGTTATAACCCTTCGTTTTTGTGTCTGTTTCTTGGTTGCCACTCCCTAACTTAAGCTCCCCGAACTGCCATCCCTTCTCGTCTGAATAAATAACCTCTCAACTCCTTTTATCTTCGCGCAACTACACGCGCTTGTCATTTCTTGTTCTCCTTTGGTGTCACTGATATCGATGCCTAACACGGACCTCTCCATCACTCCTTGCGCCTCTTACATTTAAAGAAATGGTATGTATGGTGAGGGTTTATATTCTCCTTCATATCATATAACACATTAAGAAAGACGAATAAATACTCTAGATTCAGATTATTTATTAGGACACACATTTCACCCTACGTATTATAATAGTACTGCAATGTATGAAAAAATCTTAATGAAAATAGAGCCCTAATTTGTATTATACTGCTGAAACCGTTGCCTAGTTAAATCTGATATCAGCTTGATATAGATCTTTTAGGCTGATGCCGTAAAGCCTCGAAAAACGACCTTTTGTCTCTTATTTTTGTTAACTCGCCTGACATGCACATCTAATAATGTTAGTTTTTATTATATAATAGTACACGGCGTTCGCATATGCCATTTTATTTGTTATGACAGTTGCTCCATTTCATGCTGGTGCAACTGTCATCTTTAATTAGCTTTTTTGCCGCGATCGTTGGCAACGTGGCATGTCACCGTGTTCGGCGGTTGTCAGTTACGAGTCGACCGGTATGGCGAAAAAGCAAATCTTTAATAAAATAAACGCGAATTGTGAACCAAAAACAAGTTATTTTGCTTGGGAACCAGCTCCTGCATCCTTCCTCCTGCCACCACGTAATTCGATACCCAATTTTAATGACAGGGGATGTCAAATCATTCCGTCACAATAACCAACAAAACATGTATCAAACAGGTCCATAGTACGAGTATAAGTAGTGTGTAATTGTTGAAACATAATGTCATTGTTTTACTAATTTGGATGATTAATTCGACGCTCATTTCAAAATAAATTTCTAATGCGATGTTTTGTTGAGCATAGTATTTTATTTGTACCCAGTATTTGGTGGTGAAGCTTCAATTCTACCAAACACCCGAGTCTCGTAAAAAATGTTTAAAAAACGGTCTGGAATAATACAATGTATATAAGGAGTCCACAGTGTTGCGATTGTCGGCCCTTTAATTCTAACCCCTTGGCTACCCGATGCCAGATAAGCTCAAAATTACTATTTTATTATTAGGGTCAACCAACACATCAACAGAATAATGAATCTTCTACGTAGTCATATAATTCGCATATGCTTCATTGCACCTATATTCATAAATAATCAAAAAGTGTTTTTACGAGTACTCTCTATTTATTTTCGTAACTATTTTTTTTACTTTAAACTTTATTTCTACTTTATGAGTTTGTCCACCATAAAATTGACACCACATTACATGTGACAAGTCTCTTTCCTAATGTTTCCAAAATACGTTATCTTATAATCGTATTGATATCAGCTACTTTAGGCTGATCTTCTTCTTCTTCGTGTCAGCGACGTCAAATTATTTTTTCCCAGTGTCTGGCAACATCGATATCTCGTGTGTTGTCCAGCATTAGATCCTGAGATGTGCAGCTTGTTGGGCACATGGAGCAGCATCTTAGGTGTGAAGCGGTCTGTAGGTCTCCACAGTCGCACAATAGTGTCTCTCCCTGCCGAAGCATTCCCCACCGCTCGAGGTTGTCTTTTGTTCTACCAACTCCGGTTCTTAATCTGTTCAGGGATTTCCAGGTCCGCCAGTCAAGGTTCTTGCCAGTTGGGAGGAGAAAGAGCTTTTAGGCTGATGCCGAAAAGCCTCGAAAAGCGATATTTTGTCTCTTATTTTTGTTCGCTCGTCTGACATGCACATAAAATAATGTTAGTCTTAATTGTATATTATAATAGATTATTTGTATATATATATAGTATACACGGCTTTCGCATACGCTATTTTGTTTGTTTTAACAGTTGCTCCATTTCATGTTGGTTCGACTGTCAACTTTAGTTTGTGACTTAGCCGCGACAATTCTTGGGGCTCTACTTTTACTTTCTGCAGAATGAATAAATCCTGTTGTGACGTGACACGATATTTCATGGATTTTAATTGTATTGAATTGAAGTAAAACGTTATATCTATTTTTATTTTTTATCACAAGATCATTGACCTGACACCCTAATCAGTTATATAGATTTTTTTATCTTTAATCGTATCCCTTGTAGATGTCGCAAAACATTCCGAATATCAAATATTGAATAAAATTTCTGTGCAAAATTCTGTTTGTGGGAAAATATTATTTTTACCACAGATGTTTGTTTAGCTTATTTATTTAATGCTCGTAAAATGCAATTAAATATTAGATTAAAGCGTGATTCATTCATGTTTGCTTTGTCATATTTCACATATTTATATTGAACCTCGCCACTTGAGTTATTGGATTATATTTTTTTTCAATTTATTTCCCAAGCATTTTAAAATACGATTAAATAGATGCGTCATAGATAGTCATGAATATTCTTTAGCTTGCCTCAGACTCTTGCCTAATTCTAGTCTCTAATTCATGAAACACAGACGTTCAGTCGGTTCACTTAGCCTTTTTCATCTTTATTACCATGAACACTGATCTTTCGAACGTACTCAGTCTATTCCTCTTGACATCAGCATGATATAGCCCTTGCTGACTTGTACCGAAAACGTCGATATAAAATCTTTCGCCTCTTATTTCTGTTCGCTTGTCGTACATGAATGTGTCCGCCACGGGCGCGCCAGTTGTGTGCCACCCATCGGCGAGAGCATAATGTATTGTGGTTCGGTCTGAATGATGAGACTAGGTCGGGTCATAAGTTTGTAAAGTTTATCGTAAATATATGTCAATGTGCTTCTGCAAAAGTCTGTATTATTAATCTGCTCCTTGTCATGCCCTCACGCGACTAAATAACGACTTACATCCTCCTCTCTTTCAAAAAGGTGTTACTTCGTCGCGTGAAGGCAGGATGACGAGCAGGCCAGCAAACAAAGACTTTCTTTTAGAAGCACATTGATTTTATTTACGTTAAAACTTTACAAGCTTCCAGCCAAGCGGAATGACATGCCGCTGGCCGTAATGCGACCTTCTCGATCGTCAACACATAACTGACGCCCTCGTGATCGGGCTCTCGCCCGCGCCCCTGGCGGTGTCTATCATTAACACACCTGTGAGCGGGCAATCGAACAGAAAGTCGGCAAGGGATACATCGTGCTGATGTCACAACCTTTTAAAGAGAGAAGGATGTTGACATTACATATGAAACTAAAATAATGAATAGTAGAATTAATATGATTTTAAGTGCCATAATATGCCAACAGTTACGTGTTTACTACTGGGATTTAGTGTTTGGAATTGTGCGAATAGTTTTGCACCACATTACTCAACGTTCTCTAAAGTAGTTCTCGCGAGGATTCGGCTATTCGGACTAATAAGGCCAGTAACTTTCCGGACCCCGCCGCCGAAAGGGTTGAACACAAAGCCTCGTTTGGCGCCATTCATGGGTCCAACTTTGAAATACGCGGCGCCTGAACTTTGTAATGAAACCTTTACACGGCACAAAAAGCTCAAAAGCTCCGATACGGTCTCTGAGGGAGCTTTTTCCCATTGAATTACGTTTTGTAAAGAATCGCGTCACTTGGCACACTTTCCATATAGAGTTGAACTCACAGTGTTATCATTTACTTAAAAAATGCAAAGAAATGCGGAAACACGCAGAATAAATCTTCTAGCCTTCTAAACTATGTTGCTAGGATCGAAAAAGTTAAAGCAGACAAAAAATTATGCACATTGAAATCTACTCCGAATTTCATGTCATATGACATTTATTTCATCGATTTTTTAGAGAAAAACAAATGTTAGATACGAGGATTAGAACCGCAGGCTAACCCTTGGGTATACACTTGTTACGGGGTATGTTTGGATAGAATTAGTTGAGAATAAGAAGTGTTAGATGAGAGAATTAGATAGAATAAGATGTGTGCTTGAATATGCATTTCTTTCGGCTAGTGCGCGGCGTGTTCAGAAATCCTGATATTTTGTTGGAAATCGGTTTGTTTGTCCCTGACAATTATTTAAGAATAAGGAGGCACAGATTGTTTGTTATCCTAGAAGTAACACTAACCTGACAGAGACTACGCCTCTTGAGAGAGTGATCAGACTGTTCAATCATATCGCCTCGAATATTGATGTATATATATATATATATATATATATATATATATATATATATATATATATATATATATATATATATATATATATATATATATATATATATATATATTTGTATACCCAGTTTCGACATAAGCTTCACGAATTTATTTATTTATCAAAGTAATTTCGTGGAGTCTTCTGTTTAGCGAGCTACGGGACTTTTTAATCATTGTTGTTAATAATCATAAATATCTATATTTGTACATTGTTTCTCTTGTATTATATCTTATTTCAGGATCGTATTAAAGAAATTTTGTAATGTTTCTGAAAGAATTAAAATAAATAAAATTGAAATTGAAAAAACTTGTTTTTTGCCCATCACGCTGACTATGCAGCCATTTTCATAGATGCCACTTTATTAAATTATATAGTAATTTATTTTGAAGGTTGAATCATATATTTAAATTATAATTAAATTCTCCTTACAACTAGCTAGAACTCATGTGTGTGTTGAGTGGATCCTATGTAGACTGACGTCATAAACTGCATTCCTTATATATCTCTTAACAACCTTCCTATATTAACTACGAGTATAATGTTAAAACTTATTGTTGTGTTCCATATACAAAATCAATGTTTTCTTAATATTTGTTACGCGTGCCCTAAATTGGATTTTTTTTTGCTTTTATATTTTAAGAGAAAAGGTTTTTTTTTCATTTAAAAAACATCTTTAATACTTGAATTCTGGGCTACTTAAAATATAAGTATATGTATGTTTATAATAACTTAGGTAACCAATATTTTCGTCCTTCGTAATTAACTTATTTAAATTATCAAATTGATAGACAGCAAAAAGTTACAATTTAATTTCGCAATTTAAAATGAGCTGTAATATAATTAACGATTTTCAAGACACGAGCTTAATTTTGCTAATGATTAACTTTCTTTTTTAATTATCAAAGTGTAACGGAAGCTCTGACTGACATTTCACTCAAGCGCTTAAAGCTCAAAAGCTTTTTACCTGGACTAATGATGCATACTAGAAAATAAAGCACAAATTACTTTCTTTCTACTCTGCCTTGAAAACCTCGACAAAGTTACTCAAGGTAACTCGAGGTTTTCTTCCGTGATGCCTTTAAAAGTTGCCTTTGATGTTCTTGCGACCTTTTTACGTTTTTGTGTTAAAAACTAAAGCACAAGTAATCTTCCTAATTACGAGTATTTAATCGAAAGCCCAAATTGCGGAACAAAGTACTTTGATATATTTTTTAAAAAACTTAAGCATTCTTTGTTCATCCACTGCTGGCAATAGGCTTTCTGCTTTTCCCATGCAGCTTTCTTTTACTTTCAACGTGATGTCGTCAATCGAGTTAAAGTTAGCACATACCTAATTTATTGGTACTCAAGTACCAAGTACCATTCCAAAATACACATTTCTTGGCATTCAACCTTGCATCGTGTCTTGTGCAATGTGGTATTCTTACTACCGTTGAAGCAAATATTTACATTATTCTTTATTATATCATTCATGATCATAGGGTGTCCCAAAAAAAAAAAATCGTTTTTTTTCAAGGCTCACCCCTCGTTTTGTGTGAATGGTGTCCAAATAATTGTAAAAAAAGTTTCACGCCATTAAAACCACGGGAAAAGATGGCGACTTGCATCGAAACATATCAATACTAGAATTCTAAGGCGCGCGAAAGCTAAACCCTGATTATAAAAAGCAATATATTTTTTGTAATTTTCTGTAATAGATAATAATATTTACTTAATATTTACTTAATATTTGTAAGAAAGAGATAAAACAGCGTTTTATTTGTTGAATAAACATTAAGATTTCAAAAGCTTCTTTTGGCCTTCATATAAAAATTTATATTAAAGCTTCAACATCAAGTCGCTATCAGAAAACATTATCCGATAGCAATAAAACTTATTATGTGAGTTACTAGGACAAAACCACATAAAAATAGAGGGTGAGCCGATTTCATTTCGAAAAAAATAATTTTCCCATACCTAGCCTGGGACTGAATGATCATCTTTGTACCAATGGACTCGTTTTTATATTTTGTTGGTGCGGTGGAGTCATGTTTAGGAGGATCCATCGGGCCTGAAGCATACGGTGATATCTGTGGTCGATGTGATTTCGCAAGAGATTTCTGAGTCGAAGTATAAGATTTTCAGAGAAAGCAGTCGTTAGGAAAATTATTAATGTCAATATTACAACTGTAATATTGACCTGCAAGAAAAAGCTATAAATCTTCATTCTTAGTTACATCTTTTGTATCTATAGTATCGTTATTACTCATAAATATTACTCAAAATTTAGTTCGTATTTTAGTAAATTTTGATTAGTAGTGGTATTTATTTATTTATTTACTTATAAATTAGGACAAAACATAAACATGAGTAAATAAGACCGACATCTCGCACATCAGTGGAGGGATCTGCAAAATGCCGGAAGGTCCTGCCCGAAAAAGTCCAAGTCACTAGTGGAGTTAACCAGTCTACATATTCTCAACATAGGATAATATAAATCGTAGTTGGTTTTGGATGAACCGTCTAGTGAACCGGGAGGGAACATTGTATGCAATTTCCCGCAATAAAGTTGAGTCATCGATTATGTAGCTCAGAATTTTAAAAATAAACAGCAAGTCAGTCACCGTTTTACGTCTCTCCAATGTAGATACATTAAGTCGCCTCTCTGTATCTTCATAGGAGTAGCTACCTCTCTCAAGGCCGATCAGCCTTGCTACTCTTGACAGAAAGCGATGTTGGACTGATTCAATACGGTCAAATAATACTGTAGGAAACTTTATTACTACCGATGGAATCGTTGAAATATCGGGGTCAGTTACAATAAGTGCAATTTATGACTTCAAATTAAATAAATATTCAGCTTCGCTGGTTTGAATAATGAATATTAACTAAGCATTTGTGTAATTTAATATAAATTTATGTTTCATTTAAGGGGGGTACCATTTGCATCCGAATAAATAAAATATTCAATTCAAATGGAACGCGTGTCATTATATTACTTGGGTTTGAAATTGTATTCGAATATCTTTTGAAGCTATGGCCAATTATGAAACAATGATGAATAAAAAATATACATAATGCAATGGGGTCCATTCTATCAAATCTCATCATCATGGAGGAAGTCGACTAAAAAATGTATTCCGAAGTAGGATGCGTAGTTTAGTTTGAATGAATAAATGGATTTGGAAGCTGCCTAGATGCTGTTTTCAACGACTTTATTATACTCTAATTTAGGAGCAGATGCAGTAACCAAAAATGTTTGTTACTTCGTAGTATCAATGCGGTGGATTAGTTTGCAGCAACAAAATATTGCATCTCGTACAAAGCGGAGAGCCAATAGTTAGAATTTGTGACAATAACACCGCGTCGTAAGTACATCAGATTTAACATAAAAACACAAGTATTATTGTCACAAACTCCAAAATCTAACTCTCCTTATCTGTTCACACTAACACCGAACCTGAAGGAATTCTTCTTCTTCGTAGTATCAATCCGGTGGGATGGTTTGCAGCAACAAAATATTGCATCTCGATCTCCATTCCTCTTGATCCTCCGTAACCCTCTTCAGCTCAGCATAAGAGCTACAACTCATGTCCTCGAACACGTGCTGCAAATACTCCCGTCTAGGGCGCCCTCTGAAATTTCTACCCTCAACCATCCCTTCCACAGTGTCTTGAAAAAGACCATCGTGGCACATGATATGACCGATCCATCGGCCTCGCCTCTCTGAGATGGTTCTTACTAGGTGCCTAACTTCTTAGTTCGTGACGTAGTAAATTCCGAGAATTCTTCTGTAAGACCACATCTCAAAGGCCTCTAGTCTTTTTTATCACTATCATATAAGCACCATGTTCCACAACTGTACATACGATGCTCCAAACGAATGTTTTAGCAAGTTGCTTGCGTAACTTTTTAATACTAAATATGTTTATATCTTTATCTTTTAACAAGGGGCTCACTGACCTTATTTTTAATCCATCATGACAAAACCACCGGGGACCTCAATAAGTTTTCTCTGAATTTTTTTGTTCGGCAACTAATTCAAGGTTTTTGCAGAAAGTTAAATCAATAGGGCAGTAAATAAAATTAATCGGCAGTAATACATTCAATATTGGTAAAAAAGAATGTAAAATGAATTAACAGTTAAACCATAAAATGAAAACCTAGCGTATTATTTATTACCATTCATTAATTATTTCCTGCCAACTTATTATATTTCTATTGCCTAATGATTACTTTTATAAATAATTACTGCCCATTAATTGAATTAAATACAGCCAAAAAAAATAGTTTCCAATGATCTTAAAAGTACTACTACCATTTCCTTAATTTCCTTGTTGTGTTATAACTTAAATAATTATTAACAAATTAAATTAATAAAAAGTATTTCTGGTTATTTATACATTCAAAAGGAAATATTAACACATATTTTTTAATTATTTTTCCATTACACGTTTTCCGTTTAAAATTTACCTTAAGGGAAATTCATATTTTTTTCCTGTTATGGCAGGATTTTTTTTCCTGTTGATGGGATGTCTTTTGATTTTAATGGCTTCCCTTACTAGGCGTGCATGTTTTCCTTGCGTACGAGCCACGATTTCGGGTTGTTATTATTCCATTAAAACAGCTTTACAGAAGGACAACAATAAACATCACGCTCAACGTAACTGACGCACAGAGCTCTAGCTTACTCACGTTATATGAGTAATACAGTTTTCAAATACAATCTGAGACTAATTAGAACCTAGCTTCCTACTGTCTGTACGCAATAATATCTTCCCATATATATTTCTTCACAGTTCATTATTTTTATTCACTGCGTGTGACGCACGTTTTTGTTGTGCGTACTCTTATATGAATGTGACATTACAAATTACAGCTGTTTTAAACCTTTCCATTTTTACATGCAGCTCCCGTATGAACATTCACGCACACATCGGGTTTTTTGGTTCCTTTTCGTCTGCCGCATATCCTGTAGGACAATATGACGCCTGTTGCGCGTTTCGAAGAATTTAAACCAAACAGTTGTATATCCACACGACATAATGGAGAACATTACAATAAGCAATTCATCGGTAAAATAACGATATTCACAAATGAAATCATCAATGTGAACGTCAATTTTCCTTGTGTCATTGCACTTATGAAGCAGAATACCGAGATGGTGATAGTAATTCTGAAGTCTCATCTGTGGAATTCTATGACGCTTACCGTGGTGTATATGGCTAAACGCTGCATGTGGAGCGTTGATCTGCCAACATCATAGACTACGGCCCGAGATTCGCGCATCATCCTTTATTTTTACAGGAATTCACTATGAATGGGTGGTCTTCACGGGACGACTTTCGTCTAGCACCAATTTTAATTAATAGACCATGACTGACATCTTATGTGCGATGGATCAAAATCACACGAACCAGGGGTATTTTAGAGCTCATAAATCGATTATAAATTATATTTTAGTTGTTCCTTTTAACCACTTCATCCCGACATGTTTGTAGACAAATAAAAACACTTCTTTTACTAATGACTAAATTATTTATTTTTTACTTACATTATTGGTGAGCTCCAATCGATTGAACTAAAATTTTCGAGAAAAAAAAAAAACGTTTTTTTTTTCACTAGGTCTGTTACAAAATAGATTAAACAGGTAGATCAAATGCTCCATAATTTAACAGCCCTAGCTGCAGGTATATTTCCAAGTTATATTACATAACAGTCTCCCTACATCGTCTGTACCTCCAACACATTACGTTTGTGTAAATATTTAAGATACATATACTATATAATTGATAATTGTTTTCGAAAAAAAAAAAACAGTTCTAGCCCATAACACCATCTCATTAATATCTCCCAAACTATCGAAAACTATCGATCCTTTTTGGTTTGTTAATATTTTAAAATATTCATAGATATCGTTTGGAGAAAATCGGAATTAATTTTGAAATACATCTTTCGAATATTGCGAACCGCCCACGGGTGCGCTTACGGCGATCGTTGGGTTAAGATCTGACTAAACGGAGCTGACATAATTACATTTTCACTTCCCCGTTTTCAGATACTGTTAATTAATAATGTAATAATTTATATTTGTAACGATTAAATATAGACTTATCGATAGATATACTTTATATGAAAGAGAAATACTAACGATGTGAAAACATTTCAGTGGCGCAATAATAGTTATGAACAGCCTGAAAGTTCAAACGTAAATATTGAAATAAAATGCATAGTTGCTTAATGTTTATTTCTCTGTTCGATGCACTTTTGCTTTCATCCCATTATATATACATCGTTCCAGATATAAAACACTTCTGAAAAATATGAAGACTTGTGATAATATTTTGAAAACATACGTTTCCTGTTTACTGCACCTGTCAGTTCTTCTTTAACACACCTGCTGTTGTCAGACAACGCACTGATGCAGTTTTATTTTTATTTTATTAACACACATATAGATAGACCAACATATATTTTAGATGTTTGCCGGCGGGTATAGCTCAATGGTTAAAGCGTTTGCTTGTCAAGCCGAAGGTCGTCGGTTCGATCCCCGACGGTGATTAAAAAAATATGTAATAGATTTCTTAGCTCTATAAATACCCCCGGTTGGTGTGAATTTTATATCTCGGCCGTAAAATACCACTCATAGCCTATTTCTTAAAATTGGTGGCAGACGAAAGTCGTCCCGTTAAGACCACCCATTCATAGTAAATTCTTGTATTAATAAGGATGATCAGTGAATATCTGGCCGTAGTCTATGACGTTGCCGGATTAACACTCCACATGCAGCGCTTAGCCATTTGCAGAATGGTAAACGTCATAGAATATTCATAATGGAAAGTGTAAGGTTGGGAAATGGATTCTGCAGAATGGCAGATTAGTTAGGTGTCATTACTTGCATCTGCATTCTTGCAGACGGACGCGCAGAAGCGCTCAAAAGCAGCGTAATTCCGTTTGTTAGCAACGAAGTCCTGGTATCCTCTGGAACTGATGCCGGCCGGACCACTTCAAAGAGCGCAATCCTCACAGAGTGGTGCAGCGGACAGTTCCACAGAACGTGAGGTGCGTCCTGCGGAGAGCTGCCGTCACATGGGTCACCCTGCCCGGGTTGTGGGTTCCAACTGCCTATTGGTCATATTTTTACATGAAGCCATTATATATGGCGTCAACGTTAATATCAATACGCTGATTTATTTTGCTAGCAGCGAAGAAACTAGCAACCCAGCCAACAATACGTGGTAAGCAACAGCGCGTGACCCGTTCGATTTTATCCACATGGAATTTTGCTTAAATTATGTGATTCCGAACCACGCTTATCCAGCGCTTTTTTACTCTTGTACTCTCTTATAAGAGACTCATTGTCACACCAAACAGTGAAATATATGTATATTTCCGTTTCCTGAATACATACTCATACTCATACACCTGTCAGCTGTTCCTGCAATCACCTGCACTTTTATTCAAACAACACGCCCTGTTGTGTCTTATATATAAATTCCAAATCCCCATGTTTATTTGCCTACATTCATACACCTACGACATTTTTGCCACACCTTAGTAAATATTATGGAAGACTACACTCCTATGACAGCAATAAAAATCTGCCTTTATTTGTTTTGTAAAACAAATATGTCAATTATGGGCTTGCATTTAGCTTCATTATTAACTCCATTATATCAAAGTATTTTAAATTGATACAACGAAATAACACTTGATTTCTCAGCAGTTTCTAATGCAGCAAGTTAATGAGTTTTGATAACATGTGTTTGCGCAGAATACTACAGGTACAGTGGTTTGAATTTGTGAGATATGACGACGTGAGAGCGGATACGGCAGCCTGTTATCTTACAGTCGATCAAGAGATGATTATAAACCTGGTTCCACCTTTTTTATGTAAACGCATGCAGGAGAGCACAGCTGGTCAAGACCAGTGCACTCTATTACGCTCAGCCAGAGAGGCTGGACGCTGCATGTGGGAAACTTTTTTTGTGTTCGTGTTTGTGTGTGGGTTGGGGAGATTGCAAGTGTATATTTATATGTTTCTTGAAGAGATCCATATTGTAGGAAGGAGGCAACACAGACACTGGAAGAGAATTCCAAAGCTTACCGGTGGAATTAAAGAAGGAACTTTGGAAATTGCCAGTTCTTGGTCGACACACATTAACCGTGTTCGGCAAGTGTAAGACGAGTTTGTCGGTTGTGGGTGGGTGCAGGAGGAATTAGTTCTTTAAGTTCCATAAAGCAGTGACCGTGGTAATAACGGTAGAAAAGACTAAGTTAACCAATATTACGCCTGTGTTCCATTGATTGCAGGTTATACGTAAGAGTGTCATTGAATATCAAACGAATTGCTCTTCTTTGAATTGAGTCAATTAAGTTTAGAAGGTATTTTGGGGCTCCAATCCAAAGGTGTCTGCCATGGACCATTCCTGAAAAAATTACATAAAAGATGATAATTGCCATTGATTCGTACTCCTTGTAATTGATAAATATTTTTATAAACCTTCATTGTATTATGGAGTAATGAGAATAATATAATATTATTATTAAAACAATAATAATATAACCAAAATTTTATATGCAAATATACAAACAAAATTAAACCTTATTTGGGAAGAGGTTGTTGTGTTGTATGCAATTTACTCGTGGAATAACAACAGCCTTAGCAACGTTTTTACTGTTTTACAGCCGTTTTTATTTGCATTTAAATGCATTTTAATATGGCGTGATATTCGACAAATTTAACTTTTAAATCTGCTATTCTTGCGCTACGTGATGAATTTAAATGTCTTGTTTTGCGAGCAGTGTATGCATGTATTTTTTTATCACTATTTAAGAATTTTTACGCGAATATTGTGTTCTCTTTTTCAAGCTCGGTGACTTTTCGTCACATCCAAGGCATAGTTCTGTCTAACCTCCAAATATTTTCTTATAGTAATGAAGGAGAGAAAAATTAAAGCACACGTACTTGTTGTCAATTTATATACGAGTATGTGTCCATCTGCAAATGTTGTTTTGCCACAAATATTAGGTATTTCGGAAAGAAATTACAATTTTTTTGCGATATTTTGACGTCAGTTTGTCAACGGTCGCCGTTAAGTTAGCACGTCGTGGTTGGTATCACTTTAAAGCTATATTAGTACTCCTTCTATTTTGCCGATTTTTTGCCGCTGTAGAAAAATGTAGAAGCCTCAAATTGAAGAAACACATTTGCGTCATATCATGCTGTTTTTGTTTGATAAGGGATTGAAATCTAAAATAATTGTTAGAGAGTGGCTGAAGGCTCTGCCGTGATTCTAGGTGCATCAGTTAGATGTCAAATAGACCTCAGTCTAAGGCTGCGAAGTAAGTAACACGTTGCTTACCACGAAATACGTGGGAATGGATAAGGAAATGGTAACGTTGGGAAATAGATTCTGCAGAATTGCAGACGTCAGTTAGGAGTCATTACTTGCGTCTGCACTCTTGCAGGCGGACGCGCAGAAGTGCTCAAAAACACCGTAATTCCGTTTGTTAGCAACGAAATAGTGGTATCCGACCGGACCTGATGCCGGCCGGACCATTTTAAAGAGCGCCATCCTCACAGAGTGGTGCAGCGGACAGTTCCACAGAAAGTTAGGTGCGTCCTGCGAAAAGCTGCCGTCACATGGGCACTCTGCCTGGGATGTGGGTTCCAACTGCCCATTAATCATACTTTTTCATGAAACCATTATATATGGCGTCAACATTACTATCAATACGCTGATTTATTTTCGCTAAATAACTAACATTCCCGCCGCAAGGTCAGTAATTTAATTTTTTGCAATAGCCTCATATTTTATTTAGCGTCTATTTGGTATGAAGCCTGAGAATTCTATATAGTAGCGGTCGGAGTTAACCCTTTAAAGAGTAGCACTCAAAAAAAATACCTTTCACAAAACTATTTTGTGCATTTCCTCTCATCTTCAATTATCTTATTTCTATGTGTATTGCTTTATATAACCTTCAACGTTAAATAGATTCTGCCCTTTATAAGGCAGAACCAATTCTCGCTCGACCGTAACATGATGTTACTTTCTCCTCGGTCGAACGGGACTTACTCACGATAAGAGCGCTCATAATGAATGGGCTGTGGCGATCTACAGAATTAATGGCGCACCAATGACAGCAGCCATGTATATAACTAACGTCACACCCGTGTCCGGACTTTTCCAAAACGCCAATATGGCGATGCATGTACGACAAACGAACATAAATAAGATACGATAGATTGTATATCGAGGTTTTCGGTACCTCAACCAGGACGACGCTAGTTGTGGAAAGATGCGTAATGAAAAGTTATTTAGTAGGTATGGGTATTGATAGAATTGCAAATATTTATAAATCTGTTTCTTGGCATTGATGCATGAGTATCAATTGTTTAAGTTCGAGGAGAAAAAAAATCAGTCATTTGCGATAAAAACAAATATAAGTGAACTGATTGGGCGTCGTGTTCCATGGATTGGAGATTTGACGTTTAGGTGCCATTTTTATCACTCAATACTGATGATAGGCTGATGCCGAAAAGCCTCGAAAAACGATCTTTTTCGTCTTATTTTTGTTCGCTCGCCTGACATGCATACCTAATAATTTTAGTCTTAATTATATAAAATTACACGGCGCTTGCATACGTCATTTTATTTGTTATAATAGGTGCTCCATTTCATATTGGTGCAACTTTCATCTTTAATTTGTTTTTTTGCCGTGATTATCTTGGAGGCGCTGGATGTCACAGTGTTCCGTCAGTTGTCAGTTAACTATCGTCTGGCCGGCGTAACGCCATACCGATCGGACGAGGAAATCAAGTCTTTATTAAAAATAAACGCGAATTGTGCTTCAAAAACAAGTTATTTGTGTTGTTAATCTGCTCCTGCATCCTTCCTCCACGCGGCCATGCGACGAACCCGTGACTCGGAGTCCTTTTTAAAGACGGATGATGTCACTACTTTCAATTTAAAGAGACTGTCTGTATTACACAATAAATAAATAACTCTTAAATAAATTATTTGGTAAAAAGTTGTGTATTTTAAAACAATAGTTAAATTAATTAAATTAATGTATTTTTAAATAAAAGGTTTGTAGGGTTAGGCGCCTCCATTCGTCGCACCGTTCGATCGTTCTTGGATCCTGGCCAAACCCGTGAAGCCTCGGGAATTGGATGTGAATTTCACGTTTCCTCTTTTCGTCTCAATGAAACATGTTTGCTTCTTGAATCAATTATTTTATTTCTGACAGGATTAATCTCACTATTGTCGACTTGTTTTAAATCCTTAATCCTGTCAATTTAATCCATTACAACTCATTAGACGTAAATAGAGCCTGCCTGCTGGCAATAAAAACTTGACTGGCGAATAAGGAAATCATCGAACAAACTGAGGGTTACATTCGGAAGAACAAGAGACAAGATGAACCATTGAGAATGTTGCATTAGGAAGATTTTTTAAATGATTATTTTATCTTTAAAAAATGTAGGTCATACGTTCGACAAACAGTTAAATAACATAGGATTATATTTCATGTGGGCCTCGTTAACCGCGCGCGTGATTCCGTCGATATCCTTGTTGTAGTTAAACAGCTAGGCACCGTCATTGGATGCAATTTGAAGATGCACTGTAGTACGACTGCGGAGACTTAGAGATCACATCTACGATCTTGATTCATGTGCTTCTCACATGATTAAATCATTTTAAGTAACAGGCAGGTCATAGATGTTGGCAGATATTGATATGAATCAATTTGACATAGTTGACACAAAGAAAAAAAAAACAAACAAATAGTTTACTTACATTTTATTTTGTTTATTAACCCTTTTCGCATCGGTTGTCGGCATATGCCGTCAAAGATTCCCCGAACGTTGACATCGGTTGACGTGATATATCGTTTCGCTACTTTCAGTACTCATTGTGACATCTACGGTAAGAAATTGGAAGTGCAGTCATTCACTTTATCAACCTACATGTATTCTTTACAGGAATCTGTTAAGCATGTAAATAATAATATCGTTAGGTTTCGTCACAGGAGCGATTTTTCTGTAAACCACTTGTGTCAACGCCATCACGTGTATGGTGTTACATAATATACGTTTGTTAAGTATGATAGTTTTTTTGTGCATCATCTGAGAGCTAAAGGATAGAAAAACCAATGTGATATATGAATATATTTTAGATAAGTATATTTATGCTTCAAATACTAGTTTTAAGCAAAAAAAAATGGTTTGAAAAATTCACGCCGTATTAACAGTATAATTTTTATTCTACCGAGCCGTAACGAAAGGGTCGACAAAATTATTTTTTGAAGAAAACAAAGTACTAAACTAAGCTCTAAAATTCTAAGCTGATGAAATGAAACAAAAAAATATTGCTGCTACAGTTCATTGTACTCGTACTTGTGATGTATTTTGTAGTAAAAAAGTATTCGGATATGTTTTGATTTGAAAACAAACATATTGCAAATTATCTGTCTGTGAAGACCTCCAAGGCACGAAAGCGGAATATATCTGCTCAGTCATCTGTCAATAGAAAAAAAAATGTATCGCAATATTATTGTTTTTTTTATGGGCTATCCCACATGGAAGGATTAAAAGATTCGAACGTGTCTTTCGTCGTCTAATTCTAGAGGATGCCCCACACAGCGGCTATTAACGTATACAAATGTGGACGGCTCGTGCCATGGTACTGGCAGACTGTTACATCATAGCCGCAGATAGTTGCGACCCACTGGAAGTATGGGCAAGTGGACTAGTGTGTGGGGTACAGCAGAGACCTTCCAAAATGCACACTGTGTCATAGAACCCAAAGACCAATCTATTTTCGACTTTGCATCAAAAAACATATGTATCAAGTTCGTCGTTCATTATACATTTTTCCATGTTTTAGACTTCTTAATAATATCATCAACATTATTAGGCCGATTTTTCCAGCTTGAAAAATAGCAGTTTCAGTTGGGTATACATATATTTTCTCAGGTGAACCTCCGTTTTTTTTTATGTAAGCACATACAGGAGAATACAGACAGATGGTGATAGTAATCCTGAAGTCTCATCTGTGGAATTCTATGACGTTTACCATGCTGCATATGGCTAAGCGCTGCATGTGTAGTGTTGATCCGCCAACGTCATAGACAACAGCCCGAGATTCACGCGTCATCCTTAATTATTACAGGAATTTACTTTGAATGGGTGGTCTTCACGGGACGACTTTCGTCTACCACCAATTTTGATTAATAGGCTATGACTGGCATCTTACGGGTGAGGATCAAATTCACACCAACCGGGGGTATTTTAGAGCTCAGAAATCGATTAAAAATATTTTTATTACTTAAATATACATATACTATACATAAAATTCTTTTTTCAACGTGTCAATCCAAGCACAAAAATAACGGCAGAAGCGGGATGCGAACCGCGGACCTTGGAAACCAACTATGCCCAGGTATTCATACCGCTCGGCGAACTGCGCCATCGCTATGCCTAGACTGACTTGCGTTGAAACTAGTATTTATATCATTGTTATCATCGTACGATAGATGTCGCTATAGTATATATTCAAAGTATGTATATTTTTATTATTATTCTATCAGTCTTCATTTATTCACAAGCTTAATATTATTACTTTCCGGCAGTCTATTTATTTTAGTAAGTACCACTCGGGTCTCGAACCAAACTATAGACTGAATGGATGAGAAACGACTACTTATAGTTCCGACTCGGACTTTATAACCAATCATTTACCTGTGTTACTGATGGATAATTTTACCTTCTTGATATTGTCTCAAGGAGACATTATTATATGATTTTTTTAATTTTTATTAGAATATTATTTTATTATTTCAATATTCTAATCTACTTTTATAGATCATTGACTATATTACAATATTATTATTACTTAAATATACATATACTATACATAAAATTTAAGTAATAATAATATTGTAATATAGCCAATGATCTATAAAAGTAGATTAGAATATTGAAATAATAAAATAATATTCTAATAAAAATTAAAAAATTCATATAAAAATATTTTTATTTTTAATCTCCGTCGGGGATCGAACCCACGACATTTGGCTTGCAAACCCATGATTGAATATACTCTGGAAAAAAATAATTTGACGTCGCTGACACGTAGAAGAAGAAGATTGAATATGCTGCATCTGTTTTAAATAGTTAAATGTTAGATTTTCCATCTTCGTTTTGCCCATTAGTTTTAATGATAGAACAAGAGACTTGTGACTATATATACATAGACTATTGCTATTAGCATTATACTCGTATATTATATACGCCTCTTTATCTATATATTATGGTTTTAGTGTAATTTTATGCATTCCTGGATGTTTCGTAACATTCGCTATAAGATATCTAAATTATAATGCAAATATTATTTTCGTCATCGAATGCACAAGCTACAAACATCTTAATTCTCCTTGACATGAATATATATCATGTAGATTTGTTTGTATGTAGAAATTCATCTCCAGATCAATTTTAAATCCGAAAGTATCGACGAATACATTATGTGAATCCACACGAAATAACATTAAAAAATGATGTCACTTTCTCGCTCGGATATCATGTTTTGATTTTCAATGAATAATTACTTTATATGTTTATTTACTTATAAAGGGTGAATTTTATACTATTTTATTTTTGGCAACACTGATTTTGACAGCTCACGTACGTTTCGTGTTTTGTGTCACTGTCAAACATCTTCAGTTTGGTCTATAATTTAACCATGAATCGTCTTACAAACGAACAACGCTTGCAAATCATTGAATTTTATTGATCCATATTTTTATCGAAAATTTATTCGTGAGATACCGGCCGAAATGTTGGAAAGTGTATGCCAAAATTGAACTAAGCGGATGGACCGTTTGAGGCGCAGCCGCGGTCAACATTTGAATGTAATAATCTTCAAACATTAAATTATACGGACTGTACTATCGATTCAAATAATGATTTCATGCATTTTTCTTAATTTTATGTGTCTTTTTTTGGAAAACTTTCCTATAGCTATTAAAAAATCACCCTTTATGTAGTTTTTTGACACTCACGTAAATATTCATATAAAATGTCGCCTCTTAGCGGCAGTGGAATAATAAACATATAACTGATTTATGCACGCAATAAATTGCAAAATATATGGCAAATAAATATGTCACTTTGGCGTTATTTATGCATATTAAAATATTAAGTCAAGCGATAAGCAAAAAATATCAAATATTTGTAAACAATATGTATAAAACATTTATCTACTCGTACTACTGACTCAATGGTTTTAATTTTTTGCAGCAATTGAAAATACTTGTGTTTTAAAAATATTAAGATTCACTCGCCCATGAGTTAGCTGTCATGGTTTTAATAATAGAGCAAGAACTCACATGTATGTTTATAATAATTTCACCTAACCTAACTCTTTTATAATGTGCTATTAGACTCACAGGAAGGCTATTGAACGATGTAAATTTCATATTGAAAGCGTGGTTCTAGTTAGCTCCTATCCTAACCTAACTCTATTAACACTATACATGAGCACTATACATGCCTTGTACCAAGATATCGCAGTACGCGAAGGTCCATCAGGGAAAATACGAATATGTGGTTCCTTTGGGTAAAAGCTCAAGACAGCAACTATTTCCGATGTTGTTTATGGGTGATTTGTTAATCGGAATTTTGAAAGACATCGGGTGACTAGTACGACGCTCTGATGGATGATTTAGCCCTAATAAGTGGCTTTACCCATCCAACGATACTCTGCAAACAATAGACGGTAACCTGTATGGGATTTAGTTCCAATTTTTGACCAAAAATCTGTTGTTTTCATAGTGAAGAGTTCTCTGAAAAAATTGCATTAGTAAGTGCTAAAGTGCAAAACCGATGTCAACCGGTAATATTAAATATATATAAATGACTGGTTGTAATGTCCGCGTAGGACTTACAAGAAGTTGTTTCTCATCCATTCAGTCTATAGTTCGCTTGTGAATAAATGTTGACTGATTGAATAATAAAAAATAATAGTACACATACTCTGAATATATACTATAGAGACATCTATCGTTATGTGATGGTAACAATGGTATAAATACAACTTATTCCGCGCATCACTTCGGGCAGGAGATAGTCGAGTGGATTAGGGTAATGAACAAGAGCCACGGTTGGTTCCAAGGCTCGCGGTTCGCATCCCGCTTCTGCCGATATTTTTTCTGAATGAATTGATGCTTATAAAGAATTTAATGTGTAGTATGTCTATATTTAATTACTACTATTAAATATGTTCAAATGCACCTAATTAGGAGCGAATTTGACATAAATATTCATCGAAAGTCAAAACACGATCGCCAATAAGACGTAAATGACATCACGCATGTTTAGGCGTCCATTTTGTGCTTTAATAAAAATGGCTTCCTACGTAAAGCGCGTCCGTATTCTATAATAGATTATGATTGATGTCCATTTTTCATTTTAAAACCCAATTATTAATTATCATTATTACACGTCTCGTGTCATTCGAATCGTCACGACAGATGAGCTTATCATCATCATTAAGAGGAGTGATAACTTAGCCAACTGTCGTGCCAACAGTACCGGGTTTAAACCCCAGAAAAACATTTTTCTTAAACAAATCAAAGTGTTTTCTCATGTGCTTTGCTATTAATATCAGCTTGATATAGCTCCTTTAGGCTAATGCCGTAGAGCCTCGAAAAACGATCTTTTGTCTCTTATATTTGTTCGCTCGCCTGACATGCACATCTAATGTTAGTTTTAATTGTATAATGTTAAACGGTGTTTGCATACGCCAAAATATTTGTTATGACAGTGGGCCCGTTTCCTGTTGGTACCACTGTCATATTGAATTCGCTTTTTTTCTGCAGCGACAGTTGGCACCGCCGAGATGTCAGGGCGCGCCGTTGGTTGACAGTTAAATTTTAACTCGCGACCGTTATAGCGCGCGTGCCTAAAGGGGTTCGCTTTAACGGGCGACGTTTTTGACAAATAAACGGGAGTGTTGATCCGCCAACGTCATAGACTACAGCCCAAGATTCACGCATCATCCTTACTATTACAGGAGTTCACTATGAATTGGTGGTCTTCACGGGACGACTCTCGTCTACCACTTATTTTAATTAATAGGCTATGACTGGTATTTTACGGGTGAGCAATCAAATTCACACCAACCGGGGTATTTCGGAGCTCAGAAATCGATTAAAAATCTCCGTCGGACATCGAACCCACGACCTTTGGCTTGCAAAGCAAACGCTTTGACCATTAAGCTGTACCCGCCGGCAAACTCGGCAAACGGCGTACTCGTATGTTTAAAAGTATAAGTCTCTAGCTCATCGGGAAGTTAGTATAAAAATAATTTCAAAGTGTGTACTGAACGTTATATTAATCCTGTTCTGAATTTTCAGTAAAATTTAGTTCACAGTTTTTGTGTTGTATAGCCAATTGGATAAGTGCTTTCTTAGAAGTGTTAAGGCAAATTCCCACTCACTCCTGCCTATGAGATGGACCAAACAAATGGAGATTTATAATACTCGTAGTTATGACTTTCAATGATCACCAGTTCGTTGGCCGGAAAGATGAGTAGACAAAAAAAAACTAGGTGTCAAAGTGGCATGTACACAGCGTCTGTTACACCCTCATCCTTATATACGGCTGCGAATCTTAGCGCTTCACCAAAATTGCAGGAGGGCATAAAATATATTTGCAATTTCTTCAGGACCTTGAGCTCATTATCATAATCAACCTGTGTCCGTCCATTGTTGAGTAAAAGCCTCCCGCGTGAGACTCCATCCCTGTCTTCTGATGTCGTCAGTCCATATTGCAGGAAGTCCGTCAACACTCTGTTTGCCAGTTCTTGGACGCCACTCCACACTTATCTCATCGACCGTTATCTCTTCGATGGATATGTCCTGCCCATTGCCACATGATTGTGCTTATTTTTTTTCGAGATTATACGATGCATATATACTGACATCAGCATGATATTGCCCTTGCTGACTGGTACCGAAAACCTCGATGTACAATCTTTCGTCTCTTATTTCTGTTCGCTTGTCAGACATGTGTGTCGCCATATTGTCATTTTGGACAAGTCCGGTCACTGGTGCGACGTAAATTGTATAGACAGCCACTGGGCGCTTGGCGACAGCCTCAGCGCTGACGAGCGTCGTGTGCCGCCCGTCGGCGAGAGCATATTGTATTGTGGCTCGGCCTAATGCTGTGACTAGGTCAGGCCGTAAAATTTATCGTAAATATTTGCTTCAGAAAAAGTCTTTGTTTCGCTAACCTGCTCCTAATCATGCCCTCACGCGACTAAATAACACCTTTTGAGAGAATGGAGGATGTTAATACGTTGTATTTAAAGTAAATCCGGGAGGCAAAGTTGACGTGGAATGAAGCAAGGACCATGGCAGTCAACAGAACTATGTAGAGGTAGTTTGTAAAAACCATGTGATAATGAATGATGTTGATGTATTCATCTTTGTTTTTCGTGTCCAGGGTCCATTGTAGACGTTATATAAATATGCACAAAAACACAGTACATACTTACCACTTGCAAGTCTAACCATCTCAAGACTCCACCGAATTGCTTACACCAACTACTGATTCTCTACTGAATTTGTTTTCAATAAAAAGTGTTGATTTTGTTATGTTTGTCAAAGTTTCTTATGTGTATTTTTTTCTTGTTTCAGACATCAAAGCCGATCATCCATCAGCAGACTTCAGCCATCACAACGTCATTAGACCCAAGGTCTTCCATGGCAGACACAAAAGACAAATATCTTCTACCAGAGAAGAGGTAAGGGCGAATAATTTATATATTACCAACATTCTGAAATGGATTTCTCGATTTTTTTGAGAAATTATGTCGTCCTATTTGTCCCAGATTAGGTAGAGTCATTTTCAACCGCTTAACACACTTAGTTATCTTAATATACATGAATGTATAAAGGTGGCATAATACATAGCGTAAAAGCAATTTAAAAGTTTAGTGTAGTAGTTTAAATGTCAAAAAGCATTTCGTGAATATAGTAAATAATCTCTTTCACATAATATTCTTTATAGTCGCAAGTTATTATAAAGTTAGATCATTATTTCCGAGTCTCGGAGGTCTCTCGCTGTCGACATTCTCACGTCTCCAGTTAAACTATTTGCTGAGGGAGAAACCCTCTCAAAACAGAATGTATGGAAGGATGCAGCGATGTTGCTTTAAAAGGAAAGTTGAACAATAGTTTAAAGTAATACTCTTCAGCTTAAAACTCTGAAGGGTCTTGCCTTTTCTGCGCCACCTGCGCCTTCTAATGGGACACTCCCTAAGTCTTCCTTTTCCAACATTTTCTGTAAATATTAATGATATCTTTTTTTATGTAAACACATACAGGAGAATACCGACAGATGGTAATAGTAATTCTGAAGTCTCATCTGTGGAATTCTATGACGCTTACCATGGTGCATATGACTAAGCGCTGCATGTGGATTGTTGGTCCGCCAACGTCATAGACTACAGCCCGAGATTCACGCATCATCCTTTATTATTACAGGAATTTACTATGAATGGGTTCTTTTCACGGGACGACTTTCTTCTACCACCAATTTTGATTAATAAGCTATAATTGGCATTTTACGGGTGAGGGATTAAAATCTCAACAACCGGGGGTATTTAGAGCTCAGAAATCGATTAAAAAACCCTTTTTTAATCTCCGTCGGAGATCGAACCCACGACATTTGGCTTTCAAAGCAAACGCTTTGACCATTGAGCTATACCTGCCAGCATATTGGTTGCTTTTCTCATACTATTGAAGTGTTCATAACGTTCGTTGTATTTATAATACTCGTACCTCGTTCAGGTCATTCATTTTTTAACAGTGTTTTCCAACCCGTGAAAAATTATTGCTGGTACACGAAAACATTCATATAAGCTTATTTGAATGCTTATTTTTTTACAATTTCACTATGAAAAATGAATTTCATATCATATTTTATACACAGGTATAACTGCCATCTTTTTCGCAAATAGTTGAACTGAATTTGAATTGATGTGCCACGAAAAAAAAACTTTAAGTTTCATATTTAACACATTCTAAAACGGATCGTAACAGTTTTTGTGTGGGTTAACATCGTTTTTTTATTAATTTACACTGATGCGCCTAACTTCCAACCAATTATGAACTGAATATTTTACGAGACTTGGGTGCACTAACTCACACCCGAAACCAAAGAACAGTCTAAACTCTAAACAATGGAAGCACCCAGAGTCGCCGACAGGAAACGGATCACCGAGCGCAGCTCACAACTGGCGGGCGAAGCTAGGGGTAGATCCATCACGTACGGCTGCCAAGCCAAAACTGACCTCCGCAGGCAGCTCGCTAGGGAAGGGATTTGGTGTGAAAGAACCAAGGTACACTACAGAATCTTTCAAGAAAATTTCAGGATTATAGCCTTGGGAAACATATTTTACGGATCGCCCTCGTATATGTATCGAACACTTGTTCGAAGTTGTGCTATGTACACCTAAATGGGTTATTTAATTTAATCGTTAATATTGTATCTATAAAAAAATTACATATTATATCTATATAGGTACTGATATCCTCCTCTTCCATTTAGGGACATCGATTAACTGGATGAAGGATGCAGGATCAGGTTCACATTATAAACAACTTGTTTCTGTTTCACGATACATGTTTATTGTCAGAAACGTCGCCCGCCACAGCGAACGCACAAGACGCACGCACTGTGACGGGCGCAAGTCAAACTTCAACTGCCGGCCCACGGCGCGATCTCACATCTCCACGGTACCAACTGCCAATACGACAGTCCTACCAACCGGCAATAGGCCAACTGTCATAACAATTATTTTTGGCGTATGCAAACATTCGATGTAGATGTCACGCAAGCGAACCAAAATAACAGACAAAAGATCGCTTGTTGAGGCTTTACGGCATCGGCCTTAAGGAGCTATATCAAGCTGATATCAGTACACATACACAGTAGAAGTATCTCTGCCCCAGTACAACTTTGCTCTGTGAGCTTTTATTCAGAAGCGCTAAAAGCTCGTAAAGAGAGGTTTTCCACCTTTCAGGGTTTCGCCGAGCGAGATAAAAAATACCTCTCGAGCCCCGGAGATTAGTTTATGCGGAACCCGGTTTTATTTTGTATTTAAATGCCTTTTTCTGGAAACCAAAAAGATTTAGGATTTTACGTTTTTTTAACCGAAACATAAAGTGCTACCTTTCCCTTCTGTTGATAGATTTTTTTCTTAACATTTTCTTTACGTGAATATATATACGAGTATACATATTAAATATTATATTTTATCTTTCTTTAGCATATGGTCGCTACATTTTACCGTCACACATTTGCTATCTGCTGTAATTAAATTTTACCACGTCATCTCTGCAACTGAATTTCCTCCCAGTATACATTGTGTACATGATAGTTTACATGATAGTTTCCATTATGGTAAACCTGTAACTTTACAAGGTGATATATCGTTAAGAAATCTTTTAGCAGATATTTCAAGCTCTATCTATTTTTTTTGTACCCACATGCCACACCTTCTAGAAAAGCTCGCAGTCCGATATATTTCTGGGTTTTTTCGATGACAAATCCCGCCTTTTTCTCATTCAAACCAAACTACCTAAAAAGGGCGATCCGTGTAGATTTAGCCATTACCTTTTCAAGTACCCAATTCGCCGGGTGGTATAGCTCAGTGGTTAAAGTGTTCGCTTGGCAAGCGGAAGGTCGTGGGTTCAATCCCCGACCGAGATTTAAAAAAAAAAATTTTAATCGATTTCTGAGCTTCAAAATACCCCCGGTTAGTGTAAATTTGATCCCTCACCCGTAAACTGCCAGTCATAGTCTATTAATTAAAATTGGTGGTGGACTAAAGTCGTACCGTGAAGACCACCCATTTATAGTGAATTATGTTGTAATGTGTGTATTTCGGGCTGTAGTCTGTGACGTTGGCAGATCAACACTCCACATGCAGCGCTTAGCCATATATGTAGAATTGTAAGCGTCATAGAATCGACGGATGAAAAGTTCAGAATCACTCTCGCCATGTGTCGCTATTCTCCTGTATGTGCTTACATAAAACATAAAAATAAAATACCGTTATAATCCTGCACTTCCTGTTGTCTTATAACTATTTTTTCATATCGGACGATCATACCTACCATAGCAAACCAGCGTCAGCTTACACAGATGCTTTGGCACTTCATTAGACCCGGTGACATCCTTGGCAGGGAAATCACTGCCGGAATTTCGGGCGTGCTTCAAATTTAATCAATCGGTCAGTGAACCGGCAAACTAATTGGCAGTTACCTGACCGTAACACTGCCCATCTAAATATACCATCAAATAAAAATAATTGGATCAACACTCCAAATGCAGCGGTCAGCCATCCTAAGCAAACGTAATAGAATCTTCAATGAAATTTAAAAATCACCGTCACTCGGTATTCTCATGTATGTGTTACATGAAAAAAACGTGAAAACTGTACAGCCGAATGTAAGCTTACCGTCTAATGTACAAGAAGTAACGAAATTTTAAATTTTAAAATATACAATTTTAAAAGCTATGTATTGTTTACATATATCGAATGATATATTATATTTTTGTACCTCTTGATATACCCCCGTCTTTAAAAGAAAACGACAAGTCGCGGGTTCAAAGCAAAGAACTTGTTTTTGAAGCACAATTCGCATTTATTTTGATTAAAGACTTGATTTCCCCGCCCGACCTTTACATGACGTTTTCGCCGGCCGGACGGGGCTTGACCGGAGACCGCCGGAACACTGTGACATGCAGCGCCGCCAAGATAATCACGGCAAAAAACAAATTAATGATGACAGTTGCACCATCATGAAATGGAGTAACTGTCATAACAAATAATTGGCGTATGCAAACGCCGTATAATATTATATCATTAAAACCAACATTATTAGATGTGCATGTCAGGCGAGCGAGCAAAAATAAGAGACAAAAGACCGTTTTTCGACGCTTTACGGCATCAGCCTAAAGGAGCTATATCAAGCTGATATCAATATTTTCTATTTTTGTACCTCTTAAAATTCCCCCGTCTTAACAATTAAACGACAATTCGCGAGATCGTCACGTGGTCGCGTGGAGGAAGGATGCAGGAGCAGATCACAAAGCAAAAGAACTTGTTTTTGAAGCACAATTCGCTTTTATTTTGAATAAAAACTTGATTTCCTCGTCCGACCGCTACATAACGTTTCGCCGGTCGGACGAGACTTGACTGACGACTGCCGGAACACTGTGACATGCAGCGCCGCCAAGATAATCACGGCAAAAAAAAACCGTTGAACCAACATGAAATGGAGCAACTGTCATAACAAATAAAATGGCCTATGCAAACGCCGTGTAATTTTATATACAATTAAAACTAACATTATTAGGTGTGCATGTCAGGCGAGTGAACAAAAATAAGAGACAAAAGATCGTTTTTCGAGGCTTTTCGGCATCAGCCTAAAAGAGCTATATCAAGATGTTATCAACCTTTATATACTAACATCCTCCTCTCTCTCAGAAAGGTGTTAATACGTCGCGTGAGGTCAGGATGAGAAGCAGATTGATAACACAGACTTTCTTTTAGAAGTACATTGATTATATTTGCCATGATATTATTTCATCAACCTAAAAGAGCTATATCAAGCTGATATCACTCTGTTTTTTAAGTTACCTTCGTTTAGAATTCACATTGAAATATTTATATTTTGGGGATATCTAGAAGCCGCACAAACACAAATAATTTTTATCACGATCCATGATCCTTAACACCGAGGGTTCGTTCGTTGTTCGAGTTGATGCACACAACGTCCACCCTACACACAATTGTTCAATTAACCAATTTGCTGCAAGTCGATTTCAATAATCGATATTTAGTTATTCCTTAACAGTCGTGCATTCCTAAATATTTTTTTTCATTTTACATTTGCTTTACCTTGCATACTTACTTTTGATATTGTATATAATATTAATGGTCAAACGTAGCCATGTAACACGGATTTAATTTCATTTTGCGAAATATATACTTAAACTATGTACTGACATAAGCATGATGTAGCCCTTGCTGACTGTCACCGAAAGCCTTGATATACAATCTTTCGTCTCTTATTTATGGTCGCTTGTCGTGCATTTATGTGTCGCCGTGTTGTCATTTTGGACGGGTCCGCTAACGAGTGTTAGTTATATACATCGCCACTCGAGTGCTGGGCGAGAACCGCAGCGCCGACGACCCTGCGGAGCTGGCAGTCGGTCCCCGCCCTTCGGCAAGAGCATATTGTACATAGGCTAGGCCGATTGCTAGGTCGAGCCATAAATTTGTAATTTTTTATCGTAAATATATGTAAATGTGCTTCTGAAAAAGTCTTTGTTTTGCTGACCTGCTCCTCATCATACCCTTACGCGACGGAATAACACCCCTTTTTGAGAGAGAGGAGGATGTTAGTACTCGTTTATACGAATACACAGGAATCTGTTGATTATATTACGCATGCCATTATAATGATTAGAAAACTCTGTATGTGGAGTGTTGACAATGTCATTAGACTTCATCTCGGGATTCTCACATCGTTCATATTTAGGCGGTCTCGTACGCGGTACAACTTTCGTCTACCACATTCTTTCTTCTTCGGATATACAACAATCCAATAAAGTAGTGATGTTTCGCCATACTTATTAAATAATTAGGCTACATACTTACGCCTAGAATCTAGATAGAAGCTAGGCTGTCATGCAAAGAGATCGCGGATTCGAATCTTGCAAAGCTCGACTTGATTATTTTTTTTCATTAAGCTCAATAATCGATTTATAAGTATTGTAATTGCTTAAGGTTATATATATGTAATTACTTCAGGTTGCTTTGAGACTGATATTTAGTGAGTAAATTTCCTGATGTAGCATAACAATAAAAAATCTGTAGTATTCAAAAATCGATCCGTTAATACCGATTCTCTGTAAAGACAAACCATGTGTATATCAAGCTTAAGTGTTATTACAATGTTATATCAACATTCTACTTACAACGTTTAGCCATCTTCACAAAGGCAAGCGTCACAGATGATTTTTATCACTACATCATCATCTGGTAGTCATCCTGAATGCGTTGACGTTTAAAAATTTAGAATTTTTGAAGGTTTCTTTACATTAGGATGTTTGGATATTATCCGTGGCTGTACCCATCTTACTTAATACGGGGTATGTTACTCGTCTTGAATTGTACTGAAATCTTCGTGAATTATTCACAGTGAAACACTCGCCACATATGTTGTTTTTCTTTTCATTATAATGGTAGCAGCTATCAGTTTAGTATGGAAGCCTCGGGAGGGAATAAATCGGTCAATTCCCTCAGTCCCTTGAACCTTATCGAAACCTTACAAATTCACACTGAAGCGCTCCTTCTGCCCACCCTTTTTCAGCGCGGTAATAAAATTTGCACCTAATACCGCGATAAATGGGCCCGATTCAAAATAAACCGATTTACTCGGCTAGCATATTTATTGCTGTACCTTACAAAGTTCGATGGACCCTTGTTATTGAATTATCTGCGGCCTTTTTTGTATTATTTTTACACTATTTTTAAACATTTGCCAGCGGGTATAGCTCAATGGTCAAAGCGTTTGCTTTGCAAGCCAAAGGTGGTGGGTTCGATCCCCGGCGGAGATCAAAATAATGTATTTGTAATCGATTTCTGAGCACTAAAATACTCGGTTGGTGTGAATTTAATCTCTCACCCGTAAAATGCCAGTCATAGCCTATTAATTAAAATTGGTGGTAGACGAAAGTCGTCCCGTGAAGACCACTTATTCATAGTAAATTCCTGTAATAATAAGGATGATGCGTGAATCTCGGGCTGTAGTCTATGACGTTGGCGGATCAACACTTCACATGCAGCGTTTAGCTATATGCACCATGGTAAGCGACATAGACGACACTTCAGAATTACTATCACCATCTGTCGGTATTCTCCTGTATGTGTTTACATAAAAAAAAAAAAAACATGAATGGCAATATTTTAAAGATGCTCCGAAAAGGGCAAGTTATATTGCTATATATATATCTTTTTTTTTACTAAATCTCATACAGGAGAGCATAACCGATCGAGACCAGTAGGCTTAACACAGCCAGGACGGCTAGACGCTCTATGCGGGATATTTTGTCATGTTGTTTTGTTCATAAAAAGTTTCTTCGAAGACTATATTTCTATAGGTATGGAACCTATCCGTTCAACCCAGAAAATACCACACATTATCCAACTTCCTTCCTCCTTAGAATGCTCTCTTTTTATTCTCTAGAATCTCGTCGAAGAATAGCTGCACTGAAACACGCATTTCTTATTCTTCGTGGCACTATTCATAATCCCGTGATTCTTGAATACTTCAAACTCTACGTTCCTGATAATCACATCCGGGCGCGTGGTCATCCATTATTTCACATTCCATTCGGTAACTGTTGGGTTTCCTCAACCTTATTCAGTACTACCGCAATGATGCTTCTCAATGGACTTCCTGCCCACATCGATCCCTTCCAATTATCGTATCCCAAATTTGTCGAGGTCATTAATCTTCTTGATCTGTAAAAATGTCTTTTGTATACGATTTTTATTACTATAATTTTTATTTTTTACTTATTTTATTATTTTTACAACTTGTTTCATTGTTTTTTCCTTTGTTGTATTTTATTTCGCATAGACGTCTTGTACGTCTTGTAATTATTATTTTTATATTTGATATGTCTAATTTAATTTTGTGTCTATGAATGTATATTGTTTTTTTATAAATTGGAACCTGTCTTCCGTTAATAAATAAATAAATGTTTGTGTGTTGTTGAGTACGAGTATTAAGTGTATTTTTAACTATTTCTTAGAGATCTAGATTCAAGAGAGGAAACACAGATGAGCAATTCAGAGCTTACACGTGACATAGTTAATTGACTTTTTAGGTGCGTATTTTACGTTGCTTAAAGTTTTTCAAAAAATTAGATTTTTTTCAAGGACAACTTTTTTTTGATACTATTTAATTAAATTAATTGCCAGTAATTATTTAACAAACAGTCAGTTATAAAGACCTAAAAACACACACCTCATAATCCTTGTCAAATTGTTTGTTTCAGGATGGTGGACTACACGCATCAGAGCTGACGATAGGCTACATGTCCGAAGGTCGCGAGCACATAGTCGATCTTCGCCTCAACAGAGAGCTGCTGCCAGTGGACTCCTTCCTCAGATATCAGCACGAAGGAGGTCACACAGTCAACAAACCCACTGGCAAGGTAAACCAACCTTCATACCCTCCAGAAACATTCAGAAAAAAGACCAAAACTGCTCTATCTTCGTTTCTTTACTAAAAGGTTGTTTTTTTTTCGTTTTTTTCGACATGAACCACCATGAAATGGAGCAACTGTCATAACAATTAAAATGGCGTATGCAAACGCCGTGTAATATTATATAATTAAAACTTACATTATAAGATGTGCATGTCAGGCGAGTGAACAAAAATAATAGACAATAGATTATTTTTCGAGGCTTTACGGCATCAGCCTAAAAGAGCTATATCAAGCTGATATCACTATGTATTGAAATTTCAAGTTCTTTTTTAATTTGTTTGCTTGGTAATCATTGTTTACTAAAAGTGCAAATGTTATAGTTTTTATTATAATCTTTTCTTATTATATTTTATATTTTTTGTAATTTCAGGATGCAGAGCTTTGTCAGTATGTCGGCGTAGTCAGGGATTTGCCAGGATCGTGGGCAGCATTGTCCACGTGCCATGGATTGAAGGGGGTTGTCTTCGATGGACACACCATGCACTACCTTCAGGCTGGAGACGGTAAAGATCCATAGTGCTTACCATCATTTGTTATTGTTAGCCATCTTTTCCAAATCACAATATGTTGACATCCCCCGTCTTTAAAAAGAACGACAAGTCGCTGGTTCGTCACGTGGCCGCGTGGAGGAATGATGCAGGAGCAGATTAACAACACAAAGAACTTGTTTTTGAAGAACAATTCGCATTTATTTTTATTAATGGACGAAAGTTCGCCGGCCGGATGAGAGTTATCTGACAACCGCCGGAACACTGTGACATCCAGCGCCGCCAAGACGATCACGGCAAAAAAGCAAAATAAAGATGACAGTGGCACCAACATGAAATGGGCCAACTGTCATATCAAATAATATGGCGTATGCAAACACCGTGTATTATTTTATAACTAAAACTAGCACTATTAGATATGCATGTCAGGCGAGCGAACATAAGTAAGAGACAAAAGATCGTTTTTCGAGGCTTAGATCAAAAAAGCTATAACAAGCTGATATCAATATATTTCCGGCGGGCATAACTTATTGGTTAAAGCGTTTGCTTGCCAAAGTGGAGGTCGTGGATACGATCCCAGATGAAGATTAAAAAAAATATTTTCAACTAATTTCTAAACTCTATAAATACTTCAGGTTGGTGTAAATTTGATCCCTTACCCGTAAAATGCCAGTCATAGCCTATTAATCAAAATTGGTGGTAGACGAAAGTCGTCCCGTGAAGACCACCCATTCATAGTGAATTCCTGTAATAATAAGGAAAATGCGTATACTAGGGGCTGTAGTCTATGACGTTAGATGATCAACACTCCACATGCAGCGCTTAGCCATATGTGTAGAATGGTAAGCATCATAGAATCCACAGAGGAAAAGTTCAGAATCACCATGCGTCAGTATTCTCCTGTATGTGCTTACATAAAAAAAAAACTATGGTGGAACATACGGTCGTCGCCTGTCATGATTCTCGCCTCATGCCAAATAAACTCCACCTTTCGGAGCTCAAGTACATTCTATATATAGTTGACAATGACTTGCAAAATTTCGGTCACTAGATTATATTAAAAAAAAAATGTTTCCAGAACATTCATGAAATTGACAGATGGGACCTTCTACAATAATAATAATCATCATCATCATCAGCCTGTGTCCGTCCACTGTTAAACAAACGCCTACCGCATGAGTCTCCATCCTCTTCGATCCTTTGCCTTCCACATACAGACCAATCCCTCTATTCTTCTTATGTCGTCAGTCCATCTTGCAGGGGGTCGGCCAATGCTTCTTTGCCAGCTCTTGGGCGCCACTCCAATACTCTTCTACCACATCGACCGTCGTCTCTTCGACAGATATATTCTGCCCTTGTACAATTCTTCTTGTACAATAATATGGTTATTGAAATGTTGTATTATTATCATTTTTCAGATAACAATCTGGAGTCTCCTCACTTCTTGTACAAGCACGAGCACCTCGTGAGCAACCACAGTTGTGGCTATGTTGGAGGAGCTCCTCACAACCACAGCCACTCGGAGATGCCGCATCCTCACCACGACGTGCCGGAAAGTGACAGCTTCACTCTGGATAAACACCACAACGAGTTCAATCGGATACTGAGGGTAAGTACAAATATTTCACCTACCACCAACTATAAAAGAAATTACAAATAAAATTTAAATTCTATTGTACACATCAAATTATGAGTTTAATTTTGATAAATATTATTTTTACAGTACAAGAGGAGTACCCAGGGTGAACCAAAGATCCGCGTGCCGTACAACGCCAACAAGCAGTCTCGCTACGTGGAGCTGGTGCTCGTGGTGGACAACAAGGAGTACAAGGAACAGGGGGAGGACCTCAGCAAGGTTTACCATCACTGCAAGGACATCGCAAACATCATCAACTCTGTGAGCAAACACTTTTATTCAATAATCTTTGCTGCCGACACACTGTTGTGTTGAAAGACTAATTTAACGTGAAAGCTTAGTGTTTTTGTGCTGTGCTGACTGTTGGTAACTCTTTGTTGAGATAAGGCTCTTTGCCGGCGGGTATAGCTCAATGGTCAAAGTGTTTGCTTTGCAAACCAAAGGTCGTTGATTCGATCCCCGACGGAGATTAAAAAAAACTAAAATAAAAGGATTTTAATCGATTTCTGAGCTCTAAAATACCCCGGTTGGTGTGAATTTGATCCATCACCCGTAAAATGTCAGTCATAGCCTATTAATCAAAATTGGTGGTAGACGAAAGTCGCCCCGTGAAGACCACCCTTTCATAGTAAATTCCTGTAATAATAAAGGATCATGCGTGAATCTCGGGCTGTAGTCTATGACGTTGGCGGATCAACACTTCACATAGCCATATACACCATGGTAAGCGTCATAGAATTCTACAGATGAGACTTCAAAATTACTATCACCATCTGTCGGTATTATCCTGTATGTTTTTACATGAAAAATAAAATAAAAATTTGCTTTATCTCCATTTTGATTTTTCATTTCTCTTCTCAGCTTTACTCCCCCCTGAACATCTTCATCGCCCTGGTGGGTGTGGTGGTGTGGAACGACCACGACGAGATCTCGCTCTCCAGTAATGGAGACACGACCCTGACCAACTTCCTGCACTACCGGAGAGAGGTGCTGTCCAAAGATCATCCCAATGACAACGCACAGCTACTCACGTAAGTTATAGCATTTATTATAATATTGGCATCCCCCGTTTATCAATGGCGACTCTATGTCGCCGGAATCTCAGAATACGTGGTGAATGGATGAGGAGCAAGTCACAAATCAAAGAACTCGTTAAGAAGCACATCGGCGTTTATTTTAAATACATGACTGATAAACTTCGGTATTCTGCCCGGGTGACAAACAATAATGTGTACTTGACGGTGCCCAGGCAAAAGTCACTTTGACCCTGCAGTAACAGTAGTAATGACCGAAAACAACATCTAGACCATAGGTTCCCAAACTTATTTCACTCGTGGACCCCTTGACACGATTTTCGGTTATCCGTGGACCCCCTGATCATCATCATCATCATCATCAGCCTGTGTCCGTCCGAAGGAAGTTCATCATCACCGCTTTAATTTCCCGAGGCAGACTTTTGAAGTTTACTACTCCATTATATTTGTAACAATTTTGTAAATTAAAATTTTAACGAACCCAATCATAATTTACGATCTGTTACAACTAGGCGAAAAATAAATGCATTTAATGGGAGGGATGAACTTGATGATTTAATAATAGTTTTTCAACATTTGGCATCAATTTCGTGAGATTTAATCTCAAATCTCCTCGTTTGATGATATCCAGTTTGTTTCTTTTTTTGTTATGAGATTGGCAACTGCACTGAAACCCCTTTCCACTAGGTATGAAGATGGAAAAGCAAGTAAAACTTTCTCGTAATATTCCACAATGCGGGATAAGTGACAGGTATGTCTTTTGAAGCCAGAATTGCTGATATCCTTTATTAAACTGTGCTTTGAGTTCTTCGTTAGTTGATATTCCGATTATTTCCTCTTGTAATATGACATTCGTTTCTTCAATATCACCACCATATGGATTTATTATCCACTGTGGTATTACCATAGTCAAAATATCCTCAAACCTTGTTTCAAAGTCTGAATATAGGGCATTTAAATGTTGAACGTAGGTTGAAACATCGTCTTCCTGGCAGCTTATCTGTAACAGATTGGGGAACTGGGAAAATTCGCCCCGTCCAATATTTTGCTTCCTTAGCTTTATTCTGGCAAAAAACGCTGAAATGATGGACTTTGTTTGAATCAAATTAAGACTGTCACCTTGTAATTGCAAGTTAACCGCATTAAATTTAGCAAACAAATCTGTTAAATAGGCAATGTCCGTTTTCCACATCATTAAGTTTTCTTTTAAAATTCTATCTTTATCATCCAGAAACTCTAAAATAGTGTCAAAGAGAGCAAAAAATCTTGTCAAGCACAATCCTTTTGACAGTCAGCGCACTTTGGTGTGAAGGAGTAAATGATGAAAGTTCTCATCATTTTCGTCACACAACTGCGCAAATAGCCGCGTATGCAACGCATTGATTCGGATTCGGATTCGGTTTACAGCATCAATGACTAATTGAAGAGATTCATGCAATCTAATATTCAGATTTTTAGCAACTAAATGTTGTCGATGAATGACACAGTGTATTGCTAACACCCCAGGTACATTTTGTTTTAAATATCTTATAAAGCCACGATAACGCCCAACCATGGCAGAAGCTCCATCTGTAGCAACTGACATAATATTTGACAAAGGAATTTCTTTTTCTGTGAAGTAATCCTTCAAAACATGAAATATTGATTCGCCTTTAGTGTCGGTTGGCAAAGTTCTTGCAAATAGCAGTTCTTCGTGGATTTCTTGATCCATAATAAAACGAGTATATGCCAATAATAATGCTTCATTATCAGGTAAAGTTGACTCATCCAGCTGTAGAGAGAAATGAGTCGTTTGCAAATAATTGCACAAGAAACTTTCAATATCATAACTCATTTCATCAATACGTCTTTGAACTGTGTTGTTGCTTAAAGGATTTTTTTAATTATATCAGATGCAGGTTGGTGTAAAACAGTTTTTAAAACCTCTTCGACTGCTGGCAAAATTAACTTTTCTCCGATAGTATGCGGTTTTCCAGATTTTGCTATAAGTAACGATATATTGTACGACGCCCGCAAACCATCATCGTTTCTTTTTGACGTCGAGCCGAACATTTCGTTTAGCGAAGGTACCATCACTTTATTTTTGAGTGTTTGAAAGTATTCCAAATCTTTATCTGTTTTATCAGGGTGACATCTTTTCAGGTGAATCTCCAGCTTGGATGGTTTCATAGATTCATTGCTTAAAACTTTTTTGCATAAAAGGCACAAAGGCAATTGTTTGTTCGACTTTGATGGAATGAAGTCAAACTTCAAATAATCGACATTGTACTGTCTACATTTCTTTTTAGATTCGGCCATGTTTAGTATCAGTTATCTGTTGACAAAATAATTATATATACAAATTAGACATAGCAATAATAAAATAATTTTAAATATACGGAAATATTATAATATCGATTGTTTAAAAGTTACCTATTGAGGAGTGTGTGTATATTTGAATATTAAGCGCACATTACGAGAGTTGATGGAAGACTGGAGGCGGGGCAGGGGCGGCTGCTCACGTCTTATTAGTCGATCTTATATATATACGATCCTATAACCCAAAGTACAATGGAAAAGCTTTGTGGCTTAGTATCGCAAAATATAAGTATACTTATATTAATCAACTTGTAAAGAACAGAATAACAAGAGCGAGTTATAGGTCAATACAGTAGGTATCAAAGATAGATTATGTGTCCCAATTGTAAACTACCCTTGTTTATATACCCATGGACCAAATAACGTCAGTCTCGCCTTTCTTGATTTTGGCGACAGGCACATTTTTATTGTTTCCTGTCCAAAATAGAATTTCAGAAAAAGGACAACTTTTACTTATTTTTGTTTTACAATAGCCAAGCTTTCTCGTAAAAACATACGTGATAATCGTGTGAACACATAGTGCAGTGTGGTAATTGGAGATACTCATAATACTTTATTGCATTTTTTATGAGGGTGTTATTTAAAAAGAGAGATGTACCCTATTGTATTAGTTCTCCTCTAAGGCTCCAGAAGAAATCGCACTTCAAGTTCGTGTCAGAACATTAAAGCTGCGGATTATAATTTAAAAGTATTTGAAAAAAATGCACTTTACTTATATTTAATTGCTCAATAACATTTAACTTTTCTCTGGAAGCGAAAACTATAAAGCAATAATAATTAAGTAATTTGTGTTCTTCGGTGTCGACGAGTAACGAGATCCTGGCCAGATAACAAAATTAGACGGAACCAGCGGTGAGATGCGATTCGCTTTGTAGACCTCCATTTAAATGAGGTTGGACTCAACCCGTATTTTAATTATTTTTGTCTTAGGCTAAGAAATTAATTGTATGCACTTTAAAATATTTACATCACACATATCTCATTTATATATTGCTATTTATTGTAACTTCCAAATTAATACTGATGTGTCAAAATTTCTAATAATTTTATATTGAACCCTCCGTGGACCCCCTAACGATGTTCATGGACCCCCAAATCAATTTTAATTTTCCATGGACCCCCTGGATGATCCCGTGGACCCCTGGGGGTCCATGTGGACCACTTTGGGAACCACTGATCTAGACCATTTGACGAACTATCTGCTGTCACATGACAGGTAGCGGCTTGAAAAAACAAACAAAATGATGCTATTAAATATAATATAAACTTAAACTAACATTTTTATGTATACGTGTTAGAGGAGCAACCAAAAATAAGATACGAAAGATCGTATATCGAGGCTTTTCGGCACTAGCTTGCAAGGACTATATTGAGTGGATATCAATATACTTTAAATTAAGATCACAGCCCTCCTTGCTTGTGGTAAAATTTTTAAAGTGAAAATTGACATGTTTCCTGTCATTGAATCCAATTCTAAATTTTCGCATTAATGTGACATCGATGACACTCTAACCTTGTGCATTTTTTAAAATTATATACTTAATATCTAAGTAATTGAATCTATCTTGTGTTGTAGGAGAGAGCAGTTCAATGGCGGAGTAGTAGGCAAGGCTCTGAAGGGTCCCATTTGCACTTACGAGTTCTCAGGAGGAGTTGCCATGGACCATTCCAGCGTGGTTGGCCTGGTCGCCACCACGGTTGCTCACGAAATGGGACACAATTTTGGTGAGTCATTGATTACCAACATCCTAAGTAGTAATATGAATCCCAGATATTAAAAATATAAACAGCGTCCGTCATGAGATTAATTCACTTTGAAGAAAATCCGTCAGGCCAGCAACATACTACGCTGTGCTGTTCAATGGATGCAATATTTATTTATTTATTTAACAGAAACAAAGTTGCAAGATATACAATTAATACAAAATAAGCCAAAATAAAGTGATACAAAAAAAAAGACGACACGTGTCAAAGATAACAGAGATCTGGAAAAACAGTGCCGTCGACAAATGAAAAAAAGGATGTGAGTAAAGTATTCAGTTTTACTAGAAGTACGTTTAGAAGCGCCATTGAATTTACTAACTAAATTGATACTCAAAGCTTTTGAAGTATCCACTGGAATGGAATCTTAAATCAAAATAAAGCAATCCTTACCATATTGATATTTTATTTGTCTTTAGAACTTTTGAGGTTGATTTTTTTTGCATATTCATGTAATTATTACAGGAATGGAACACGACACTGACGAATGCTCCTGCCCCGACGAAAGGTGCATCATGAGTCCGTCTAGCAACTCACAGAGTCCAACACACTGGTCCTCCTGCAGTCTTGAATACTTGGCGCTGGCTTTTGAACACGGGATGGACTACTGCCTCAGGTAAGTCCATAATCTACACACTAACATCCTCCTCTCTTTCAAAAGGTTGTTATTCCGTAGCGTGGAGTCATGATGAGAAGCAGGTCAGCAAAACAAAGACTTTTTCAGAAGCACATTGACATATACTTACGATAAAACTTTACAAACTTTTTGGCTCGACCTAGTCACAGTATTAGGCCGAGCTACAATAAAATATGCTCTCGCCGACGGGCGGGACACAACTGGCGTGATGGGCGGTCATACCGGCGCCACAAGCGACGGTCTATATTACTAGTCCCAATATTGCGGACACATAAATGTATGACAAGATAACAGGAATAAGAGACGAAAGATTGTGTATCGATGTTTTTAGTACCAGTCAGCAAGAGCTACATCATGCTGATGTCAACACATATTACACAACTTCTAGCCATGACAAACCTTATATTAAATTAAATTGAAGAACTTTGAGTAATTGATGTTAAATGATAAATTATTTTTTCTTTTACAGAAATAAGCCTAAGCAGCTGTTTGACTCTCCGATCTGCGGCAATGGATTTGTAGAGCCAGGGGAGCAGTGTGATTGTGGACTCTCTCAAAGTTGCAAAGATAACTTTTGTTGCAACCCCTCCACGTGTATGTTGTATCCCAATGCCACGTGTGCCACTGGAGAGTGTTGCGACCTCAAGGTAAAATACACAAAAGATTTTTTCAATGACTACATATACTTTTTTAGTCCCTTTTTAAACCTGCACTAAGGGTTGTTTTATTTTAATGATAATTATTTATTTACAAAAAATGTAGAAAATAATGATTGTGTGGGTTATTTTTCAATTTACACATAAGACTATGCGAAGGGAACAAAAAGAGCGTTATTTTATTCTAATTCACAGGTGTTAAATGTGCTTGTGATACCGATGATGTCTTTGATGTAGTTCAACAGGAAAAACTTCTAAAAGTTCTATATCGCAAATTATATCACAGAATGTGTCACCTATTTTCATGGATAATTCACTTCATCAGAGAATGTCTTCTTTTTGCCAAGATTACATGGACAGGTATCATTAGAAAAGCCTAACTGCTTTGGAAGTCTCCTTCCTATATATTCTGTGTCCAATAAAGTGAAAAGCTTGAGTAGAACGGAAATATGAAGACTTTCCTTTTTTCCATCTCGAGATGTGCTTGATTGAGGGAAGTCGTGTGAAGGAAATAAATACACTGTTATTTTTCTAAGCTTCTACTAATGGTACAAGCTGTACTATATTTATATTCTTATTGTAATCTATCATGTAAGATGATCTTAATGTACTCTGATCCACCAAAATTCTTATTCATATTCATGTGAACATTAAATATAAGCATCAGGGTACCAATGATCTTGTAGGAGACTTCTTGGTTACTTTCTACAGTCGGTCATGTAAACATAAACCATCTAAAGCGTGGGGTTTCATAGTTATTATTTTTTCGTTCACCTTCTATCCGCTAATCCTTATTACATTCCATGTTATGGTCATGTTTACAGACTTGTCGTCCCAGCAATGCTGGTTCGTTGTGTCGCAGTGCAGATCGGGAATGTGATCTTCCAGAATTCTGCACCGGGCAGTCAGAATTCTGTCCCGAAGACGTCTTCAAGATGGACACTGAAACTTGCGAGGGAGGAAAGGTAAGTCCATAAAGATTTGTATGAAAGAATATAATACCTACTGACGTCAGCACGATGTAGCCCTTGCTAACTGGTACCGAAAACCTCGATAAACAATCTTTCGTCTTGTATTTTTGTCGCTTGCCATACCTTTATGTATGTGGCCACATTGGGGCTAGTTACATAGTTTTGCCACCGGCGACGCACGGGCCGCAGAAGTGCAGACGGCCGGCAGTTGGTCACCACCCTCTGGCGAATCAAGGTCGCATTGCGGCCACGCGGCATGTCATACCGCGTGGTCACAAACTTGTAATGTTTTTAACGTAAATATAATCTGTGCTTCTGAAAGAAAGTGTTTATCTGATGACCTGCTCCTCATCCTGCCCCCTTGCGACGTAATAACGCCCCTCTTTTTGAGAGAGGAGGATATTACTACAATACATGACAAATATTGAAACAATAGTTATGGCTGGATTTTTTGGACAAACAAAATTCAAGGATAATAGGAATATTATAATGATTGTTTTATTATTTCAGGCATTCTGTTATCAAGGGTCGTGTAGGACTCGCTCCGACCAGTGCCGGCTGCTGTGGGGACCCTCGGGAGAAAGCAGCGATGATCATTGTTATGAGATGAACAAAAAAGGAACCAGGTTATTTTTTTTTTTTAGTTTGTGATAAAACAATCATTTTCAATGAAAATAGTATCACCAAAACATTTTAACAACTTGATTAACTTCTTCACAGCCAATGCATCTGTAGCTGACATAAGCTTTACACAAATTTGTTATCTTTATATAGCAGCTTTATTCTACTATTTTAATGTTCGGTATTAACCGAAAAAAACACTTTTAGCTGTTACACAAATAGATGGGTATCTCAAACACTAATGAATATTTTGACATGTAATTTGGCACAGATTTTAGTGACAGCAGTGCCAACATAAAAATAAAAATATTTATTCGAATCGCTTAGCCTACGAAATTTAAATTCAAATTTCGAGGTATTTTTTGCCCACAGTAGTATATTACTGAATAAATTAAAATCAATTATATTTATTTCTTTTCCATATGCATTCCATCTATGAATCACACAAACACAACGCATGTTTCCCACGCGCAGCGTCCAGTCGTCCTGACTGAGCGTCATAGAGCACTAGTCTCTACCACTTGTGCTATCCTGCATGCGCTTTCATAAAAAAAATATGGATACCACAAATTGCCCCCACACAGTTCTATCAGTTAACATTATCCATGCCTAATTTCAAGACATCTCTACATGTAGTACATATGTAGTTTCCGACACCCTCCAGGATGAGAGCTCTAATTTCGGAATAATGAATGTTTTTATTTTTTAAATTCCATGTTTCTCAAATGCGAGGTTAAATTTCCCAGGCACGGCAACTGCGGCTACAACCGGTTGAAGCAGCACTTCTCCACCTGTCAGGACGACAACATCTTCTGCGGCATGCTGCACTGCCGCCACCTCAACGAGCGCCTGGAGTTCGGCATGGAGAGCGTGGCCATCCTGTCGCACACCTTCATCAACAACGGCGGCTCCATCATCCCGTGCCGCACGGCCATCGTGGACCTGGGCATCGGCCAGGTGGACCCCGGGCTGGTGCCTGACGGGGCCAAGTGCGGCGAAGGAAAGGTAACCTTGCCTTTTACCATTTCGTCACCATGTTTATCGAGACGTTAAGGCACTTCGCTGTCAAGCGAATGATTACTGGTTTGATTCACAGCAAAATGTGAATTATATTTTGACAAATATATATTATAAATATATATTTATTTACTAAAGTATTTTTATTTAATAAAGTAAATATATTTTTAAAAATATATTGAAAAAATTTAAATTTGAAACAAAATTTGAATTCATTTGTATGCACATATCATTGTTTTTTTTGTTGTGTTCAATTGTTTCCAAACATTTGAAGTATGTGACGCCAACCTCTCTTGGACAACTCTTTTTGTCTTAGTTTTTAAGTTTATTCCTGTGTATTTTGTCTTTAATTTTATATAAATAAGACTTACCTCTAGTGCCATGGTTAATTATCAAATACCTATTGGTGTCAGTGTCAGTATAAAGGAACGATCGGGTATCCAATAAAACATTATGAATTTGACTCTGGTCATTGAATCTTTCCTTTGTTTCAAAATACTTTGTGTTAAGACATCACTAGCTGATACTATATATATATATCATTGGGAAATTGAGCAATTTTTCGTGGAAAATCAATGTTTTTTAAACCCACTTGAAATACAATATACACATTACTATAATAAAATTATTTATAATAAAGGAAGGATGATTTGTGGTTGTGGTGTGAGATGACTTGCATATTTAGACTTGATAATGACTTTCTTGTGTATGGTTTATAGATGTGTGTAAACCAGAAATGCATGGCCGTTGCATCTCTGCGTTTAGGAGTGAGAGCCTCACCGGAGTCAGCTGTTGTCTGTCCCTCCGACTGCTCGGGAAATGGAGTCTGCAATTCACAAGGTTTGTTTTATTCACTGCAATAATGACGGTAGTAAAAAAAATATATAATGCTTCAAAGTAAACGAAAAAAAAAAGTTTTTTCGGAACTTTTAGCGTCAGATATTACAACATAGCTAGTAGCTTACCCAAAATATTACTTTAATTAAATTTTAACCACTTTTAACCAAAGAATCTTCTATCACTTTTCCAACCAACAAAATATTTTTGTAAGCAATCTAATTTACCAAGAGCATAAATTCGATTTGAATAATGAATTAAAAAATTTGTTAACTTTTGTCACCATGGTAGTAATTAGTGGTATAATTTTATAGCCATCGGAGAGAAGAAATCCGAGCAATACTAGTTAACACGTTTAACGGCATGTAATGTTTTTAATGCATTCGACTCAGAGGCGCCATATAGGTCACATTCAATGTTAAAATTACATTGAAATGTAACCGCTGGCGTACAGGGACTGATTGTTCGAAAAAAAAATGTCACCGGTGACCTACGTGTTAAATATAAAGTGAATTATGTGTTGTGTTTTAGGTCATTGTCACTGCGACAAAGGTTTCAACCCACCGCTGTGTGAGCTTCCCGGCCCTGGAGGCAGCGTGGACTCTGGTCCGGCCACCAACCCTAATGGTAAGTCATCACTTTACACTGAAGATAAATTCACACAGGAGACCATAAACTATTAATTGATAACGTGCGGGTGATTAGCAAACAAACTAAATTAGCATAATGCCTCATTGTATCGCATCAGCAACGCCACCATCTTTATCATCCTATAAGACATACGATGATAAACTTCTGATACCGTAAAATAATAGTCAACAGCTAATGCATAGGTTTCCAAAGTGAACCTCCTGACCCCCTAGGGGGTCTTGTAAGAATCTGTTGGGGTCATTTTGGCCCTGGGACAGTAGTAGGGGGAGCTGTTATTTTATTACAATAATTAACTTTGTTATAATTATTTTAAAAATTGATTTATTTCCAAAATACCTCTGAAATAAAAAAAAATGCTATCAGTTGAATACATTTTTTTTGATTTTATTAAATAATATTATTGCAAATAAAAACTGCAACATATGAATATTGGTGACAGAACATCAGGTTGTTTTTTTTTTTAAATATATTCATTATTTAATAAAATTAATTACTCAACAATTTATGTATCGCGTAACTTATTTACAACTTAACAACTAAGTTTATTGAAAAATAAGTTTACTACATTTTTCAGTTTGATTTTATTTCAAGAAAAGGTAAATTTGCAGAGTGCGTAATTTCGGTTTGAAAGAGGGGGCTATGCATCGAAAAAGTTTGGTAACCTCTGAACTTTGGAAAGGTACATTCCGGTGGAAAAATCTTGGCTCTTCAGGTTGGGGGTGAGGCATAGGGAGTTTACAAACCCTACCTTGTAAAAATATTATTAAAAAATCTTCCGGATCTAAAACTGACCCAAGGTAAAGACAGTAAAGAAAAGATAAAAAGGTGCTTATTTGAACAACTTTTTATGTATATTTTTCCTTTTATCTTTCCAGTTACGAAGAATATTCAAAAGTTCCTGTTCATCATCTTCCTCGGCATTGTCCCGACGCTGGCGCTGATGTTGCTGCTGAGCTACTACTACCGCCACAGCGCCTTCTTCTGGTGGAAGAAACCCAAGAGCGCACTGTACGTACAAAGAAAAAACCCGTCCCCGTCGTGCGACAACCTTTTAAATGGAAAACCGACCGAAACATCATACTCTAAAACGTTATCTTTGTTGTTCTGTTGCTATACAAACGGAAACACTTCAAACGACACCTGCGACAAATCGTTAATGTCGCACAATAAAAAAACTGTTATAACAACAATATCAGGGCAACCGATGCAGCATGCAAAATTGAAACCGGAAATTCAAAAAACTGGATTAATATCTACGACTAATGAACACGTTATTAATAACTTTTCTTCGTACAGAACGCGCGTGTTAAGTTTGAGTATTCGCGGCGTATTCGGCAGCAAGGAAGATAAACGCACGTCTAAAGTTGAGAGTAACGTTGAGCCGCTCATTGACGGAAGAGTCCCCGACATTCAAATCGATTACGCGCCGGTCAAAAACAGGTTGAGCGTCAAAAATGTTAAAGGTTTGAAAGTTGACGTTTCGATCGACGATCCGAATCCGTCCGACGGTTGTGTATCGACGGCTTCTACTTACTGTCAAACTCCTGAAGTTGGCAGCAGTGTGTCAGGAGACAATACACCGGCAGGAGGAATGTCTGTCAAAAATCTTAGAGAGAAACTGTTTTTAAATATAAACAGTTCTAACGATCAAAGTGAAGTAGGTTTTTCCGGTGTCAATAGAATCTCACCTGGTAAGGTGTCACCGCAATTTAATAGGAATCGAAAAGCTTAAATTAACTTAAGGGCTGTATTTATTTGTTCAGTAGCTAATTCAAGGTTATGGCAGTTAGTTAAATTAATTGACTGTAAATCAAATAAACTGGTGGTAGATTAAATAAATTGGCATTATCCACTGTGTCAGTATGAATGTGGTCAGTTATAAAATTAAAATTTCAATGTTATATTCAATGCTGCCACTAATTAATGTAAAATGGTCAATGTTTAAATTTAATTATTAGTTTTTAAAAATAAATGTCTAGTTTTGGCTTGACAGCTGGTAAGTAGATATTCGTAACTTGTAAATTTATGACCAGGACTATGAATAATTAGCACATAAAATGGAAACCTAATCTAACCTAACCTATTATAATTTATTATTATTTTTACCATATCCGCTCCGTATTTGGAGCATATGGGCACCGAAAATTTCCGTTTCACAGTTCTGTTAGCTCACAGATTGTCTATGCCTTGTCCCAGAACACCTATATACCCGGAGGTGTACATGGGAACATAGATGGTTCCCAGGAGCCTCCAGCGGCTGTAGTACCAGAGAAATATTTGGGTGTTCAATGATCAGGGTTTTTTTTCAAGGAGATCGGCCCGATGCTTCCGAGGCCTGAAATTTTTTCATTTCTCCGTCGAGGTGCCTTGACGATTTAAGAAAATCAAGCTTGATCGGGATGCGAACCGACGGCGTCTGAGTGAGAAGCAAACGCTTTAACCACTGGACTATGCCGCCCCGCAATTATTATTTACCATTGATTAATTATTTACTGCCAATATATATTTTTCTTCGGCCAATTTATAATTTTTTACTGACCGTTTTTTTATATATATTTCTGACCATTTCTTAAGTATTAACTGGCCATTAATTGAATTGAATACTGACAGTATAATTAGTTGCCTTAATTGAACAGGGTATATAAGAATTTTATATTATATTTACGAATTATATTTTGACAAGTTTTAAGACAAAATGGTGATTATTAAATGTTATATATTTAATTTGAAATATTTGAAATTTCACTTTATTTAAGACTGGCCATTTTCTATCTAACACGACTCTTCTCTATCCATTTCGGCTGTGGCATGTTCCACCATTAAAACTGGCATGGATTTTGACATTGAACTAAAAAAAATAATGCGAACAGCAAAAAGATCTGACGGTTTGATTACTTGAGATTACAGAAAACCGTCAGATTTTTTTTGCCGCTCCCTGTATTTGTGATTTGAGTGATTTTTTTATTTCTTTAAATTACTGTTGTTTTATTTTATTGGAATTTTTTTATCGATCTATGAATACACTCTTTTATTTATAAATACAGTGGTACCTTGACATACGAGTTTTTTGAGATCCGAGCCGTCGAGCGAGCGATTTTTCGCTTTGAAATACAAGCAAAATTTGAGATACGAGCAATCGGCTTAGCGGGTCGGCTGGTTCCACACGAACAGCACGTCACGATTTTCCGCGTGAATCCCCCGGCCACGGTCAGAGAATCAGTTATCAGTGTGCTCTCGCTGTCAAAGCATCTGGCAGTTCAATTAATTTCAATGGGGAAATTTGCTTTGAGATATGAGTAATTTGAAATACAAGCAAGGTTGCGGAACGAATTAAACTCGTATGTCGAGGTACCACTGTATATTGTTTTCTGCTTTTGAATGGTGCGTGGGTTACTCTCCAAAACATGTGAATGGGAAAAAACTGTCCTCAAATATATATATAAGCACTTTCTAACTTATTTATTTTTAAAAATATATTTTTCCTTATATTTTCATTATAATTATGTTTTGTTTTTAATCATAAATTTTACTAAATATCTCATTAATGTGATATTATTTTTAATGTGCACAATTATTATTAAGTATAATGATCAAATAGTTACTATTTATTTGTAGTTTGTAACTATATTTTTATCTTTATTGATATTGTAAACACGACTACTTAACCCTTTAGATGCGGCTATTGTTTTTATCATTGTTCCATAAAAAGTGTCGATAATCCACAGAAAATAATGATATTGTGGATTTTTATGACGAATTATTATTTTATACATATGTACACACCTATATCCATTTTTTAAATATTTTTAACCTTATTAATTAATTAACCATCAATTAAAACAAACTATATCTTTTTTAAATAAAAATCTATTGTCTTGCCTATATATCGGCAGTGACATGAAGTATCATGCCGGATATATAGAGCACGCCACATGGAGTGATTATCCGATAGGGACCCATGTGTTTACCAAGTTTCGTATATTTACATAGCGCGAGTGGTTTTGCATGGCCTTGGCTATATATCGGCATGCCATACTCTAGCCACATAAAATGTCATGCCGATATATAGGCATGCCGCATCTAAAGGGCTAAGTTTTTGAAGTTATTTGTTCTCATTCACTCAACTTTATTACAATGTTCTAAACTAAAAACAAAAACTCATTTATTTTGCATGAATATTAAAGTTTATTCTGTAGTTTTTTTTTTCTACTCTTATTCTTTATAACCTTAACAGTAATAAACTATTTATATTTCTTTTTTATGTGTTTTGTTTGTATTTATATCCCTGCTAGAATTTACTTGTTTATGGTGATGGTAGCTTTGTTTTCTTAATCTATGGTGAGTTTTGACTTTTCTTTTCTTTTCATTAACATTTTTTTAACACCTTATTTATTATTTTTAACCTAATGCTAAATATCTCATTGTTTTATGTATTTTTTAATCAATTAACCAAAAGCTTGTGTTTTTTAACTGGTATATTAACAATATTAAACTCTATTTAATCCTTTGCCTTTTAATAATTTTAACTTAATTATTTAACATCTTAAAATCACATTTAACCTGTTGGCATCGGTACCTGATACATGCCGTGTAAGATTCCCCACCGTTGACATCGGTAGCCGTGATATATCGTTTTGCTACTTTCTTGGGATTAGTTTTTTATGCATCATCTGATAGCTAAAGGATACAAGAACCAATGTGATATATGAAAATAGACCAGATAAGTACATTTATGCTTAAAATACTAGTTTTATAATTGACAGTGTAATTTGTATTCCACCGAGCCGTAATGAAAGGGTTAATATTTGTATATATTTAATATATTATGTAAATTTAATCTAAACAATGGGAAAAGTAGAATTTAAGAAATCTAGAGGTAGAAGCCTGTTGCTCTGACTGGTTTAAATGGCCTAGTTCAGGCACAAAAACATTCAGGAATATTTAGGCATTCAAATTTTTTATTATAAATTAAAAAAAAAAAACTTGGAAATTATCAAACGTACCACCTCTGGCCTAGTTAAATTTCACGAAATTTTATTTAATATATTACTTATACGACTGATTCTTCTGAAGTATTACTAAGTAGTGTAATGCTTTAACATATTATATCTTATTAAAGTAAAATGAGTTATAAAGTAGGCTTGTTGGCATACAATCTGATTCTGAATCAAATATGCTTACTCTTTGCTTTGCTCACCCATATTCAAATTAAAAATCATTCCACTTGCATATTTTACACAATGATCCCTTTAGTAAGATTCTCCATACGATTTACAACAAATACATATATATTGAACAATTCATTTTATTAAGGCGTAGCTTTATATTTTTTTTCGACCCCCTATTATACATTGAGAAGAAATAGAGTTGTTCAGTATAACGGTATCAGGCTGGTATTATACTATATATTGAACAAATTTTTAGATTTTTACATTAATGTGAATATTAAATTTATTTATTTATTTCACGGCAGTCCATATTGATCATATGTACTACCTAATGGATCGTGGAGGTTATATTTGCATTGTAGATCTTATGTATATATCAATAAATTGTTGTGGCTATAAATATTCACAGTTACATAAATCAATTTAGTACAATGGCAATGGCGCTCCTAAATGGCCTACCAGCACACCTCGATCCTTTTCTTACATCATTTTCCTCTTTTATGATATTTTTATTTTTCTCTTTTGTATCTCTGTTGTATATTTATGAAGTATACTCTATGTTTCTTATTATTTGTACCTTGGGACTGCGGTTCTGTGAAATTAATAAAAAAATTAAATAAAGAATAATTTTAAAATGTTGATGCAATTTAAATAATTAATTAAGCTTATGTCTTTGCAGATCGAAATCTCCGACCAAGGGGGGCATCCAGCGAAGGCTCTCTCGGGGGGCCAGCTGCCTTGGCCTCTGCGGCCCGCAGCACTCCCCTCCGGCCACCTTGTCCCCCGCAACGCCTCGCCTGTCTCCGGACGACATGAACTCCAGTCTACTGCCGACGCAAACCTCTCAGCCGGGTCCGCAGAACAACTTCTTCGGACACTTCAAAGGATTCACCCTGGCACCGATATCGAAACAAGACGACTTCGCCGGTGTACAGAACCAAAACTTCGACAATGAGCAAAAGAGTCCTGTATCGACGTTCACCCCTAACCAAACGTCTCCGGGAAGCTCTGTTCAAATGGCCGCTAACGCCATAAACAATCGCAGCGCTACGGCTCAAATAAACGGAAACAGAGGCGGGAGCACCACACCACAATCACCGAATCATCCTTCGAAATTCCCGCAACGCTCGGCACCACCGGTACCGACAGTTCCAAGTGTCGCTATCAAAATACCAGGAATTCATCGATCTAATACTCAAGCTGCCAATCCTATTAAGCAAAGTGCAACGCTTAATAGATCGACAACAAACGCCGGACAAACTATCGATAGACCCAAATCAGTGGTTTCCGGTGTTGAAAATATCAACAGCGCATCCATGGCTCCGGCTTTACCTCCTTTGAATCCTGGATTGCACGGATCGAGACCTGTCATATCTAATCCAATTTTAGAAGCGTCAACTTGTACGGCTAAAGAACTCATCTCGCCGTTAAAAAACAGCTCAGGTTCGGCTGTCAATGTGATAGTTCCTCTGAGAGCGGCTCCCACTGTTCCTAATGCGGCTTCTCCTACCGCGGTAAAGAGACCGTTGAGCAGTCCGAATTCTACTACGAATGCTATTCTGAAGATCCCCGAAGAACCCGTATTCAAGAAACCGAAAGAAGGAAGCACGACTCTCAATAGGATCGCTTCGTTTTTAAAGCAAGACAAAAATGTTGATAAAGAAAAAGCGAGGAGTCCGGTCGAAAGAAGCAACTCTCTGCCTAAAAATCCTAATCATCAAATAAATAAAGCGCCCAAGAATATCGATAAAAACGCTTTGAGAAATTTACAAATTTCTAATCCGATTCTTCAAAAAGAGATCGATCTACCGAGCGGTGCCGTTCCGGTGGTTTCTGATTCAGAAGATCTGGAAGACACGAATAAGATGGTCGTCATGAGAGCGCAGAGCATGCGTGGACCGCAGCTCGCTCCGAGACCGAACATTCCAAATTTCGGATCGATGAGACAAGCTCCCGGAGTAAAGAGACCGACTTCGATTCCCGTCGGTAACCGACCGACTTCTCCTCCGCCCCCAAGACCCGATGACTTACCACTACCCGCCCCGCCGAGCCACAAGACTTCGGGAAGCATGTTGAGCTTCATGAAAAAAATTCCCGGAATGCCGGGATATCAAAACCCCCCGCCACCTGTCAAGAAAGATTTTGATATAAAAATCCAGAATACGATGATTGCATCGCCGATTCTCACGCTCCTTTAGCGAACATCAGTGAAGAAACGTCTCCGGATAATATCTATGCCATCATAGAAGAAAGTCCGCCTCACGATTCAAAGAAAACCTTCGGAAGACCGGTCGGGCAGCATCCCGCGCCGATCAACAAATCCAATCCTCTGTCTCCACCGGATGTCTCTAAACGGCCGGAAGGCAATTCCGCTAGTAATGAAAGCATGGGACTGTTGGGAGAGATTGTATCGGAAATTCAGAATAGAAACTTTGATTCTATCTACTCGACTTCGACTTTAGCGCGAAAGAAGAAAGAAAAGGAGAGAATCGAAGCGGAAAAGAACGGAAGGATCCTTTCAGACGACGAAACGGATTTCGATGATAATTATGCAAACACGTCGCACTACAAATCACCGGACAGCGAATACAGCAACATGAACGGTGTAGTCAAGTCCATGTCGAGTGCGGCTTCGACCACGAGCAGCGGGTATTTAAATCCAGCCGCCGTGAACGTTCCCGTCGGAAAAATTCCACCCGAGTCGGGAATCGTTAGTATTAACAATTTGCCGATCAATAAGGGTAGTGCTAAAGTCAATGTGCTTCCACTCAAGACTGATTCGACAGTAAAACCTGAAGAGCTGCAGGGCTATAAACCTTACAGTTCAACTCTTCATAGATCGATGGGACCGTTCGCAGCAAGTTATAATAAAGACAAGTCTCCGGTCGACAATGCCACTAATTCAACAGAAAAATGACAACGCCTCCTTCTCCGACTCAAAAAGTGAACCCAACAAAAGTTCCGATGCTCTCGAGACAAATTACTCCTGACAAGTTGTTGAACAAGCAGAGCACACTTCCTGGACTCAGCAGACAGATCACTCCACCGCATTTGAAGAATATATCACAGGCGCAAAAGGCCTTGCAAAACTCTTCAACGATGGCACAAAATAATCCTTTATTGAGAAACGTTTCGACCGTCCCAAAAAACCTCCCCAAAACGGGAAACAAACCCAACGTGAATAGTCCAGATTTGGTATCGAGTTGCGCTCCGACGGTTAATACCATCAAAAACCCTGATGTCGTCAGTAGTAATGGAGCACAGAGTAACACGGCCAAGCCGAGCGGGATGAATCAAGGAGTGATACTCAAACCCACTTTGCAACCGACGGGTTTAACGAAATCGACGATAAACCAGTTCCAAAAACCTACGGTTCCCGGGGCTTCGAAATTTCTAGTCAAGCAACCTGCGAAACCTGCAGAAAAGCCTTCGGACGCTAAAACTGTACTGAGAAGTGCGCCTCCTCCTCCTATAGTGTCTTCGGCGGCGAGTGACAAGAAAAAAACTGGTCCCCCGAGACCGACTTTACCGAAAGTGATTACGCAAAACGGCTTACCCGACAAACCCGGTCTGGGACTGACCAACGGGTTGTCGTCCAAACAAAACAGCTTCGATAAAAACTTATCAGGTGGCGCTAATAAAGCAAACGGTGACTTGAACAAAAATAAACTGGCCGTTAAACCGAGTGTCGCAAACCAAAAAAGTGAAATTGCAAGCAAAACCGGCGTCGTTCCTGGAAAGACTAACCTAACTTCCAAAGTGTCTAACGTGGCCAACTTGCAACAGAAGTTTGAGACTTCTAAAGTCGGGCAGGGAGCTAAGATTCCGCGATGAGCACGACTAGCATCGATAAATAAAATTATCAAATATATTCTTCCGCGACACTCTTTTGTCGATCAAAGAAGCGCGGTTAGAATATTTTTTTTATGTCGCCCCTCGTGACTGCGGAATGCGACTTTGTACATCGGTTCACTTGAGTTCCACTCTGCCGAGGACTCTCTCCGCCTCTCCTGGCATTCGACAGTCCGTTGTGCGAATAAGAAATTTTAAACTTTTATAATGAAGTGTGAGGAATCTTTTTTTCTTTCTCTCTTTCAAATCTCCTTTTGGAGCCGGTGCTCCTAAATTTGCAAAGGACGATTCAAAACTGAAGGAATAATCTTGTCAGATTGTGAAAAGTTTGACATGTCTTCACGTAATTAATGAAGCTTATTCAGTTGCTCTACCTGAGTGACATAACCAAGCTTTTATTGATGCTATAAGCGTTAATGTTACCCTGATTGCTCAGCTTTTTTTGGCAGCTACAAGTATAGAAACAGTATAACCACAGATAAATTAGATACACGTAATAAATAGTATTATTTTATGTCCTTGTCAATCGAAAGTATACACAATAACGCTCTTGCTTCTTTCATTATCTATTAGTTGAAACATCATTTTGAAAATTCATTTTGACACATTTAATATTTAGCTTTCTAAGCAAAGAATACAAATTAATTTAACTGTTAAATGTGTATTATATCGTCAGGAGAGGTGTTTTTAATTTATGGAACTACAAACTGATCCGTGAGATAATGTCGATATTGTAATTTTTTTTTATTAAAAACTTGTCTGAAAGTTTTTTCTTTGTCTGAAGAAAAAACTTTTCAGATTATTTGTGTTTCTTATTTACATATTTATATTAAATATCAAAGACTTAGATTATATTTATCGTGTAAAAATGTTTATGGCTAAAAAACGCAGCATGTAATATTATATTTTTAACTGGCAATGTTTTCAGCTGTTATCTTTAATCAAATGGAAATTAATTAAATGCTAAGCCAACTGCTGATGTGTCATTCCGTCCTTATTTCAATGCGATTATTAGTTTCTTTGATTATATTTGAGAATATTTATCATTTGAGTCAATTTTCTAAATTAAATTTTGACACGAATCAGACTTCCATAAAAAATGGATGAATTATTCAGCAGAAGAAAAAAATATTTTCAGATTTTATAAAATTATTAAAACATGAAAGCATTAACAGTGTTATTTATATGTGGTTAATAAACCTCTAATAATTAATGTGGACAATCGAAACACTTGATTTTTTTATATATATTCAATGTAATTTTTAAATATTACTTATTTGTGCCCATAATTATGAAAGTGCGTAATAATTTAAATCTAGAAATTGGAAAAAAATAGTTATTAATTTATTTCAGTTCACATTGTTGTGAATTAATATAATCTTCATCCAACATAAATTTAAAAAATGTAAATATATCGTTTTGTGCAACATGAAGTTGTCACTTTTATTGGTTTTCAACCAACATAAAAACACAAACATGTAAATATCTTGGAACGAATGATGCGTGATTTACGCCACTCTCATAATCATGAGCACATTTATGAATTCTTGACATGTAACCGAATAAATGTGTTATTTTTACTTACACTTCAAAATTTATTGAAAACTGCATGCAATAGTCATTGGAATAAATTTTAAGGCAGCCATTTTGAACTCTTTTTTTTGCTTCTTTTGCAAATTTTCTTATTATGAGAGGTGCTGCTGTGAAAGGTTCCACTGTATATAAATATCACAAATATACAGCATCCATAACAAGATGAATTATGTGATATGACGTTAAAGTGCTACACATTATTAGTAAAGAATTTAAGAGTGAGGACAATCACATTTATTATATTAATGTTACAATAGATTTATATGAACAGTTGAACAACGCCACAGAGTATTTGACATCACAAAAATATTTTAGTAAGCTTAAACTCATTTATTATGCAGCTTAATTTTCTTGACAGTGATGGATTGATGAAGGCTACGAGTTAGAGGAAACTGCAGTCTCCTAAATAGAGGCCATATCTAATCTTATCCCTGTCAAGAGACAACCGAGCTGCATAGTACTTCGTAAGTGGTCGAACCCGTTTATTATGCAACTCAGTTGTCTCTTGACAGTAATGGATTGAGGACAGCTACGAGTTAATCGAAACTGCAGTCTCCTAAACAGAGGCCATATCTAATGCGATCCATGCAAAAACAAAGTAAATAAATAAATAAATATTATTTATCATGGATCTCAAAATGAAAGCTGAAAACATTGAAAAAAGTAAATAGTTTTTCCCTGTTGGCCCATTTGTCTCATATTGTTAATACCTATCTATAAAAGCCAATGTGTTCCACAGTATATAAGGTGGACTGTTTATATTACGATATTCAAATTTCGCTAAGAAAATATATTACAGAAGATTTTCATACATTTATAAAAATGCATTTAATGTTACACCTACTATATTGATCGATGGTTTTCTATAATAAATGTATGATGTTATAAATATATTATATTATTTATCTTACATATTGATATCACCTATATACAGCCCTTACAGTCTGGTGACGAAAAGCTCAATATATAATCATTCGTCTCTTATTTTTGGTCACTCGTCGGACATGCATGTGTCGCCATATTGATGATTTGACAGCTCTAGTTCGTTAGATCGCCACCATATTAAAATTATCGCTGCGCCATCGCCGCGGCCGCGATCGTCAGTCTGTGTCTGCTCGAGGTGTTACTAACGCGTCATTCCTCGAGTAGAACGAAAGTTTGACAAGTTTATCAAAAATATAATGGCACTGTGCTTCTAAAAAAGTCTTTGTGTTGCTCATCTGCTCCTTGTTCTCTTCCACGCGTTCTAATAACGATCCCGGCGATCTGAAGTTGTCTTTTTCTTAAGTAAAGGGGATGTTAATATTTATGTGGGGTAAAGTATAATGTTGGAAAACTTTAAAGAGTAACTTTCAAAAGTCCTCCCAGTATTTAAACTAAATAACTTGCATAACACACTGCTGACATGAAAGATGCTAAGGAAAAGCCATTTTGAATGTAACTCCAGTTATACTTGTATAAAAAGATTAATTTGTAAAAATTCTAAAGTCAAGAAAAATCTGGTGGGTAATTTTAAAGTTATAAATATATAGAATATAGAACTGGAACTTGTAAATAAGGATACCTTGATCCACTATTATTGTAATTTCTTCATATTTTTCAATGAAATATTGATGTTTACTTGTATATAATTCTTTAAATAAACCTTATTATATAGAAATATATACATCATATTTACAGACACATTTTTATCCAAACCTAATGTTAATTATACATCTTTATATTCATTGAATTAACAGAATGGAATATTATTCTTTATTTGTATTATTTTTTATTTAATATTTTTCAAATGCTATTATTATGATATTAAATACAGTGACACCTTGACATACGAGTTTGTTGAGATACGAGCCGTCGAACAAGCAATTTTTTGCTTTGAAATACAAGCAAAATTTGAGATACGAGCAATCAGCTTAGCAGGTTGGCCGGTTGCACACGAACCGCGCGTCACGCCTTCTCGCGTGAATCCCCCGTCCACGGTCAGAGAATCAGTTATCAGTGTGCTCTCGCTGTCAAAGCATCTCTGATAAGTTGTGCTCGCGTTTTGCGACATTTGTACATACATGCTTTGAGATACAATTAATTTGAAATAAGAGCAAGGTTGCGGAACGAACTAAACTCGTATGTCGAGGTGCCACTGTAATCTAATAACAATTGAAAAGTATAGAAATGAAAATGGAAAAGATACTGTGATAAAATATTTACCTAACCAATTTTGGCCTAATTTTCACAACAATTGCATAATTATTTTTATAAAGTACATATTTTCCACTAGCATGTGATTTAAAAATTCCAGCTTTGCATTTACTAAATCATAATAGCACTACATTGACAAAATTATTTAAATTGTTAATAAAGATAACAAAAAACTCAATCCAAAGTAATTATTGCTGTACTGTTGGCCACTTTTTCTTTGAAATATGAAATATTTAAGTTTTTCCATGGCAATAAATATCCAACTGCCTACTCAACATCTTTAGAATCTGTTAGTTCTGCTAACTAATTGTCGATGGACGAGATAGCGTCGTAGTTTGTGAGTCATTCGTAAGCCCACTGCGCCTCGAGAGCTGGGTCATGGCTGCTCTCTGTTTCAATCATTCTGCGTTGGGGCGGTCTGTCAGAGTAGTGTTGCCACAAATCCAGCAACAAAGAAATATATAATCAGATTTTATATAATAACGATTTTCTTTTTTCAAATTACTGAAAACATGGCCTAATATATGAAATTAAATGATTATATTTATTATAAAATTATTTCTAAAAAATATTTTTTAATACACGCGTGAGATTGAATGAAATATCCTGTAATAGAGAAAGAGAATATAATTATGGGGAAGGTGTACTATGTAAAGTTATTAGTAAATAATATATTTATATGAATCAATGATTGTTTTAAGCGATGCAATTTATTGTTTTGAATTTTGTGTATTTAGCTAATATGTCGCATATTTTACAATTTAACCTGTTAACCGGGCAAGACGTATAAATATGTCAAACGTTAACAATATGGGGTACAAGTTGGTCGTATAAATATTTCCTTAGAATGTATGTTGCGCCCTGGAAAAGGCGGGAGGTTTATGTTCGTCATTTTTTTAAATTTATTTTTCTATGATTTAAAAATATGTACATCTTTAATGCATTGTTTATGCACTTCATATATATTTTATACAAAAAATATAAAGGTCATTTGAATCTATTTGTTTGTAATTTTGTATTTTCCATTGAGCTATTTGTATAAATAGATAAAAAAAATATAATTTAAATAGTCTTGTCATTTAATTTAAGCATAAATAAAAAATAAAATAATATAAAATTACGTCTCCACTGGGCGTGGCGTATTGATACGTCATTGTGAAAGAGTTCACGCCCGCTGTAGTAAAATTAAAAAGATGCTTTCCTGGTTAACAGGTTAAAAAAAAACATTAATGTGTATCTTTTTTTTTTTATATATTTTTTTAAGTATAGTTTCTACAGAATGGGATTATTTTCATAGACTCGTGTAAATTTATTATTATTAGACTTTTATTGAATCTTTGTTGTGATATGATGACTGAATGTTTAAAATGGTTCATATTGATAATAAAAGAATATTTGTGTAGATAAACCAAAGATTTGGACGTAGAACACAATAAGTCATATTACGCTAAGTACTTTTAAGTTTAGAATATCATCATTATTATTATTTAATTTTTTCTTCCCAATGTACACTTTTTTCAATTTTTACAATCTACATATTAATGTTGGCCGTTAAGATTTATTTCCGTGAATGTATAAAGGAGATTATAAACATTTTTTATATATATAAATGTGTTTTATTTCTTAAACCCTGTGTATCCAAAACAGATAATTTGCAAAGAACAAAATTCCTATAAAATGTTGTGTTTGCGGTCCATTATTGTTTTTACCAAATACTTATATAATTTTAAAAAACACAGTTTAGAATGAAATCAAGTATACTGACTTCTTCAAAAAAGTGAAATGTATAGGCAATGAATAAAATTACAAGGAATATTTAAGTTTGCCGGCGGATATGGCTCAATGGTCAAATTGTTTGCTTTGCAAGCCAAAGGTCATGGGTTCGATCCCCGATGGAGATTTCTTAAAAACCTTAATGCAATTATTGGTTTTAAAATTAATTGAAAAAGATTCACATTTTACATTCATATTTATTTTATTTGGTTCAGAGTTACAGGTATAATATTACATACAGCAGGTATAAAAAAAATGTATCATTACAAGGTTAGTATTTTTGCTGGGTTGAGCCATGTGAGGTGAATTCACATAGAATATATATTTCTATCAGATATTAACATATACAGTGGTACCTTGACATACGAGTGCCCCAACATACGAGGTTTTTGAGATATGAGCCGTCAAGCGAACAATATTTGACATAGGAGCAATCGGCTTAGCGAGTCGGCCGGTTGAACACGAACCGTGTGTCACGCTTTCCCGTGTAAATCCCCCGGCCACGGTCAGAGAATCAGTTATCAGTGTGCTCTCGCTGTCAAAGCATCTTCATCTGATGAGTATTGAATTAAAAAATAACTGGATTGACATTTTAGGGGCTGGAACGGATTAATGGCAGTTCAATTAATTTCAATGTGTAAATTTGCTTTGAGATACGGGTAATTTGAAATACAAATAAGGTTGCAGAACGAATTAAACTCGTATGTCGAGGTACCACTGTACATATAACTGATGCAAGCAGATTATTAATATACTTCCCAGTGATTATGAAAATATACATTCAATTAATTTTGGCAGCTGTTATATTTACATTACATTATTCATTGACAGCTGTAAACATGAATTGTGATGGAGTGACTTGAGGAATTACAAAATGAAGGCACATTTATTTTAGTAAATGAAGATATTGTAAAAAAATCTATGAAAATTATTGATTATTCCAGAACAAAGATTTAAAAAAAAATGTTTATTTTACACTATATGAAACAAAAATTAATTCATTTTTCAGATGCACATCCTTAAAAATTCATAATACACTTTTGCCGGCGAGTATAGCTCAATGGTCAAGCGTTTTCTTTGCAAGCCAAAAGTCGCGGGTTCTTTTTTAAGGGGAGTGGGATTTTTAATCGATTTCTGAGCTCTCAAATATCCCCAGTTGGTGTGAATTTGATCCCTCGCCTGTAAAATGCCAGTCGTAGCCTATTAATTAAAATTGGTGTTTGACGAAAGTCATCCTGTGAAGACCACCCATTCATAGTAAATTCCTGTAATAATAAGGATGCGTGAATCCCAGGCTGTAGTCTATGACGTTGGCAGATCAATACCCCACATGCAGCGCTTAGCCATATGCAGCATGGTAAGCGTTATAGAATTCCACAGATGAGACTACAGAATTAAGATCACAAATTTTTATATATGATTTACAAAATATTTATAATTTACTTTTAAAGGTCAAATTTGTTAATTTTGTAACTAAAAAAAAATAAAAAAATAAAAAAATATTATTTTATATAAAGTTAATACATTTACTAAAATTATTTTATAATGGCGTAAATGTAAAATTCGTCAATAGTATAACATTTGTTATCTCTGCCATTCTGACTTAACCTTTTATAATGGCGTAAATGTAAAATTCGTCAATAGTATAACATTTGTTATCTCTGCCATTCTGACTTAACCTTTTATAATGGCGTAAATGTAAAATTCGTCAATAGTATAACATTTGTTATCTCTGCCATTCTGACTTAACCTTTTTTTTCTTTGCATTACTCTAAAGTCACTCTATTTTTTTTAATTCAATGAATATAAAATTCTTAAAACCAATGGAAAACTGTGACTGACTTGGTATTGTGGTGTTTGCAGGGGTCTTTTTCAGGGTTGACGACTTTGTTCAGTCGACGACACAAAGTCGTTAACCCTGAAGAAGACCCGTGCAATGGCAGACGAAATATTGGATCGAAACAATTTTCCACACACGGCTAAAACCAAAAGCCACAATACCGAATCTGGCTGTGAAAACCTAAAAAGTTATTTAAGTGACTGACTTCATGCAAATAGACCGATAAAGACATAGGTTACTTTCTAGAAATGCTATCTGCATACATGAGTGATAATATAGAAAATAGGATTCCTTATATACTGTTGATTATAGTTTATATTAACAAATAACATTAAGATTTAAAATCTGATCCAAAAATTACTATACATTCTTTATATATAAGACAAACATTCATATATCTTGTTCTTTTACCATAATAATTACATTTATTGATGATTATAATGTTTAATTAATTTTTAAACGAAAGTTTACTTTTTATTTAGAATTTAAAAAAAAAACCTGTAAGTCATACCTGAGTAATAATATTCAGAATACCTTTATAAGATTAATAAAACTAAATTTGAATTGTTGAGTATGCACATAGCTCAATAAAACATATAAAAAACAATCAATGTATTCAAATATTTTTACTACATTTTCAGATTTTCGTGTCGAAAATTAACATTCATAATTCATTTAGAAAATATATATTTCTTTGAATATAATCATTGTTGTATTAACCACTTCCCCGGGGTTAACAGGAATATGTGTAAAAAAAAAAGTGTTCCAATTACGGCACTCACGCAAATAGGTGTGATATTTAAAGCGTGCTCATTTGAGCATTTTAAAATGTTATTTGATTTTCAGCGTTCATGCAAATACGTGTTTCATATAATTTTACGATTCCTGACACTGAAACAAAAAGATCAGGGTTTCTAAACCGGTTTTCGTTGTATATATTTCAATAAAGACGCTTGTTTTTCTTATAGCCTCTTCGATGAAAACTTATGTTTTGTATTTATAGGTATTTTATGTTATAGATTATGGAATATTGAAAACATATTGCATCGTAAAATGAACTATACAAATTGTACTAAATAATAATATTCCTTTTCGTTTTTTATATCATTTTAAAAAATATTATAGGAAAAAAATAGACTTCGAAGGTTTAGTAAAAATAAAAAACACTAATAATAAAAATTATATTTATATGCTTCAAAGGAAACGAAAATAAAAAGTTTTTTTTGGAATTTTTTTACCAAAATAATTTGCCGGGGAAGTGGCTAAAGATATATCATCATAATACAGATGTATCAAGGGTTCCAGAATTTAAGTGATATACATTTAGGACAACACCATGAAAGTATTCGTAATACACATTGCACAATATTTCCCATGTAAATTTCGTAAACCTAAAAATTCAGGAGATTCAAACATCTTCCTTGGACATCCACTTGATTTCATAAAATGAAGCAGAAAGGATTGATTTTAGACACATTGAATCTAAAATTGTTTTCATAATATCACAACACAGAACTGGAGAGCAGCACTAACAAAACAGTTCATTCCACTTAGTCTAAGCGATATCTTTTTGTTAAAATTAAACAGGATCCAATTTTCGATTTCCATCTTTTTCGTTGGACCCATTACATGATTCATCATGAAGTCTCATCGCTATCATCATCTGAATCCAAATCGCTGGAGGTCCAAGAGTCACTGGAGTCGCTGCTTGAATCGCTGGAATCTGAACTATCAATGATCTTGTCGTCGACATGACTCTTTCTCACGGGGACGGCATCATCTTTGGTCAATTTTAAAGCAGACATCTCAAGCGCCATCGTGTTCTCTAATATCTGAGATTCCTCCATTTGAACCATCTGCCCGGCATCTTCAAACTCTTCCAACTCCAAACATAACTGTGACTTGTCTATTGAAATATTCGATATGTTTTCGTACATGTTCTTGTAAGTAGCTTCGTTGCATTTTTGAGAGAAAACCAAAAAATCTCTTATATAGATCTGATTGAGGATATATCTGGCATCTTGACTGGAATTAAACAGCTCGTAGATCTCGATCAAACACTTCACAATGTAGTTTCGTCCGATCTTGAATATATGCGCAACATCATCTTTGACTTTACATGAAAGCTTAAAATTCCTATACATCGGGTAGATCAATGATCTTCTATAACAACATACAAGCGTTTCTTCTAAGTTTTTGAAAGTCTCGAACCAACTGAGTGTAGCTGACAGCCTGTTAATAGTCCAACTGGATTCAACAGTATTTTCATGGTAAGTTATTCTTTCTTCGTAGCAGTAAGCGTAAATTATGTCGACTAAATTGCAAAGAACGCTATCGAACTCGTCTTTGTTCAGCAAGTATTCTTTGTTTGGCAGCTCTTTTAAGATGTCAATTTCTTCATCTGTGAAAGTGACTTTTGTCTGAAGGTCGACGCTCTCCCAAGGCGCCACATAAGTAAGCAAAGGTTCTATTAGCTCTTCATCGAAAAAATCTGCCAAATAGTGATCTGAAGAGAATTTATCATTCTCATTAGTTTCTCTTAGCATTTTCCTGTCTTCGAGAGACACCTCTTCAGGCGTTTTGAGTTCAAATATATTAGGGAATTCTCCACCTAAGTCTCTAAATGATCCTGCAAGCTTATTAGCAAACCCGTATGAAAAATTGTTATTTAAAAGAGAAGTGCTAGAAGATGAATCTAGAGAATCTTCTTGGTCTACGACACTATTCTCAGACGATCCGTTAATGACTTCTATCAAGTTGGGGTTTACGTCTTTCATCTCTTTAGGAGCCATGAGGCTGGTTACCATATCAAGGTTCTCGAAAGACTCGCCTTTATTTTCCTTTTCAAAGGTGAAAATAAAGTCGCCGTCGTCGCACTCGTATTTCGCAACGGTCTTGGCGTTCTCGATGATTTTTCCTGGCAGACTGAGCCTCAGGTGGTAGGGTGGAGACGAAAACACGAACTCGTCCCCGTCTACGTAAATCTCCGTCTCTTCGATGTTGGTATACGGAGAGTGGATCTTAATAATGAGGAACTCATCGTCCTGGTCGAGACGAAACTTGGGAATCAACATGTCGATTTATTTCGAGAGGACTCGAACACGTTTTTTTCGCCACTGCGAGTAAATAAAATTATCACGCTTCTGACAGTTAAATATTTTTTATTATTTCGTCTATGGAACATAAACCATGAATAATATAACATACTTTAACGATTTGCGATTACGATAAGCATTAAAAAATGTACCTAAACCTCTGTATTTACTACCAAAATTCACCAAAATACCCTTATAATAATATCCATAATACCATACCAATTGTAAGCACAAATTTCATCAGTGGTTATAATTTTTTTCTGTCAAAAATTGTACGATAAAATAACATCATTTTTAATTGTAAAATGAGGATTGCAATAACATAATCGTGTGGCAAACTTTAAAATAATTTTCAAAAATAATTCGCTCTTTATAAAATCACTTTTGACAACTTGTGATCCTGAGTGTTTTGTTTTTTATTTTTAAATTTAACATTTCACCAGTGAAAAAAATATTTTGCACAATAAATATTTTTAATCGGGTATTTTATAAACAATTTGTTTAACTAGTTTTCATTTTACTTTATTATGTAAATTTTTTTTTACAATAAACCTAGCCAACCAAAATCATGGATAATAAACTTTTTGTACGAAAATTTAGTTCAGTATTGGGTATTTTAATTTCACATTTTAAGTCTTTATAAAATGTGTTAAATATGACATATTAAATAAGAAAAATAAATATTGAGTCATGAAAAATGCTTCGTTAAGTAACTACTCGTCATTTATAAATTTGTTTTGGTTTCATTAAATTTTATAGGTAATTGATATATAAAAGGCATAATGCTACCACATTAATATTTTAGATATATTTTACTTTGGTAACATTATCGAATAAAGAAAACACGTTTACGCGCCAAATAACCCTAATGTCAACTTGTGTTTGGTGACTTTGTTATCCGTTGTAAAGCATTTGTTTTGTGAAATGGATGTCGCCGATGCCCACATTGGTCAGCTGAGAGTTAAAGATGAGGTCGGTGTACGATGTCAGAAACTTTTTCAAGACTTTTTAGAAGAGTAAGTTATTTATTTATTGAACTAAAAAAAACATGTATGTACTTTAAAAAGTTCATATAACATGTCCGATCGCCGTTAAGTTTTGTTTCTTTAACATTGATAATATCGCTCGAACCATTGTAAAACTTCTTCCTAATACGATCCTTTGATGAAGTTCGCCATAAATCGCAACTACATAGTTCTATTAGCAGCCACTTATGTTGCCTTGCTTCAAGTCATCTTCATTCAAAGTTTTGTCGAGGGCATACTGTGAATAGTTTCTAGGACGAGAGACGGAGCTTAAAGAGAATGATAATTTTACATTGTGGTGTATCAAATATTAAAACGCCGTTTATATTATGCCAAATGGACAATTCAAAATTCGATATAATTTGCAACACTCAATTCTGTGTATCATTTGTTATCGTTACTTTTACCATTTCACTAATAAAAATTCAGTTTTTCATACTTTTTCTGCCACTTTTGACAATAGTGATATATATGAACGAAAAATATTGATCATAACTAAACCAATATTGCTATAAAACCAGACACTTCACCGGTTTAATTTAACCTTACCTTACTCTAACAAATCATTTGGGATTACATTTACTAAATTAAATTTATTTATTTTTTAAAGATGTCATAAAAAGTGTGGTAATAGCATTTTAAACTATTAAATTGTTATTCCGATAATGGGAAACGTTATGAAAGTATATCCTTTATATATGAAATAATATTAGTTTTATAAAACTTTGATACACTTAATTTTTACACTGCAAGTATTAAATTATATCTTATTTAATCGATAAGCTTTGAATATTACACTTAAACTATTTTAAATAGCCATTTTTCATTTATAGTTATTATTACACAGCATCATATTTAGTTTTTTTAGCACTAAGAGACAGATCAACGAAATACTAAAAAAATATATGTTTTATTAACATTTAATTTACAGCCTAATCCGATAAAAATATTTTTCATTTCTATATCCGTTCCATAGCTGAAGATTATAGTTACCAAATTTTGATAGTTCTATCAGTAACCATTATTCATGTCTTCCATGAGGTCTACTTGGGAACAAATATGACTCCTGACAGCCACCAGTGAGAACTACTATTATATCCGTGGCTCATTTAACCTGTTAACCGGGTATGACGTAATATTCCATCATTCCAATAAAGCACCTGTAGCGGGTATGACGATATATTTCGTCAAGACACTTCTGAAATTACACTCTAACGGGCGTGACGAGCTACGGCTTATTTTGTTTGTTCATCATATACCAGTACATCTAGGCATCGAGTTGCACGGACTCGCCGCGTGTTTTCTTTTTAAAATTAGCAAAATTAAATTCCCCGGTTACAGGTTAATTGCTGGTTCATCAGCCTTTTTATAGAGGTCCGATGATTAGCTTGACGCTCCAAACGTTTGGAAAATTAATACCTTAGAGGTGGTTTAATACAATCGACGACATGCGTTAAACAACATACTGTTTTGGTCCACGTCAAATGTCGCTTCTGTGTTGTAATTTCTGTGATCAAATGAAACCGCGTAAAATGTGCCACGGATAAATTATAATTGTTATCTTTTCAGGTTCAAAGACGATAATATTGTCAAGTATGCTATGCCCGCGCAGTATCTGGTTCGGCCGGAGCTCAGCACGCTGGAAGTCAGCTTCGAAGATGTTGAAAAATATAACCAGCACTTGGCGACAACCATCATCGAGGAGTATTACAGAATCTTCCCGTTCCTGTGTCAGGCGGTCGGAAACTACGTCCTCAGCGGAGCCGAGCAGAAGAAAGAGCTGCAAAGAAAAGAGTTCTACGTGTCGTTTATTGATGTCCCGACACGACACAAAGTCCGGGAGCTGACCACGGCTAAGATAGGAACTCTGATTCGCATCTCAGGTCAGGTGGTCCGCACACATCCTGTTCATCCGGAGCTGGTCTCCGGCACGTTCGTGTGCTTGGACTGTCAGACTGTCATCAAAGATGTAGAGCAGCAGTTTAAGGTTCGCCATTACTATATATCTAAAAAATTATAACATGAAATTTGTATTCTCCTTGTGATCTTCTTTGTTGTATCAATCCGGTGGAAGTCTTGCATCTCGATCTCCTCTCTTCTCGATCTTCTGCAACCCTCTTAAGCTCAGCATAAGAGCTGCAACTCATGTCCTCGAACACTTGTTGCAAATACTCCCATCTAGGGCGCCCTTTGCATTTTCTACCCTCAATCATCCCTTCCACAAAGTCGTGCAGAAGACCATTGTGGCGCATGATGTGACCGATCGCCTCTCTGAGATGGTTCTCACTAGGTGCCTATCTCCCTGTGATATTTGTATTCATATGTCTTTAAGGAAAAGGGGAAATTATTTTTAAAAAAAAACTTGCCTTTTTCTTAAAAGAACTTTAATGTTTTCTTATATTAAATGGATGTACTTCAAATCAATTTTTAAAAACATATTTTATATTTCAATTGAATGTAAATAAATACATTTAAATAGACTGAGATTGACTTTTTCCTAAATAATTTGATAATTATTACAATCAAAGCATATATTTTACTTAAATACACAGATTTTCATAAATATTATATATTATAGTTCATTACTGCTAATAAAAATTAATAAATTAATGGTATGAAAAACATAGTATCTTTCATAAAAATCCTAGCATACTCACACATAAAAAAATTGTGAAAATTATTTGGTGATTTTTAATAAATTATGAAATATTAAAAAACATATTTAAAAAAAAACACTTCATTGTAAAATTGCTTTTGTAGTGGATGACCTTATAGCATCGGCATGTAATAAATAAATGTTTCATTGCAATTATGAAGTCTACGAAAGTATAATCGCATTGCACATGATATTTGAATGTGTGAAATGTTTTGATTTTATCAATATTATAACATGATGATCAACTTAATTTTTATTATTAAAAAAGTATTTTTTTACATGTTTGGCTTGTTTAAGACTTATATCTTAACTTCCAGTTCACAAACCCGACAATCTGCAAGAACCCGGTGTGCAGCAACCGGCGCCGCTTCATGCTGGATACGGACAAGAGCGTGTTTGTTGACTTCCAGAAAGCTCGCATCCAAGAGACTCAGGCGGAGCTGCCGCGAGGATGCATCCCGAGATCTGTGGAGGTCATCTTGAGAGCGGAAACAGTAGAAACTGTACAGGTATGCTGACCATCTAATCTTAACTTCTTATGTGTAGATCTTAGTACTCAACGGAAGTGCACCGGGCTACTTGACAGAACTTATCAAGCCTTCAGAAATAAGCGCGTGTGGAGAGATACTCAGATCAGCTAGGGCAAACAGAAGCACCCTGCAGCTGACAGGAGGTAGTCCTAGCACGGTCTTTGGCAATCGTGCTTTCAGCTACTCGGCACCAATGGCCTGGAACTCGCTACCGGAAAGCATAAGAGAGCTTAAAGCGGAGGCATCCTTCAGTAGCAGACTCAAGACCCACCTTTTTACTCAGAGAGGCAAAGAAGCGCTTTTGAAATGATCATTCGGTCATAAAAGAGCGCTATATAAATACTAATATAATAATAATAATCTGCTCTGGCAGGAAGCTGCAACTTTTAGGAAATTGAGATCCAACTGGACTTCTCCCACCTCACACTGAAGACTCCTTGATGATGCGCTCATTCAGAATATAATCAGTTAAGAACTGTAAGTCTCGTGAAGAAATAATTTAGAGTCGCTCTTTCAGATTAAAAGGAAATGACGAAGAAATGCAGAATAATATCTTTTACCCTTCAGAGCCAATTTCACTCCCTAAAAATTGGAGCGAAGTCGGTAAAGGCCTGGAGAGTCTTCTTAATAACCACAAAGTCATCACACTTAGAATATTCTATGGATTGGCTTTTAGTAAGATGGCAGGATTCGTAGTATAAAAATAAATGGGGGGAATGTTTAATACTAAACATTCATAATGCTTAATCTTATGTAATGCCTCGCATATAAAGGGTATTAGTAAAATGAATCTTTTATCATTTTGAATAAATGTAACAATTTCCAGGCTGGTGACCGCTATGACTTCACCGGCACTCTGATAGTGGTGCCCAACGTCGGAGCTCTTGCTCTACCCGGCACCAAGGCTGAGCTCACCTCCAGGAGAGCTGGTGGGGAGGGGCAGGCGGAAGGGGTGCGGGGGCTCAAGGCTCTAGGTGTGCGGGAGCTGCATTACAAGTAAGATATAAGCACTGTCAAGTCATTTAGCCGACAGATATAGCTTAGTGGTTAAAGCGTTTACTTGCCAAACCGAAGGTCATGGGTTCGATCCCCGATGGAGATTATGAAATATATATATTTTAAATAAATTTCTAAGTTCTATGAATACCCCTGGTTGTTGTGAATTTGATCCCTCACCTGTAAATTGCCAGTCGTAACCTATCAATCACAATTGTTGGTAGACGAAAATCATCCCGTGAAAACCAACCATTCTTAGTGAATTCTTTTATTTATTTACTATTATATATATGTTATTCTTTGATTACTTGAAATAGTGTAAATTATTATTCACTTATACAGGGAGCAGCAAAAAAAGCTGACGGATTTCGTCGTTGTTTTAATTTAAAACTGTCAGCTTTTTTTGCCGCTCCCTGTATATGCGTAAATGACAGATTTTTAAATCATCTATTACTATTATTAGAATTATGTTTTTACAATAAAAGGCCTGTCCCGTAAATATTCATGATCGTCTAAAAAGTTACAGTTTTTTCTTCCATCATGTACGCCTGAAGAACCAGAAAATGATTAAAAGGTTGTAAATAAATGTATTTTTGTTTTGCAGAACTGCCTTCTTGGCTTGTAGTGTGCATTCCACATCGGGTAGATTCGGGACATCCGAGCTGCCCGCTAATGAACTCACATCTGAAGACATGAAGAAACAGATGACCGATCAAGAATGGGACAAGGTAAAGCTGTCTCCATTTATGTCCTGAATTTATCCAATAAAATATGAAATGAATAAATTACAAATACAATCTTCAGCAAACACTGCTTTATTAAATATATCATTTATCAACAAATCAGAGAATAAAACAAACAAAAATTAAGATTAAATCAATTTATACTGAGGATAAAGCTGTACTGCTATTTTATTTCAGGTGTATGAAATGTCCAGAGACAAGAACTTGTACCAGAACCTCATAGTCAGCCTGTTCCCCAGTATCCACGGTAACAATGAAGTGAAGAGAGGCATCTTGCTCATGTTGTTTGGAGGAGTTGCCAAGACTACAATTGAGGGTAAATAATCTCCCAAGAATTAAAACATTTACCCCCTTTTTTGATCCATTGAACTGTGACTTAACCTTAACTAACTAACTACTGAATAAATATACACCCAGTCCTTTTTTTACGTGACTTATTTTTGTATAAGTATTAATAATATTAACATCCTCCTCTCTTTCAAAAAAGGTGTTATTTAGTCGCGAGAAGAAGAATAACACACAGACTTTTTCAGAAGCACATTAACATATATTTACGATAAACTTTACAAACTTATGGCCCGACCTAGTCACAGCATTCGGCCGAGCCACAATACAATATGCTCTCGCCGACGGGCGGCACACGACTGGCGCGCGCTCGTGACGGGCAATCGCACCGCGCCCCAAGTGATGATCTACGTTACTAGTCTCAAAATGCCAAATATGTCAACAAGCGAACAGAAATAAGAGACGAAAGATTGTATATTCGGTACCAGTCAGCAAGGGCTATAACATGCTAATGTCAATATGTTTTGCAGGCACAACTCTTCGTGGTGATCTCAACTGTTGCATCGTGGGGGATCCCAGCACGGCCAAGTCTCAGTTCCTGAAGCAAGTCAGCGAGATCACTCCCCGGGCCATCTACACTAGCGGGAAGGCTTCTACAGCTGCCGGTCTTACCGCTGCAGTTGTCAAAGTAAGAATACTACATTATACAATACATTCTTTCCAAACGCAGTATACAACTATTGAGAATCATTGAGTCCTTAGGAACCCTCTGCGGGCATTGTTTTGTGATTTTACTTATATGTTGATACCAGACATCGCGTATGTGACATTGGCATCCAAATTCTTATCCAACAGGAACGCTAACTCTTTCCACTCCAATGTCAAGTGTCACTCGACATGCGATGTTTCCACCAGCTCCAAAGTCGAGTGTCACTCGACATTGGGCATTATGTGTAATTTTTTTACAACAATTTTTTTATTACTTTTATCGATGCACATTTGAAGTATTAACTATTTGACAAGCTATTTAAGCATTTTAGAAAGTTGCGACCCTTCGCGACTAACTGAAGTAAACAAAAAAGATGTGTATTTCGGGGTGTGCTAGCTGGCAGCGACAAAACAGTTACTTTCTCGCCGAGGTTTCGTAAACATGTGTTGTTCGTTTGTGTTTTTTTGCAATAAGAAACGTTAGATTGTTATTTTGAGACATTTATAAGTGATAATTTTTTATGTACTTTAATTTATTGTGTAATGTGTGAATATATTTTCAACCCATAATGTTTAAGAAAAATGTAAGAAATTTAAAACGAAAACGAATTGTGTGTAAAACTACAGCCGTAAACTGTGTGTACAATATAAAAGGTTTCTTTCATTGTACACATTTATTTTTAAAAATCGTTTTATTTAGAAAAAAAAACACATTTACAATTTCGTCGTGGAGCTGCTGGAAAAAAAACAAAAAAATGCTTTGTGAGTGGAAAGGGTTAAAGAAAATAATGGCTCTATAGCCATACCTAAAACGTAAATAATTTTTTTAACCTAAAAAATGTTGCCACAATCGTAATTTAATAATTTGTTGATTCTAGGACGAGGAGTCGTTTGACTTTGTGATTGAAGCTGGAGCGCTGATGCTGGCCGACAACGGAGTTTGCTGCATCGACGAGTTTGACAAGATGGACCTGCAGGACCAGGTGGCCATCCACGAGGCCATGGAGCAGCAGACTATCTCCATCGCCAGGGTAACTTAACAAATGATATTCAACATTCATGTTTGAGGTACAACCATCAAATATAAATTATTAAATAGTTCTTTTGTAGGTTGTTTTAAGATTTATAACAATATTCAAAAAACACAGTCAGCGACATGTAATGAAATGAAGATGGTTGCGAAGGTTCGCCGTTTGAATTCAAACGTTTATTTTTCTCCATTTTGTTGATGAGAGAAATGTCATAAAAGATGATCTTTGCTGTGAATTTGTACGTGTATTAGCTGCTGAATTTAAATTACAGTTGTAAGAATTCTTAACCTTTAAACGCCCAGTGGTCCCATACGTGAGAGCAAATTTGCGTCGTTCAATGCCCTAGCAGGCCAATGTTTGTAATGTTTCGTCGCACAATAGATTCTTCCATGATCTTACTTTAATATTATTATTACAAATTAATGTAATCCGATTGTGAAATGAACCATAAGCACTTCCTGTATGGGACCGTAGGGCATTGAGCGACGCAAATCTGCAGTCCCGTAAAGAAACCACTGGGCGTTTAAAGGTTAATAAAGCAAAGGGTTGTAGACATGTACAACATTATAAATATTATTCTTATAATGGAGTTTGTATGTCATTTTGGTAGGTATGATAGGTAGGTATGTTAGGAAAGTATATATTTTTTAAACCATTTTAATTTACTTATAAAGGGTGATTTTTTAATAGCTATATGAAATTTTTCCAAAAAAAAACACATAAAATTAAGAAAAATGCATAAAATCTTTATTTGAATCGATAGTACAGTCCATATAATTTCAAATGTTGACTGCGGCTGCGCCTCAAATGGTCCATCCGCTTAGTCCAATTTTGGCATACACTTTCCAACATTTCGGCCGGTATCTCACGAATAAATGCTTCAATGCTGTCTTCCAATGCGTCAATCGAAGCAGGCTTGTCATTATAGATATAAGCCTTAACATAGCCCCACAAAAAAGAATCTAAAGGCGTTAAATCGCACGATCTAGGCGGCCAATTGACCGGTCCTAAACGTGAAATAAAGTGTTCACCGAACTTGCCACTCAATTGGTTTATTGTTTCGCGTGCTGTGTGGCATGTGGCACCGTCTTGTTGAAACCACATGTCATGCAAGTCAAGCTCTTCCATTATGGGCAAAAAAAAGTTGGATATCATCTCACGGTAGCGCTCACCATTCGCAGTTACGTTGCGATTCGCATCATCTTTGAAGAAGTACGGTCCAATGATGCCACCAGCCCTTAATCTGCACCAAACAGTAACTCTTTCTGGATGCATTGGTAACTCCTGCAATGCTTCTGGCTGATCTTCACTCCAAAACCGACAATTCTGCTTATTTACGAATCCATTCAGCCAAAAATGAGCTTCGTCGCAGAACACAATTTTTCGATAAAAATATGGATCAATAAAATTCAATGATTTACAAGCGTTGTTCGTTTGTAAGACGATTCATGGTTAAATTATAGACCAAACTGAAGATGTTTGACAGTGACACAAAACACGAAACGTACGTGAGCTGTCAAAATCAGTGTTGCCAAAAAGAAAATAGTATAAAATTCACCCTTTATATCAATTCATTATTTTAAAATTATTTATAATTATTAAATTAATAATCTTAAGGTATCAGTAATCTTAAATTGTAATTATTGTTATTAATCTTTATTCCGAGCCAGGTAGCATTATTAGTATATATATATAAATCTATGCAGTAAAAGTAATATTATGTTTTCAAATCTCCCTTTATTCAGTTCTTGTCTGCTTTCAGGCTGGAGTCAGGGCGACCTTGAATGCTCGCACATCCATCCTGGCTGCGGCCAACCCCATCGGTGGTCGCTACGACCGCGCCAAGTCACTGCAGCAGAACGTGGCGCTCAGCGCACCCATCATGTCAAGATTTGACCTCTTCTTCATCCTCATCGATGAGAGCACAGAGGTATACCACTAATTATTGAATATTACAACACTAAAATATACCTATAATATGATGTACAAAAACTGTAATGCTCATCTATGGCCATTGACATCATCCACGGTGAAATCATTAATCAGGTTAAAAAATGTTAGGAAATTTGGCCAAAATAAAAAGTACCTTTTCTAATTTGTTTTTTTTTAAATAAATAAATATTTGTTTTTATTACAGATGATCGATTACGCGATTGCAAGGAAGATAGTGGACCTTCACTGCAATAAGGAAGAGGCTTACGACTGCTTCTACACCCGTGAGGATCTGCTCAGATACATCGCCTTTGCTAGATCCTTCAAACCCATCATCACAGAAGTAAGTCGGGATCTTTTTCTGAATATTACATTGATAATAATATTACATGAGTCACGTTAAAATGAGTTAAAAATAATTATCTTTTTAATAATCCTTAAAATTTATGAAAAAACACTTATGTATTACAAGTATTGCCCGGTTAAGATTGGATTAAATATTAATAATAATTCATCTTTAAAATTATTAGTACTTTCAATTATAAATATATTATTAATTTTCAAATAAGTAAATTAGAATGCAATCAAAAATGCACTAAAAATATTTAACTTTCTATGATACCTACCTATCTTAACTTCTTATCATACCTACTGGCATTACACAAAAACAAAAAACTCCATTGCACTTTTAAATATAAGATTTTACTCTCCTAAGTATGAAGAAACAATATAATTGTGTTGTTCATAGCTGAGCATGTTGGGACCAATGTTTTTCAAGTCTACAAATTTCCTTCACTCTCTGTAAAGTATACTATAGTTTACCAATACCTCCCCAATATTAGAATACATGTTAAATGGCAAATAGTTTATATTAACCTTTCCTTACTGTGCTGAAAACATCCGTGAGCTCCGATGACATGCATTTTCTCCACCATGTGAAAATGACATTTAAAATTTAGAAAAAATGAGAATATTCCTAATTATTGCTTTGATTGACAATGGTTGAAGTTAAAATGTAACAATTTTTGTAATGTAAGTATCTGAAAAAGAGAAAAACATCGCAATTAGCCGCTATAGCTGCCCCAAATTCAGCGCGTACGTTTACCGGAGCCCATCTAAAATCATACTTGCAGAATGTTCGCGAAGCCATGTGTGCCAGTTTCTGTCTGCATGCGGTGGAGCTCGCACAGATTCATGACATGGACGCGTGATTCTATCCCCGATTATTCCACAAATTATTTATTTACATCGCTACAAATTAATAACTAAACATTATTATAATTTTATTCAATACATATTAATATTATGGAGGAACACAAAAATTGTTCACTCAGTATCTATTATATTTTATATGCATATTGTCATTATTAGAGTCGAGTAGTGATAAATACGTATGATCGTAAAGCAAGGGTTAACAATTGTTTCTAGGAAGCAGCCAAGTTATTAGTGGAACAGTACGGCTTACTCCGCCAGCGAGACAGCACTGGCGGCAGCACCAAGTCCACATGGAGGATCACTGTCAGGCAGCTGGAGTCTATGATCCGACTGTCAGAAGCCATGGCCAAGATGCACTGCAGTTCTGAAGTTGGTGCCATTCACGTGCAAGAAGCTTACAGGTAATGCAGACTACAATTGGTTTTTTTCATGGAAACCCAAACACGTGAATACCGACAGATGATGATAGTGTTTTTGAAGTTTTTCATCTGTGGATTCTATAACGCTTACCATTCTACATATGTATAAGCGCTGCATGTGGAGAGTTGATCAGCCAACGTCATAGACTACAGATCAAATTTACACCAAAGAGCTTAGAAATTGAATTTAAAAAATATATATATATATGTATATCCGTCGGGGATTGAACTTACAACCTTCGGTTTGGCAAGCAAATTGAATGCGAGATCATAAGTGGCTGACAGAGTTTTCTGGAGGCGGAGACACAGGCAAAAAAAAACAATCGCTGATGTCAAATAATTAAAAACCAAGTTTATTTTTATCAAATCAAACTAGTGTAAAATATTTCTTTGTCTGAATAAAAGTTTCATTGTTGTTTTAATAATTTTATTTTGTGTTTTAGATTGCTGAACAAATCAATTATCCGAGTGGAACAACCAGACATCCATCTGGATGAGGATGAACCACGATTTGAACCAACTGTGGATGTTGATATGGAACATTCTGGAACCAATGGCACTAATGGTAATGACCACAAAACATGCCTTCCTAAATATATCATTTTTGATCAACAATACAAAAAAAATCTTTACACTTTGAAAACCTGATTACATTACAAAAAACATGTCTCCTGGCTTTAACCCTTTCATTACGGCTCAGTGGAATACAAATGATACTGTCAATTATAAAACTAGTATTTGAACTCTATAATCGATTCTAAAGTGTTTTTGTTTTTATTGTTTTAAATTTTAACTTAAACCCTTTTTTATTAATTCCAGGAACAAACGGAACCACACAAGGTCACGATGGAACAAATGGCACAAATGGCACAAATGGAACAAACGCCGAGGTTGGAAAGAAGAAGCTCACATTGTCATTTGAAGATTATAAGTCATTGAGCAACATGCTGATCGTTTACATGAGGAATGAAGAAATGGCCATGGAAGCTAGAGGTAATTTAATTTGAATATATTTTTGAATTGTTAAAAAAAAATACTCGAGCATTTTTGCCAGAAACAGTGTTTGAAAAGTGGTCTTTTTTTTTTGCAAAATTTTGCTCATTTGTCATTATAAGGGTGTGATGTGTTTGATGTTTTGAATGTGATAATAACTCTGAAAAGCTACAAAATCATATAAGTCACTTTATAATAATATGGTGGTACCAAATGGAAGACGTTGCCATATTCTTTTTTAATTCATCGATATAAATGGAATTACAGGAAAAAAATTGAGGAGCACAATACTCAACAGTGTGTACAATATTGCATTATTTTTTATATATAAAATTCAGAAGAGTAACGTCTTATAGCTATAAAAATCTCATGTAGAATTTATATAGCTTGCTGTGAGCAAGTGCTGTGTCATCTACTAAATTCATTCTTACAATGTTGATGAATTGTTTCATTTATTTATTTTTTATTAATCATTCCAGAAGACAGCACGGACTCCTCGGCGATGAGAAAGAGTGACGTCATCAACTGGTACTTGGAGCAGATCGCCGACCAAATAGAATCTGAAGAAGAGCTGATGGAACGCAAGGCGCTAGTAGAAAAAGTTATTGACCGGTTAATGTATCATGTAAGTATAACATTACTTCTTTAATCCAATCAATCATACTATAGTGTACACTTCACAAGATTTTTTCTATAATGTTTGCAACGGTTTTTCATATAATGGTCCCTTCTATTGCGTATATTTTGGGTTACAACCTTAGATCATATTAAAAAATCAATCAAAGTATGGCTCAGGTACTATAGCGTGTTTTTATATATTGCAGTCCATATCTAATATGGGATTGACTCTATTTAACCGTTTTGAGTGCTGTGCATCTTTGGTGGATTCCTATTTTTTAAATGTATATATATTTTAAAAAATGGACAAATAGGCCGGCGAAGGCAAACTTCGATACAAAAACCCACACCGGGAGGCTTCTTCAACACATTTTGAAGTAGAGGCTCCCAGTGGAAGACTATCCATGGGCTTCTTCGACATATTCGGAGGCGAGGCTATGGTGGATCAATGTGGTGGGCAGGACCTCATAGCTGAGATGGTGGCGGATGAAGCGAACTATCGGTCAACGGCAGCTCTCTAGCTTTCCAAGAAAGTTACTGCCTTTGCGTCAACCGGCAATAAAACCATATTCGCCAAAAACAAAAAGAATCACGATGCACATAGAATCAGACTTGGAAGACCACAAGCAACCTAGACTGTAACTGTAGACAAGTATCTGAAAACTCTGGGCTTGACCGAAAATGAACCACAGGACAGGCAGGCATGGCGAAAGTGCACAAGGTGAACCGACCTCATATGATGGGAAATGGCGAGGCTAAAGAAGAAGATATTATAAAGATGGAATGTAATTTTAAATCATATTTTTATATTTCAGGACCAAGTAATAATTCCGCTGTCGGCCACAGGATTAAAGGGATCCAAACCTTCACAGACGGACGAGCAAGAAGATGACCCGCTCCTTGTAGTCCATCCTAACTATGTGGTGGATGTTTAAAAATAGACATAACCTCAATCTCAGATGATCTGAAAGGAAACTTCATTACAATTGAGAATGTTTACTTAAAAGATTCAATTGGAATATTGTTATTTTAAGTACAAACATTTTGAATGCATCACCACAATGTCGAAATCACATTATTGTATGTATATATGTTCCCTGTTAACTGCCACACTCTACTTCTGATAATCATGTAATTTTGTATGAAAAAATGCACGATATATCCTGATCCTTCAAGTACTATTGGGAATAGATAAATTTACTTAAGATTCAATTACACATCCTATGTACAGACCTTATGGATTACTGTTTTTATTGGTTTATCAATTGTTTTGAGAGATGAGATCTGTGATATTTAGGTCACTCAAACAGTTGATATATCAATTTATTTACTACAAATGTCAAAAATGATAATAATTGAAAAACAATCATAGTATTATGGGCCGTTATTCTGGAAGAAAATGCTGCTTTCATCGAATCAATAGAATTAAGTATTATTTGTGTACGGATTTAGTTATACATTTTATAATAAAACACTTCAAAAATATCAAAAAGGTTTTTTTTTTTTCAAAAAATAGGAAAATATATATTTTAGGTATTTTTAATAGATAACTTAATTTATACAACTACAGATTTACACCAGGTAAACACATAAAATAATATCTTCATGGATATCGAAGGTCCCTTAACCTCTCCTCCCCGATGATGTCTATCGACTACACATTGCTTGTAATAACTTAAATATCTCTGTAAATATAATACATACAGGGTTCAGATTTTAGGTATTCCTCCTTAATACATTTACGTATTGAAAAAAAAAATATATTTATAATAATAGGCACTCATCGGGAGCAGGAAATATTTTTCTAAAATCCGGAATACATTCACCACTACAATCAAGACGCGTCAACTGTTATGAATCATTGCACCTGCCGGAAGTGTGTGCGAAAATAAAATTAAAAAATAACCAGATGCGGCGGCATCTATACTCCTCACTCTCGCTGACGTACTAATATGAGTGAGCGAGACGGGAAACCTCAGTTAGTCGCCTAGTTCAAAATGATATCGGCTCATCCATATGTCGACAGGCCAAGTAATGTTAGTATCTCTCGGAAGTTCACGCGAGAAGGTGCGTCTGGCCGTTTGAGGCTTCGTCTGATGTTTTTCATGTTTTTAGCTATTAAATGTCAATTATTACTGCTTATTGATATCAACTATTGTAAAATTAAGCGATATCTTTGAATATTTTCATTTTTTCGAATTTCTACTCATTTTATTCACTTTAAATCAGAATGTGTAATGAGTTGACACCATCGGAACGCGTGGAAGTTTTTAGCATCGTAAGGCGAGGGTTAATAAAAGCTTCCATAATGTTAATATTATCTTGCATTTATGCATATTTTAATACAATTGTATTTTTATACACAATATCTGTAAAACCGCTAAAAAAAATACAACACAATCCCTTTGACACTTTATTATGTGTATTGTTTTTGCATTTTTTTTTTAAACATATACAGGAAAATACAAAAAAAATCATTGATGTCTTCACAAGGTATTGATGTTTTTTTAAGTTGTTTTAGGGATTGTTCTGTAATTTCTGAAGTATACTAATTCATCCACATCTTTGAAGTAAATCCACCTAGTTACGTGGGGCCTCTTGGCTTCAGTAATAAATGCAATGGGTTATTGCTTTTTACAGGCGTAGAAGTTTGGCAGGCCGTCTTACAGAGCCCTGCAAACCTGTCTCTCTGTCTTTTCTTTTTGTCCACAGCATTCGGATTTGCAATATGCGGGCTGGCTTTGTTTGCTGCCATGAGGGTAGGAGAATTGTAAAACGAATTTTCAATCTTCATCTTCATGACCTTCTGGTATTTGGTCAACAAAGTCTTCTGAATATTTTTTGAACCGATGGGAGTATTAAACTTTTCTTTCTTTACACTTTGTGGTGTGGCTATTGAACTGTCATCTTTGATTGATTCTGTCTTCAAAATGACTTTTGTAGTTTTATTGCAGACCAAACATTTTACCATCTAAAAATAAAAAGAATAATAAATATTAATAATTGCCATTATCAATCGTCATATAAAAATAGAGAATATTTTATAACTTTTTACCAAAATATCTCCATGCAACATTTCTTTAGCCCTGGTTACCTCCTTTTCAGTTTTTATTCCATTTTTATTGCTCTCGGTGGCTTTGTATTTTCTTTTCATGTGCTTGGTAAGTTTTTTTCTTTTTGAAATCTAAAAATAATATGCAATTTAATACATATTTAATACAATTTAATACATCAATTAAAGTTACAAATTGCGGTGTTGACGATCGAAACGAGCCGAATAAATCTGTTTTACAGACTTAACCACTTCTGTGGTCAACCTCTTGGAAAAAGTTGGTCAAAAAAAGCCACCCTTTTTTTTCCTTTTTTTTTTGCCACTCGCGTCCTTCCAAGCGTTCTCTAGACTGGTGGGGGAAAGACCCAAGCTGTTGGGGGAAAGACCCGAGATTCGGGCAAATCACTATAAAAAGTTTTGTGTACAATGTGCCCGAATCCAGTTTGGCAAATCACTGTGTGAGCAAAATACCTACCCGAATTGTATTCGGGCAAATCACACATGGGGTTAATTCAGTTTGGAATACAGAAGAGGTAATAAAAAAATACTTCCAAACCGGAGTTTTTTTGTTATAGAATAATTTTAAAATTGGAATCATAAATAAAAATAACAATCTGACAGCTGTATTCACGTCCTTGGAGACATTATAGGATGCGATGTTATAAATAATAATATATTATTTTTAAGCAATAGCATGATCATTTCTTATGCAAACATTTGGAGTTCAATTACAGAAAAACAGGTTATATTTTAAAATATAAACGTCATTATAAACATTTTAGAAGTGTCAAAATATTATAAATATATGGTCATCTTTTGATCAAAAGAAGACCACACGGCTCAAAGCAAGAAGAAATTTCCTAAAGTCGACAACGGAACTGGTGATACCTAAGGCCACCCTGGGGAATACTAATTAATAGGGGAATATCTAATAATATTATATATAATAGAGAATATATATTAATAATAGGGGAATAATGCAGGCGCAACTGAGGGGAATACTTGGATTGCCCCAAAAGAGGACCTAGCCTGTGGACACGACCAGGGGTGGAATATATGGAGTTTTTTTTTTTTAGTTTCAATTTATTTTTTCTTTTAGAAACATTACAAATAACAATATTTAATTCATTTCTAAAACAGGATACAGGATACATAACAATTTATAAATAACACAATAATAATAGGATCATTTAAAAAGTCCCGGAGCCCGCTAAACAGAAGACTCCACGAAATTACTTTGATAAATAAATTCGTGGAGCTCATGTCGAAACTGGGCTTCTCTCAAGTGGAATATATCAATATTCGAGGCGATATCGTTGAACAGTCTGATCACTCTCCCAAGAGGCATAGTCCCTGGTAGGTTAGTATAACCTCTAGGAAGAACAAACAATCTGTGCCTCCTTATCCTTAAATAATTGTCAGGGACAAACAAACCAATTTCAAACAAAATATCAGGATTTCTGAACACGCCCCGCACTAGGCGAAAGAAATGGATACTCAAGCACACATCTCTTCTAGTTCTCAACTCATTGTATCCCAACATACCCCGTATAAAGTTAGATGGTTACAGCCACGGATTATATCCCTACATCCTCATGTAAAGAAACCTCAAAAATTTCTTCTGAACTCTCTCTAACATGAGGCCATATTTATACTCGTGGGGAGCCCAAATAATAGATCCGCTCTCAAGTATGCTACAAACCAATGAATTGTACAGTACGACCAGTAGGTTAGTGCTCGAGAAAGTCCTGGCACTACGCAGAACAAATACTAACACCTTCAGTGCCCTTCCACACACAGATTCAATGTGAGCATGAAAGCTTGCTTTCAAAGAATATGCCAAGGTCTCTGATGGATGATACTCGCGGGATGCCAATACCATCCATACTGTACCTATGGTATACCATCTTATAATTACGAGTATACGATAAGACGCTACACTTAGCAATATTAAATATCAGTTTGGTACGCGCACCCCAGTCAGATATATTATCAATATCCGACTGGAGAAGTCTGCAGTCTTCCAGGGTAACTACATCCAAGAAAAGCTTTAAGTCGTCAGAAAGTTACCTTATCAGACTTCGGACCGGAGTATGCAAGACGAGGACATAAATGAAAGCCTGACTGTGGCCTGAAGCAGATCCTGTCCCACCTTCTGGAGTGTGCACTGTGTCCGAGCAGCTGCACCTAGGAGGACCTGATGATGGCCAGGAGTAATGCCATCAACGTCGCTCACTTCTGGGCAGACAGGATCTGACTCTGATGTTTCCGACACAATTATATATATATATATGAAAAATACACTACTTTTATAATATCAATTTTCTAAATTTACATCTGTTTTAAGTAGTTATTTTTTTATTACCATGATTGATGAATGAGTATTGTAGGTATGTTTTTAACCAATATGGAATGAACTTTATGGTATTTGATTAGAAAAAGGTTAGAGGGGTATAGACCCAATAATGTTAACTGTTGCATTATGGTCACACAAATTTTTAATGGGGTAAGGGCATACCTTCGTAGAATATTTATTTTCACTCCAAGAAACATGACAGTGGGAGCATCGTACGTCTGCACTGAAAGCCTTGTTTGGTAGCTTCAACTTACAAAATGTGGATTCACGAATGCATTTGGATCTGAAATTAATTAAAATCAAGTTTAATCTAACATATTTCATTTATTATAGACATATTTACGATCAAAATAAATTTTGATAACTCTTCACTTCAGTGTATCGAGCTTTATAAAATTAACATACTCGTATGTTTCACACAACTCAATCCATGATTACTATGTCCTGAAAATCATTGATCTTAAATTTACCATTTCAGCAGTAAAAATTGTGTCTTTCACAACTTGTTAGATACATTTGATGGTTATGATATCTAGGTGCGAAACAATGTTTAAAAAAATCAGTCGCCATGGTGACGAAATCTAACGTAAATAATTATGTAGATTTTCACGGCCAGATTTGGTAATGTGGCTTTTTGGTTTAGCCGTGTATGGCGAATTTTTTTGTACCAATGTTTTGACCGTAAAAAGCTTGATAAACTGAAATAAATTGCTTGGAAAAATGTTTAATCTATTGAAAAGCAGTTACTTAAGCACTCATAGAAAAACTATATGCTACTTTAAAAGTGTAAATATAACCTACAAAATATGACTCTTGATAACAGTTGATGTGTGAGTTTGACTCTTTAGATATGACGCTATATCCCACAAGTGTTTTACAGTCAACTCTCCTTTATTCATTTTAACTTGTTTTTATTATTTTTACGTATATATATTCTCACGTTGTGATATTATTTTACTTATTTTTAACAAATGTCAAATATAATTATTGCCAACCGAGTGCTAAATTATTTTTACAATTTCAGGTACCTAACATTTTTTGATGCGTAGCACGATATGATAGTGTAACTGGTAACATTTAACAAAAAATATATTATATAATAACTAATAAAGGCAATAATTTTGTAGATAATCTATTTGATTATATAATCATTTTTTATCAATGTTTCGTGTAGTTGTCTATGCTTTAAATATAGCTTTATATTTTCTCATGTTATTTTTTTAATAAACAATAATTATTATTTTTTAGTTATAACAATACACTAGTTATCTTTTTGTAGCGTAAAGGAGCCATTTTTTATTTAGCGAGGTATTTTTTAAGTAGGTTTGAGCTTCAATATTCCACATAACGAAAAATAGTCATGTGTTCACATGATAATATTCGTATCTTTTACTTAAATTTATTACTTGTAGGTACATTCCAAATAAAATAAATTATAATATTTGTATTGATAATAGAAATATTTTTTCTGTAACAGACAGCCGCTTAACGAGTACAATAGTATAGGTTTTTTGTTAAAATATTTATAATAAGTATGTTTACTTTAAATTGAATTTTCAAAAACCTTAATCTTCAAAAGGTTAACACTTTTCTAAAAAGGGCAGAACTTCAAAAATGAAAACTGTCCGTCCTAAAGGAAAAGTTGATCGCTTTACTAAGACTATCGAATGGTTGTTGAGATGGAGGCGAATTGCATTGCTAAATCAACGCTATACATGGATCAGTAATCCATCACTAAATGTAAAGCGTCATAAAAAAAGAGATTTGCGATAGGTTATTCTTTTTTATTGATATCGTAGTTACCAACATTTTTAAATTCCATATTCACTGCATAACTGGAGCGCTTGTTCGCCACAAATTGCTGTCTCACAGGTTTGTTAGCTGCCATTGTCGCAAGTCATTTCTGCATCCCGGCACCTGGAGTTTCATCGAGTACATACAGTGGCGTAACTCAAAAGAGCCGCTGGGCGGTAAATTGTACAAAGCAGCATTTCATCCATCGTTTTACTTACCTTATCATCGAGTAGAAGGTACTTTTATAAATTAGAAGAGCTGCATTTCATTATTTGAATTTCAAATATATTTGCTTTATAATATTTTGACGATGACAAGTTGCGTCAAAGAGAGATTTTTTTGCTCGCTGAAAAAATTGAAGATGAAAAATGTATAAAAGTTTGTTATCAGCGTTTTTTGCTTATCCAATTGTCTGGGGACGAAGAATTTGTAGCGATAAGAGTGTTTTCTTTAGTCAGGGACCGTCTTGGTGACAAACACCCTGGTTACTCCACTGTATCAACCAACAATAATCGTGTTTGGAGAGAACTGCTGTAAATGACCAATGTCAGTAGTTATTATGAAATCGGCATGTTGAAAATTGCAATAATCATTAGTGAAACCAGTAGAGAAGGATGAATGTAGAATTTTGTTAAGTAGTAGATATGTTTGTGGTGAGGCGTTGGTGGGTGCTGCTATGGTTCGGGGGCGCAGCGACTCTGGGGCTACTTCTCCTATCCTCAAAACACCTCCAGAAAGTGCATCACAGTCTGCAAACCAGCACGGCTCACAACGAATATCAATTACAAGCTAGTATGGACAATATTTATTAATATATATAGTACCTTTATATTAAAAAGATCACGCAACTTCTACGCGACATTCTAATTTGAAATTAGGAATAGTGTATAAACCCTACCTCTTGCCAGATAAATCGTTCATATTAAATCTCCTTTTTTTATATTATTATAAATCTTATAAAAGGGTATCAATTTATTAATGTCAATGAGTCAGGGTATTTTAAAGTACAAACCGCCTCTGATCATATTATTACAAGTAAAATTTAAGTTGAACTTCTCAGGATCAATGTTTCCTCCCTCAAACAATCTGAATCACTTACGGTCCTTAAGCAATTCAAATAGTTATGTAGTTTTTTGAACATCATGATTTTTTTGTTGTTGTTTAAATACTAGCTCACATATCGCACGTTGTTGGCGATCTCAGAAGAAAAGAAATTCGAGGAAACTCATGATATCAAATAAATTAAATATCAATTGTTTCAAACAACCAAAATGTAATAAGTGAAAATTTAATTACTTGAACAGATCTGTAGTTGGCTACAAAATAATACAGCATACAACGCCATCTACAGCATAAATTTAAATGACCGTTCCATACAAAACGTATGAAAGAATATATTTTAAAATTTATTTTCCATTTTCTTTCGATGTTTAAAAGTCTACTTTCTATTCGGGATCAAGATCAATTCAACAATTTAAAAAATCATGAAAATCGGTCCAGTCGTTCTTGTGTTATAAATGGTGTAACTAACACGAGTTTGTTTTATATGGATAATATGATGGTTTTTTAATAACAACATTTTTTTTCAGATGAATTCACATTGGACAATCTTGTTAGAGACGCGGCCAAGCGGAACAGGGATATTCACAAAAGGAACTGGAAAGCGTTCATGGAGAAGAGTGCCCGCCTGAAGAAAGGTGTCAGAGAGCAGAGGAAGCCGCCCGGGGGCCCTCAGAGAGAAAGCCCCATAACCCGCAAAAGGAAGGCCTACCTGCGAGCTGCAGTGGATCGCCTTCAAGAGCGACTGGCTCGCAAACAACCAAGATTCTCACCGTATCGACGAGCAAAATTTGAATATGTTCCAAAGAAATTTATTCTATGATTCACTTTCAAATTTATTGTTAAGTGAACTATAAAACCTATATAATACTCGAATTGTGAAATTGATTTTTACGTATAATTGCTATAAAAGCCGAATATACGTGTACGTGTAAAATTCAAGCTTCTTGCAGTATGCAAATAGTTTGCAGCGACGAATTCCTTATTTTCTTATACATATTGTTATTTATTATGCTTTCTCAGTTAAATTAGGCATTTTACTTGAAGCAATTTTACATGTTAAGAGAACTTTAATATTTTAAAATAACATGCATTGTAATAATTTGTTATAAATATAAAAATAAACATCTAAAATGCTGCCACAATTTGTAAAATGAGATTTAATTCGTTAATTGTATAAAGAATATAATAATTGTAATTTAATTTTAAATATAATATACAAAAATAGCAATGTTTAGTTTCATTTCAAATGTATTTCATCTGACTTCGCGTTTCATCTCCCTAAGGATCATCTTATCAGTATATAGCTCAAGTTTTTTACAATACCATTTCATATATGTAAGAGTATACATATATTGGTAAGTATGTATCTTAGAATTTTGTAATAACTGATCAATCGATTTATACGTATGCTTTTTTTTTGTTTCCACCTTTGAATTGAAGTAAGTACGTACATATATATTTGGCTAAGCGTTTTCATTAAAGATAGGCATAAAAATATGTGGGAGACCAGAACAGTCAATAACCATAAATGCATATTGGTTACAGCCAACAGAAACTGTATTCAAACTAAGACCACCAATGTAGGTAACTACCTATTATAATCATCACAACGATAATATATTTGTAAGTGCTTTGAATATCGGGAACTTTGAACATTTACGTACATAAAGTTTGCAACCACATTTTATATATTCAATTTTAACATTAAAATAATTAATTTACATATGTATATATATGTCTTTAGTTATTAACGAAGTGATTTCAAGAGCAAGTCAAGAAATATAAATTATTTCTGAATTCAGGATGTTTGGGTCAAGGTAATATCGAAAAAACATCTAATGAATATTATCAAATATATTATATTCAAGGCCACCAAGAGCAAATTTGGACTCCAGAAGAAAAACATTGTCCTCTGGGCATTCCAAAATTATCTTCGAAAATTTTGATTTAAAAAAATGCTCCCCACGGCCGCTAGATTTTTTTTGTCTCTAAATATTTTATCGTAAAAGTCAAGAGATTCTTCTCCAAAATTTTTAGCCAACAAAAATAAAATACCCCGTCTCCCCCTCTTCTTCTTAGGCCTTATAATAATAGTGTTTGACACTTTGAAAAAAATCGAAATCAAACAGTTATCAAAACGCTTCAGTTCAATAACAATATATGTATGTAATTAATTAATGGGCTATCTCACTATAGTGTAAATAAAATTAAAAAAATAATGATAAAAAAATTGCCTCACTCTTCGCAAAAAAACCGAAATCTTATCATTGTATAATATTATCTAACAACGGTGTATTTTTACCAGCCGACCAATGTCTAATCATATTCACTCATTTTAGCATCTCGTGTTGTGGGTGGCGCGCCGCTCTGTCACTGTCCTGAACATTACATTTTCGTTAAATTAATAACACTAAAGAAAATAAAGCATATTTTCCTACCAAACCTAGTGCTACATTGACGATAAATTTATTAAACAATAATAAGGTAAGTCAATACACAACAAAATATTCTTATCAGTAAATACCTACGTATAAATTTATTTACTTGCGATGTCAGATGATTGTCAATCCTAACACGTATTTACCTAGCTTGCTTAATTGTATAATTTATTATTACGACTTCTCATAATTTAACAATTTTTATGAATAACAGGCTCCTAATATTTTTATAATCAGCTTTCTGTCTTATGTTTATGTTAAAAAATACTATTTATTAATGTGATACCTATTATAATAATATTTTTTATTATACTGCAACCGGAGGACTTGACATATTTGCAGTGACTGCAATATCGAAACGAGAACCGAAAAGTCTTAAGTTGTACACAACTAATTTGAGACACAACTGACTTGTGACATGAGCTGTCTGGTGTACATTTTGTTGACATTTGATTACACAATAGCCGGTCTTCAACCTAACCTAAACATACAATTTTCACCTGTTTCATAATAATAAATATAAAGAATTAACCGTTCAAGTGAATACTATTATTGTAATTTGTGTTATAAATAACGGTAGCACTTTACTACAGTGAATCTAGCTTTATAAAATCTTTGCAATGTATGTAAAATATTTATAAATGGGGTAACCTCACTGTAGTGTAATGTATAGAATCAAAACATGTATAATTAAAATTACGATGTAACCGATGAATTATGGTCCTTAATATCATTCCTCCTTGTTGGATTTACTATTTCACAAATAAAAATGCTATTTTCACACTTTCCCTGCCAGTTTTGACAGAATGGAATAATTTTGTTTTTTGACGTAAACTAATATTTTGCGAAAAACAGTTGCCGTCCTGGATTAATTGAACTTAACTAAACCTGAACGAACTCAAATAATTCATTTTAGATAGACAAAAAACACAATTTTTAACGAAATTTATTTCATCCGTATTTTTATATCCCCGCAGAAAGTGTGAAAAACGGTGTGAAAAATTATTAATAGAAAAATGAAAAATCTGATGACGAGGAACACTACTCAAGAATATTACCCATAATTTATAACATAGTTTTGATTTTATCAAGTTTGATGTACAACGAAAAAGTGGCTTTCAAACAGCAAATTTCTCATTCTCTCCAATATTTTGACCGCCGTTGTAGGAATCATCTGGAAAGTTGATGAGTGTTACGAATTAGTGTCTTTAGCTGGCTAGTTATCAGCTAAAATTCACTCTTCAAGTGTCACATGTGTGAAGAGTACCTCCACAAACGTCAGTCTGTGATAGCTTGTAAGCTTCTTTTCAAAGCAGTTTGAGGAAATTGTCTTGGCCTTATTGGGCAAACTTTGTGGCCACTAAAAATGTAATCTCTTTCTCGGGTTTTTTCTCTATAGCACTTCGGTGCAGTGGCCACAATTGTTCAGAGGGGACTCCCACTGGACTTATCAGTTGCTAACTGATCATAATCTTAAAGGAGACTTAACTGTCCTCTGGTGTGATGCAGGTTTGAAGTGGGTAAAGTCCAGTCCTGCTTTTGGGCTTGTGGTTGAGGTGGAATCATCAACCCTAAAGATGACCCCTGCAAATATCAAATAACGGTCAAAATATCACGAGAGAAAGAGAAGTTCGTCACACACAGCTCAACTCAAAAACAAAATCCCAAATCTGGCTGTGAAAACTTACAACATTATTTAATAGAGCGTTACCAACCGGAGCTGTAAATTTTTATTTTTTACATCAAGAAAGATAGAAAACTCTCGCTTTATTCACCTAAAACAATAGTGTCATTAGTGATTTATTAATATTGTGTAGTAATGTTGTCTGTGGTGCGCCGCTTCAGTTCTTCTGCTCGCCGAGACATGCGTCTGGTTCAGTTTCTAACGGCCGCCGGGGAGCGCCGCCTGGGGGCGCTGCGCGGGGACGCCGTGGCCGACCTCACGGCCAGCGACAGTCGCCTGCCCACCACCATGCTGGAGGTGCTGCGCAGGGGACTGCTGCCCCTCTGTCGAGAGTAAGACAAACTATCTATACGCATGCTTCATCAAAAACGTCATGTATTAGACTATTGCATAGCCCTGCTAAAGAGTAAGACTAACCTGCCAGAGAATATGCCTCTTGGGAGACGGATCAGACTGTTCAACCAAATTGCTTCGGATGTTGATATATTTCACGTAAGGGAGGCCCAATTCAGGCATGAACTCCACGAGTTTCTTTGGAGGAATGATTTGTTGTAGTCGTATGGTTGATGAGCATTGGGACCTTCTGTTGCTTGTCTTTATTGCTTTTGTAACGAATTGAATTTTTTAAATTTGTAATTTTATTGTAGAAAAAAAAATTGAGATTAAATTAATTGAATGGGACCTAAAATGTTCGCAAGGGGTTCGCTTAATCTTAAAGTATTCTGGAAAATTGGCAGATATTTTGTCATTCTAAATCTAAGGCATACTCTAGATCAGTGTTCCGCAACAGGTGTGCCATGGTGAAGTAAGATAATATTATAACTAAACAATTTTATAAAGGTGCTCCAGTGCCTACTAGACAGACAACTGCCTAGTGTGCTTTGTACATAATCTATCATCATCATCATCAGCCTGTATCCGTACACTGTTAAACGTAAGCCTCTCGCATGAGTCTCCGTCCTCTTTGATCTTCCGCCTTCCGCATCCAGGTTACTCCTGCTATTCTTCTTATGTCGTTAGTCCATCTTGCAGAGATCAGCCAATGCTTCGTTTGCCAGTTCTTGGGTAAAACTCAAATACATTTCTTCCCCATCGACCGTCGTCTCTTTGACAGATATTTCCTGCCCATTGCCACTCGAGCATACCTATTCGTTGGGTAGCCTCCACTACTTGAGTTCTTCTGAATAAAAATTTGGTGTGTATAAAGTATATTATGTAGTTATCTGTCTGCTTAAATAGGCGCCAACGCTACAGGATCATTGTTTTTACATCGTTTTATGCATTTTTAATTTAGTTGATTTAATGTTATTATTATTATTATTATATCAGAATTTGTATAGCGCTTTTTAATAACCGAATGGTCATTCCAAAATCACTTCTTTGCCTCTCTGAGTAGAAAGGTGGGTCTTGAGTCTGCTTCTGAAGGATGACTCCGCTTTAAGTTATCTTATGCTTTCTAGCAGCGAGTTCTAGGCCATTGGCGCCACGTCATGTTTACTCAGTCATCACAATGTTGTCTTATTTGATAACGACACACCTGTATCAGCTCCACGATACACTAATATCCCGTGGCATACCGGTTTGCAGAACACTGCTCTAGATGAAAAAATGTTCATTTAAATTGAAAAATTGCCATAAGATGTAAACCATGAAAAAATATACACGAATACTGGAGGTTGGTGTAGATTGTGCGAACAATTCATCAACCAAAAAAAAAACTATTATGGTTTTTTATTAAAAATTGTTGGATTCCAATATTGCAAATTCAAAAAAAAAAACATTTTATGCACTTTTCAGATGTATTTTACCTAATCAAAAACATTATGTTAGAAATACATTTTTAAGTAAGCTGATGTCTACCAGAGAAGTTATGTGTTGTGCCTTTTGCAGAGCTGATGCTGCAGCCAAGGAGACTGTTCCAGTGTCCAGTGTACGGCTGCTGGCACCTGTTACCGGTCAGGACAAGGTCATTGGAGTTGGACTCAACTACTTGTAAGCCCATCTTAAATATATAGTTAACCCTTTCGCATCGGTTGTCGGCATATGCCGTCATAAGATTCCCCGACCGTTGACATCGGTTGACGTGATATATCGTTTTGCTACTTTCTTAGAATAGTTTTTTATGCATCATCTGATAGCTAAAGGATACAAGAACCAATGTGATATATGAAAATATAACAGACATTTATGCTTCAAATACTAGTTTTATAATTGACAGTATAGTTTGTATTCAAACCGAGCCGTAATGAAAGGGTTAATCAATTATTCAATTATTAATGTATCAAATGTTCTGATATCAGCTTGATAAAGCCCTTGCAAGTGATGCCGAAAAGCCTCCATATACAATCTTATGTCTGTTATTTATGCTCACTCGTCTGACACGCATATATAAAAGTGTTAGGCTAAGTCTAGATTTAAGGAATCATAAAAGATGGCGCTTGCAGGTGCAATATTGTTTCTTTCGACCTATCATGTAGCAGCTACATGTGACAGCAGATAATTCGTAAAATGGTCAACATGTGGTCTGAGGGCGCTGCGAGTGTTACATTGCGCTCCTCGAGAAGCAACGCAAGGGAAACATGCACGCCTAGTAAGGGAAGCCATTGAAATCAAAAGACATCCCATCAACATCAACAGGGATGACGGCTTGATTCTCAAAACAGCATGGCTTCCACCTCTAGCACATACTCAAACACCTGCACAGAGAAGCAAGGACAACCACAGTTCGACATGACATTCGCGGAGGTATGCTTCTTAGAACAAACTCATCATGATGCTTGAGGAGGTACGTTAGGCTGACGGCTAAACTACCTCCAGACAACAACTCATCACTAAGTCATCAACCCTAAAGAAGACCCCTGCAATGGCTGTCAAAATATTAGAATAGAGTTATCCGCCACACACGGCTAAACCCAAAATCCGCAAAAAAATGTAAAAGTATTTCTTGAATTTTTCGATCAGTGTTTTGAATTTAATCTAATAAAGGCACTGTACAGTGCAACCATACTCAATGTATGTGACTATAAGTGTCAGGTATATCAATAATAATACATTTTCATACTCCATCTCATACTAACTTAAATCAATCTGAAGAAAGTCTCACATTCACATTCGCTTCAATATGTTACAATAGATAATAATTTTATTCAAATAATCATGAGTATGTCTCACTCAGTGCAATACATCTTAGTTGATGATCAGCTGATTGCAAGACATCAATGTCAATTGTTTAATCAGCATCACTTCACAATATGTATTAAAGTCAAGAGTGTGAGAGACTCTTGTTGATAATTATTGTTTATGCGAGGCGCTATCGGCTCATCATGATATCAGCATCACTTAAGAACAAGAATTATTCCAATTATCACTATCTCTAACCTTGTCATACACATTTCTATAAAATAAATCTTCTTAAACTCGCGCTTTAAAAATGAAACTTTTTGGGTTCTAGAAACATAAGTATTTATATATTTTCTTTAATGTATTGTCGATTTTATTATTTATCGTTTGTATATGATGAATTTGCCGATGGGCATAACTTAGTGCTTAAAACATTTGCTTGCCAAACCGAAGGACATGAGTTCCATCCACGATTAAGATTAAAAGGTGTGAAATGAATCCCTCACCGGTAAAATGCCAGTCATATCCTATTAATCAAAATTGGTGGTAAATGAAAGTCGTCCCGTAAATACCACCAATTCATAGTGAATTCCTGTAATAATGGAAGATGCGTGAATGTCAGGCTATAGTCTATGATATTGACGGATCAACACTCCACATGCAGCGATTAGCCATATGTAACATGGTAAGTTTCATAGAATCCATAGATGAGACTTCAGCATCACTATCACCATCTGTTGGTATTCTTCTTTATGTGCTTACATAAAAAAAAACAAACAAGGTTGGTAAGCTAAATGCCCTTGCAAAGAAATTTTCACGATTGGGTGGAGAGGTTCCCAGAGAAAGGAACCCAAACTCTGATCCACATTCATAAAACAGCCGTAGAAAAACTTTGACTCTCGATTGAGCACATTCCTTTATAATACCAGAGTAAAATAGACTGCGCATGAATTGCCTCTCTCTCTCTCTCTCACACTTCCTTTTGCACTTTTCCCGCAAATTAAATTATATACAGGTAATGAAATACCTATATACTCGTAATGAAACGACAGAAGGACTCGCTGATATGTTTTTTGCTGTGTTGTGTGCAGGGGTCATTGCCAGGAGCAGAACCTGACCATACCCAAGGAGCCCATGTTCTTCAGCAAGTTCCCCAGCTGCATCATTGGTCCCCACGACACCATCCAACTGCGAGAGCATCTCACGCAAGTAATAACTATTAAAAAATTACTCTTTCTCAAGTATGTGAATGTCTAGTGTTTCAACCTCAATTAAACTATATTATGGACGACGTTCTTTGATAGCATTCGTGTTCAAAAGATTTTTGATTTTCATATTAATATATAATTTGCCAGGTGGCATAGTCCAGTGCTTAAAGTGTTTGTTTGTCATCCGACAGTGTCGGTTCAAATCCCGACCAAGCTTGATGATTTAAAAAATTATTTGATCAAATCTAAGCTCTACACATGCCCCTGGTAGGGTTGAACCACCCCTTGAGGACAAAACAAAATTTTCGAGGTCTCGGGAGCATCGGGCTAATCATCCGATCCTGTGTCATTGTTTATCAAACGAATTGCTCTTCTTTGAACTGAGTCAATTAAGTTTAGAAGGTATTTTGGGGCTCCAATCTAAAGGTGACTGCTGTATTCACGGATAGGTCGGATTTGTCCTTTATATAGAAGTTGTTTGTCGTTAAAATAGCGACGTGATCTATATAAGACACCTAGTTTTTTGGAATGATCTTTCATTGTCTCTGGTGTTGTATTGCAGAGCGTGGACTGGGAAGTGGAGCTAGCTGTGGTGATAGGCACTGAAGCGCGTGATGTGTCACGTGAGCGTGCGCTGCAGCACGTGGCCGGCTATTGCGTGGCGCAGGACATCAGCGCGCGTGACTGGCAGAAGAAGCGCAATGGCGGGCAGTTCTTGCTGGGAAAGGTGACCCAATTTATTACAGCATAAACTGTCTATAAAAAAATAGATATGATGTTTCGCACTGTGGATCAAAACGATCAATATAGCCAACACGCCAACTGGAATGTACTTTACCCGTCTCGCACCTGCATCACACCGGAAGACAGTTAAGTCTCCTTGATGATGCGCTAAGTCAGATTATAATCAGTTAGCAACTGATGAGTCCCCTCTAAGCAATTGTGGCCACTGCACAGAAGTGCTATTAAGAAATAATCCGTGAAAGAGATTAGACATTCACGAGTTGAAAAGAGATATATGAAATATAGATTCTTTTACCGAAAATACGAACGAAAATGGTAAATGTGTGGAAATTGTTTTTAGTGGCCACAAAGTCTGCATGTTCGATAGGGTCAAGGTTATTCCCTAAAACTGCATCGAAAAGGACTTCTCTTTCTAACCATAGGAACTGACAGTAGCCCCAGGGGCAACTAGGGTTTGAAACTAAAATAAATCTTCTTCTTCTTCGTGTCAGCGACGTCAAATTATTTTTTCCCAATATCTGGCAACATCGATAGCTCGTGTGTTGCCCAGTATTAGGTCCTGAGATGTGCAACTTGTTGGGCACATGGAGCAGCATCGTAGGTGTGAGGCGGTCTGCAGGTCTCCACAGTCGCACAATAGTGTCTCTCCCTGCCGAAGCATTCCCCACCGCTCGAGGTTGTCCTTTGTTCTACCAACTCCGGTTCTTAATCTGTTTAGGGATTTCCAGGTCGGCCAGTCAAGGCTCTTGCCAGTTGGGAGGCCTTCCTTTGGAGTAATGAAATCCTCTGGTGCGATTTGTTGCCAGAGTTGGAGTCTCTCATTTTCAGAGCCGGATGTGAGAGGTTGTGTGGATTTCAGAAAGCTGCTTCGAGACTTCAATCTTGGTGTTGGGGGTATCTGATTATACAAGCAGTGGGACGGTTGGTTGATTGCCTTACGCATTTCTTCGGCGCATATGACTTTGCGTCTTATGTTCGGTGGTGCGATACCAGCCAAGGGGTATAGTTTAGAAATGGGTGTTGGTTTGAGGCAGCCTGTGACGACTCTGCATGCATCATTCAGGGCAGTATCCACTTGATTACAGTGGGCTGATCGACCCCACACTGGTGCCGCATATTCTCCGGCTGAGAAACAAAGTGCTAAAGCTGAGGTACGAAGAAGGGATGGTTGGGCTCCCCAGTGAGTGTTGGTCAGTTTGCGGATGAGGTTGTTCCTTGTTGCAACTTTCTGTTTGGTGTTGCTGCAATGACGCCTGAAGGTGAGGGTGCGATCTAGAGTGACTCCGAACGACTAAAATAAATGAGTATCTGTCATTAAAAGCGCTGTGCCTAGTCATTAGTTGGGTAGACCAGTGATCAGGGCTTATGCACTTAGCAGTTAGTCTGAAGTAAATATCTGGGAAGAACAGAAAGGTAGTTCTGCCTTTGGTGGAAGATGACCATAGTTTTTGCCGTAAAGGCCGTAAATTTTTTGTATGTTGCAGGCCATGGATAGTTCTGCCCTCTGGGCAATCCCCAATAAAACACGCCAACTATCAATATCTAATTTATGTGTTTGACATCGCTAAGCTTTATTTTTTTGTATGTTGCAGGCCATGGATACGTTCTGCCCTCTGGGCCCTGCATTGGTGTTGGCTGAAGAGGTCGCCGACCCTCACCAATTGGCCGTTGCATGTTCCGTAGACGGCGAACAGAAGCAGAGTGGCAACACCAGCGAGCTCATCTGCCGCATCGATGATATCATTCATAGACTTTCTTCGTAAGCATTTACAATCATTTCATTAAAACTTCATTTAATATTATAAAAGATTCAAATATATCTGGACAAATCGACATCGTGCTTTTTGATTACAACACAAATTAAACCTAGAATCAATGGTTTTTAATATTTCTTTAATACTACTGTGCTAACTCGATATAGCTCTTTCAGGCTGGTGCTGAAAAATCTTGATATGAAATCATTTGTCTCTTATTTTTGTTTACTCGTCTGACACACGCACATAGAAAAATGTTATTCTAAGTTTTAGATTTAAGTAGTTAGTAGTAGAAAAGACGCGGCATTTGCATTCGCCATTTTGTTATTGTGTTTTGACAGTCCCTCTTCGTAGGGTGGCTAGTTCCATAGATGGCCATTATGTTAATTTCGGCGCAGTGTCTGTCACTGCCACCGGCCTGAGACTCTCTGCCCGGGCGCCGTCATGTAAACATAATTTTTTTGTGTCCCAGGCAGAGGACCGAATTTTGTCAGTCTTTTAATCTAAAATAAATGTGCTTATCGAAGAGTTATTTTCTTTGGAAACCTGCTCCTCATCCATCCTCCATGCATCTCGATGACGATCCCGGCGATCTGGAGTCGCTTTGATTAGACGACAGAAGTCACTATCTTTAAAACAATAAAAATGCAACTGTCACAGAAATCTTACTAAGTATGATTTGTCGATTGATTTGTTTTTTACAGGCTGTTCACACTGTTGCCTGGTGATGTGATCTTGACCGGAACCCCGGCCGGCGTGGGAGCGTTCCGTCAGCCCCCGCAGTTCCTGCGCCCGGGACAAATGCTGCGCAGCACCATTCAGGGGCTTGGGGAGATCAACAACCCAGTGGCGGCTTACCAGCCACTGTCATAAGGTCACCATCATATTTGCCCATCTTCATATAATGCAGGACATAAGCCTCCCATTAGCTCCTCCACTTTTGCCGTTTTTTCGTTTTCTCCATCCAATTTGTTCCTGCAAACTGGTATAAAGTGGATAACATCAAGTGTCCAATCGCCCTTCTAGTTGGTGGACGATCCAGTGTCTGGTAAGATGCTATTCTAAAACATGTGTAGTGCATTGTCGTAGTATTTGGTCAATGTGACTCAGCAATCAGCACATCCTTTCAATTGCAGCAAGATAACTAATCCTTAGAAAACGAAAAATTGCAAATAGACCTCCTATTAACCGCTTCTGTGCCAAGAGCGAGATTACTCGCATTCTTGGCCGTGCCCAGCAGGCCGGCTATAGAAAAAGAGCGAGTATTCTCGCTCTGGTTTGAGCCTCTGTGTCATCATATGTCCCATTTTTTTGGTTAATTTTTAATAATTTAATATTTTGAGCGTACAGTGACATCTCTTGCTGCCATGTTGAAATAATTAGCTACTGCGTATTGTCAAGAATTATCGGTAGAACATCGATTTTAAAAATAGCTTAAAATGACAGCCCTTACTTCTCATACGAAAACCGCTTGGCATAGAAAAGGTTAAAAAACTATAAAAGTTATAAAATATAGTTTTGAGCCAGATGACAGAAGTTAATAAACCATGATGGATAACCTAATCTAACCTAAACTACTAACAACTCCAAATATACTGGATGCATCGCTAGCAGAATACGCAGTATGTGATATTGGAGGATTTGAATGCCACTGATTTAACAAAAGTGTATGTAAATATATGTAATTGATAAATAATAAAATTGTTAGTAAATGCAAAGATAACGGTTTCTGGAACCTATCAAGTTTATATTCAGAGTCTCATGTAGATTTTTTTATTGATGGGTGAAGTGATTAATCTGAATATGATATAATAATGTGTATTTTTAATTATTTCAGTTGACTTTTTGCAAACGAAGATGAGGAGTAAGCGATAAGGTGTAATGTTGAAAAGTCTTACCAAAGGATACTCTTGATACCTGAAATAGAGATGGAGTGTTACAGCAAGAAGCTCAGAGATCTTTCCATAGAAACACTAGAAAAAAAACAAGTCATTGCCTTTACCTGTTGCCATATAAAAGCGATACATTGCTCCCTTCCAGTTCAAGGAGAGTTTTTAATGTACATTATTTTATTCTGTTAATGTTTTTAATAAATTGATATATTTTATTACAAATTGTTTTTTTTATTATGCTACCAAAATTTTATCAGCTCTATTATCCTTGTCTTGTCCCAATTCAATTCTGAATCCTTAACACCGGGTACATAGTATGCATAGTTATCGACCTCTTCAAAGATGACCACCCGAAACCTTTGCTTTGAAGAGATGGCAGCTTGAGTATCGAGGTATATTTGGGCGATTCATAATTCAGTAAATTCAGTTGAACACTACGTGAGGTATTTTGATGTGTAATTATATCTTGAGTTGGGTTAAAAATACCCTGTTCTTAAGTAAATTATAAATTGATTTAAAATTAAAAATCAATTTTAAAAACAATTGTTACAAATGGACCTGGATTGGTCCGAAACATTTACAATCACTTAAAAATAAAATAATGTGAACTAAAAATAAATATTTTTAATTTTACATTTATGTCTATTAAAAATTAAAATTAATGAAATAAATATATTTACTTTGAATTCACATTATTTTATTATCACATATGTATCATTTATTAAAATTACCCACCTAAAGTTGATGGAGCTATGATTATACTTTTTTCCGAATGTCAAGGGGGCTGTCCTGCTTGTTGATTGTAGAACCTTCTTCTGTGGGAATGTATTGCATGCATTTCCTGTTTACTGCAACACCTCAGAGAGTAAAAAAACAGTTCAAATGTTAAATTGACATGTTAACAAAACCTGTCAAATATAGTTAAATAACATATTTTTATTCATTTCCAGAAAAAGAAAACGAAAAGTCAATTAAATTTTATTTCAAAAGTAACACCAATAATTTAAATATAAAAAATCGTTATTTATACCAATTATCTTCTTGCTCAGTTCTTTTTGTTTTTAATATTTTTCAAATATTGTAGTAATAAATATACCTACTAATGTAAGTGTCTTGTCTCTGTAAATTACATATAAAAAAAAAACAAACATTAAAATACTTTTTCCAATTTCTTTCATTACTAAGGTAGGTATTTTAAATAATTGTATAATTTATGAATCAAGTGTCTAAAATAATATTATTAAATCCAAAGGGAGATTTTTTTTAGTATATATATATATAATCGTGTCGGAAACAACAAACAAGTATATAATAAATAATGTATAAGATATACACAAAATATACACCTAAATATGTATTTTAGTCGAATATTTTTGAGTTTAAATTTTGTGCCAGCTAGACGCTGGTTACATTTCATAAAATGTATCAATAAATTATTTTAATATGTCCTTGATTTTTCGACTCATAGTTATAACATAAATTAAATCTCAAATACCTACTGTTTAGATTTATTTTATAAAAATAGCAATAGTACTGGCAAATTCGTCGTAACTTCAATGTTAACAATTTTACTTACCTACCATATGACTTTTATTATTATTTATTTTCAACAACTGACAGGTGTTACCTTTACTATAATTACAAAAATAAACAATTCATTTTATAGTTGGAAAATAATATGATGTTTGTAATCTAAGAACATTAATGTGAAACTATTAAGTCACACTCAGAAATGAGATAAGATTAGATAAATTAAGTGAATTTTTAGATGTAAATATCATTTTTAATGTTCGTTCGGTAAATCTGGTAATAAAGACTTTCAAAAGTCTTTTTCACAACACTTTATATCGAAATTGTGTATCAAATTTAAAAAAGTTGTTATCATACAAATAAACGCTTTATACAATTAGAACTACATTATAAATAAGGGATAGTGGTCTTGGGTATCATTCCTTATAGATTTACCCATAAAAATCCCATCTTCCGCACTTTCCATGTCACTTTTCGCTGTACATACCATCATATTTTGTAGTTGACACATACGAATATTTTACGACAAAGTGTCGCTGTTCAGGTTTCATTCAACCCAATCTAACCTTAACCAACTTTTTTTTTATTTGAAAAAATACATTGTACAATAAATTTATCTCATCAATAGGTATTTTTTATAGACATAATCATCGCCAAAAAAGTGATAAAAAATAAATGATAATGGAATTGATGGTGAGGATCGCTACTAAAGAACATTATCTGTGATTTATTTTTTAGAAAGTTATTAAAATCGTTACAATATAGTGCAGTTGTACCCCTACAATTTACAACCTGGCTCGATACAGTCCCTTAAATGCCTTTCTGGTCACTAGTGCTGTTGAGTCCCGTGCCTTGCTTACTGCTGCTCAAGCTATGGACGAAGTTGAGCTGTGGCTGGTGTCGAGGTCAGGAGTTGATGCACGGCAGGACAGTTCTAGTCACGGGAGCTAACACAGGTGGGTAAAACATAACTAGTGCATCAAACATTAAAATGTTTTATTCTATCAAAACATGCACAATCAAAATAACATTAACTGATACATAATGATCCCGAGTATTATTACTAATAGTAAAATTTACTCTCTAGCTGGAGCATATGATCGCCACAAAATCAGCCATCGTTCACATCAATTCGTCAGCTCTTCCTCTGAGCTTTGCTGAGAGCATCTTATGAATAGTTTGACAACCCTCTACGTTGGCGAGCTTGAAGAAAATGCTACTGTTGTTTTGCTCTTCAGCAGCATCTGAAAAACCAGCCAACACTCTTTAAGATAAAACTATAAGATAACCATGTCCACTTCTGCAATTATCTACTCAAGCACCTACCTGTTCTTAAAACCCACTATACAGCTGCATTGGTCGCATGCAGGAGAGCATAAGTCGAGACCAGTGCATTCTATGCCATCCAGTCTGGGCGACTGGATGGTTGAATGCGGGAAACGTGTGTTTGTGTGTAGGTTGGAAAATTGTAAGTGTATATTTATATGTTTCTTAAATAGATCTCAATGTATGAAGGAGGAAATAAAAAAAGGAAAACACTGGAAGAGTATTCCAGAGCTTACTGGTGGTATTTAGGAAAAAACTTTGTAAACTGCTAGTTCTTGGTTGACACACATTAACTGTATTGTTTGAGTTGTAAGTTGTCTGTGGTTTTATTGCAGGGGTGGGGCTGGAGAGTTCGCGGGAGATGGCACGGCGCGGTGCACGGTTGATCATGGTGTGCAGAGACATGGACAAGGCGAGAGCAGCGCGCCAGGACATCATAAGGGATACCGGAAACACAGACATCTCTGTTAGTAGAAACATAGTAGTGTACAAATCTCCAGTCATTGTAGCTTCTACACTGAAGTGTTTGAAAAAAAAAAAAGTTTTTTATATCACGGATAAATATATGCTAAATCATCATCATCATCAGTCTGTATCCGTCCACCGTTGAACATAAGCCTCCCACATGAGTCTCCATCCTCTTCGATCCTTCGCCTTCCACATCCAGGTCACTTACGCTATTCTCCTTATGTCCTCCTTATGTTCGCCAGAATTTGGGCGCCACTCCAATACTTTTCTTCCGCATCGACCGTCGTCTCTTCGATAGATATGTCCTGCTTATTGCCACTTGAGTGTGCCTATTCGTTGGGATGGACAGCATTTGGAAAACTAAAGTACATTTTTAAAGCGAAAATTCGAATTTGATTCGAAAAAAAATACACTGGGAGATTTGTTTCTTTTTTTTAATTGTGATCGTCTTTTCCAGCTGTACCATATAGACTTGTGCTCGCTGGAGAGTGTAAGGCGTTGTGCCAAAGAAGTCCTGACAGCCGAAGGATCCATTCATGTGTTGCTCAACAATGCAGGAGCCATGGCTGGTGCAGGGCGCATCACACAGGATAAGCTGGACCTTCTACTGCAGGCCAACCATTATGGACCTTTCCTCTTCACAAACCTCCTAATGGGTGAGATTGCCTCCTATTGATTACTACTCCAAATAAGACAAATATTAATCCACTTCCCCTCCCTAGTTGTAGCATATGTTTGTAAAAATCACCACCGAAAAGCTCGCACTTCTCATTTCATCCTATTCCATGTCAGCTTTCACTCTCGAAGCTGAACTTTACCCGCCTCACACCGGAGGACAGTTAAGTGTCCTTGATGATGCGCTCATTCAGATTATATCAGTTAGCAACTGATAAGTTTAGTGGGAGTGGCCACTACACAGAAGGACTAAAAAGAAAGAACCCGTGGAAGAGATTAGAATTGCATTCACGGGTTGAAAGGAGATGAAGATGGAAAATAGATTCTCTCACCAAAAGTACGAGCGAAAATGGTAAATGTTTTTTTTTTATAGAGTGTAGGATGGAAGGCTGCTTTGTCCGCTCGCTCACCTTGTCATTCTTCACAAAGTCAAACCACCGTATGTTTAGTATTAATATAAATTCATATCTTACTGACTATCATCATCACCATTGACGCTCCCCTAACAAGAGCATATTCTTCGCCTTATCCCATGTTGGTGTGAATTTGATCCCTTACCCGTAAAATGCTAGATATAACCTGTCAATCAAAATTGGTGGTAAACGTGAGGACCACCCATTCATAGTGAATACCTGTAACAACACTCCACATGTAACGCTTAGCCATATGCAGGATGGTAAGCATCATAGAATCCACAAATGAGATTTCAGAATCATCTCACCATCTGTCATTAATCTCCTATATGCTTTTACAACAACAAAAAAAGTCTGCCGAGTACATTATATATATATAGTTCCTGGTGGCTTTCCAGGACATCGCAAGCCCAGCGGCTTGAAGAAAAGGCCGCTGTAGTTAATACTCTCCGGCATCCCGGTACATGTCTCAACCATGTCCACCTTCTCCTCTTGACCGGCTGTAGTATGGAAAGCTGTCTTGGCCGCTCTCTCACCTTGTCATTCCTTAAAAATGTCAAACCGTTTGAATAACAATAAAAAAAACTTTTCAAAAAATAACAAAAAATCATTGAAAAATTTCAGTCTTTTGTCCGAGAACTTGTAGTACCAGATTCAGTTGGCAATTATCATTTGAATATTGTTTGCAGGTCGTATTAAAGAATCGTCACCGAGCCGCATAGTGTTTGTTTCATCGGAGCTCCACAAGATGGCCGCCATCGACCTGACGGCTCCTCCCAACTTGGGCTGTAAGGACAACAACAACGCAACCTACGCCACTTCCAAGCTCTGCAACATCCTCAGCGCCATGGAGCTGGACAGGAAACTGAAGGGCACAGGTAATTGGATCTAATTTATCATATATTTCACTTACATGAACCAACACTGCTACACCTATTTAATCAAATTATTTTTTTACTTATAAAAATGTTAAAATTGAAGTTATTTCGTTTTTAAAATAATGCAAAAATCTATTTTTAAAAAATACGTTTTTTTTCAACATTCTAAATTTAAAAAAAGGAAAAATTTATAGAATAGTACTAGATAGTCACAAAGCTCGCTAAGCAGATGACTTTGGGAGGAGGACCTTGTGCCTGAACTGGGCTTACTTTGCGTGTAATATATATACATTTGAGGAGATGTGATTAAACAGTCGACAAATGTACGTTATCAAATAATGTGTTAATTTTATTTTTCATACATCTGTTTTATCTTCTTCGTAGTATCAATCCGGTGGATTGGTTTGCAGCAACAGAATCTTGCATCTCGATCTCCATTCCTCTCGGTCCTCCGCAACCCTTTTCAGCTCAGCATAAGCGCTACAATTCATGTCCTCGAATACTTGCTGTAAATACTCCCGTCTAGGGCGCCCTCTACAGTTTCTACCCTCAACCATCCCCTCCACAATATCGTGAAGAAGACCATCGTGGCGCATGATGTGACCAATCCATCGGGCTCGCCTCTCTGGGATGGTTCTTATTAGGTGCCTATCTTCCTTGATTATCCTGAGAACCTCATTGTTCGTGACGTGATCTCTCCAGGAAATTCCGAGAATTCTTCTGTACGACCACATCTCAAAGGCCTCTAGTCTTTTTTTATCACTTTCAGATAAGCACCATGTCTCACAGCCGTACATTAAGATGCTCCAAACAAGTGTTTTGGCAAGTTGCTTGCGGAGCCCTAAAGAAATATTCTTTGACTCAAGAATTTTGGCTTTTTTATTGAAAGCTAGCCTTGCTTGATGTATTCGACTGTTGACTTCTCTTTTTGTTCTGCCATCCCAGGTGATCGTACTTCCAAGGTATACAAATTCTTTTGCATCTTTTAGGGGTACTCCTAGCATTGATATGTTAATTTTCTGCTGCTCATTGCGGCATACTCTCATTACTTTGGTTTTTGTGCTGTTTATCTTCATATTGTGGTTGGAATTAAATATGTTTTCCATGGATGTCAGCGCTTCCGTGAGTTCATCTTCAGTTTCAGCAATCAGAGCAATGTCGTCAGCAAACCTTATCATATCAATCTTTTGGCCGTGTATTTTAACCCCCTCTCTATGGCCCATTTTTTCTTTTCTTTCATATATCTAAGACTTATTGTCACGTCTAAGATAGTTTGAACCAGCTGCTTTTTTTCCATAACTTTTACAAAGATATCTCATTACCTGGAGATACACCCGCGTACATAAATGGTTTCTGAAGGAGTCCTGGATATGAGAGAACGAGGACTAGAAGAGATAGCATCTGGTAGTATCCAGAGCATATTATTGATATTGATGATATGATAGGAAGATATATTGATACTTGGTGTTCTTGATTTCAGGAGTGACGGTGAATAGCGTGACTCCTGGTGTTGTCCATACAGAGATAATGCGCGACTCTGCACCATGGCGCAGAGCCACGTGGAACTTCTTTGCCAAGTACATGCTGAAGGTAACAGAACAATATTATAGAAAAATAAATTTAAAAAATAGGAGAAATTAAAATGAGTCATCAAAAAAGTCTTTTTATTTTGGGAATGTCACCAATATGTAGGTATTTTCTCGTTGTCAAAAATATTATAAAATGTGTGAACTGCATTTTGAATCATCTGATTTTGAAGAAAGGTATTCGTAAACATTACATTCATAATATTGTTTTTATTGTAATATAATACACCCTGTTCTTTTTTTACGCGGTACATTTGTTCTGGAAAATGGCACTTAAAAAATGTGGGTAAAAAAAACTCAAGTTTCATATAATTCAATGAATCGGTTCCAAAAATCCAAATATATTGCTTATAAAAGTACCTAAAACATATAAAACAACAATATGCTGTTCTTTAACCCTTTCATTACGGCTAGGTTTGGATACAAATTATACTGTCAATTATAAAACTAGTTTTTGAATCATAAATGTACTTATCTGGTCTATTTTCATATATCACTTTGGTTCTTGTATCCTTTAGCTATCAGATGATGCATACAAAACTATTCTAAGGAAGTAGTAAAATGATATATCACGTCAACCGATGTCAATGGTCAGGGAATCTTATGACGGCATATGCCGACAACCGATGCGAAAGGGTTAATAATTATAGAATTACGTAAAGTGAAAAACATATTTTTGAGTATTGCATGCACAATTATATCCACTTTTATGAATATTGTTCATTTTGTTTTTCTGTCATTTTCGTAATAATCATTTCGCTTGAATGATGTCTACGTTTTTTAAGATTCTTAATTTTTTCAATTATCATTAAATTGGATTTATTTTTTGATCCAATTATTTAGGAAAAGTTGTGTAAGAAGTAAAAAGCATAAAAAAGTAATGGTCCAAAAAAAATGTGTAAAAGCGGAATCGCATAAAAAAGGATAGGGTGTGGTATATGCATAATTTCGACACAGTAGTTAAATGATGCACAGTATGGATCGCTTATAGATTGATGTCATTGTTGTGGATTCTCACGATGTGGTGTTTGTTTTCAGTCTCCGGTGGAAGGAGCTCAGACCTTGATCTACGCCTGCACATCGCAGGAGCTTGAGGGCGTGTCGGGGCGCTACTTTAAGGACTGCGGCCCGACCTGGGTCTCGCGCCGTGCTCGGGACCCTAAGGTTGCTTCTACAGTGTGGGCCTTGAGTCAGGATGCTGTCAAGCTACAGCCACACGAACGTCACTGACACTGAAAACTCAACAGATGTTCGTAGTTAACTTTCTTTAGGTGCCGAAAATTTAAAATTGGATTCGATCATATGAAAAATATCTCTCTTTGTCTGTCTCTCTCAAGTTATGTGCAGTGTGTACTATGTAAATTAGTAGAATAGGGAACTAGGAGATCCTCGCGTATTATCCTGTTTATTAGTTGAATATTCATCATTTTTAATATTCAATAGTTAACAATTTCCAATTTTATAACGAGCGAAATGTCTTTCTATATTTGGAACAAATGGTTTGCTCATAAATTACGACCACACAGTTCTGTTAGTTGTTGTCCATGTCATCACACATAACATATGATTTCCGCATGCAGCGTCCAGCCTCCCTGGGTGAGCGTCATAGAGTGGACTGGTTTTGACCGGTTGTACTCTCCTGCATGTATTACATAAAAAATATATTTAAAAAAAAATCTTGTACCATCTTGTAGATATCTCTGCGCTTGAAGGTCCATCTGAGAACATAAATGGTTTCTGAAGGCATACAGGGCATAGGTCCATGGACTAGAAGAGACGGCAGCTGTGATATCCGAGGCATATTTAGGTGTTTGTTAATCAGAAAGAAATCTGATGATGCTGATACTCCTAAGAGCTGGACCATTTGCCTCTAAGGGGCTGATCAACCAATATGTTTCTTAAAGTATGAATTGATAGAAATTGTCAAATGAAATGTTTCCAATTAATAATGTGAGATTTTCGTTCATTAAATTCCATCTAAACATTTCCTAATATTGAAATAAATAAATCGTAAAAACAAGAAGCACAAAGACGCATAAAATAAAATGTTTCTAGAATCTAAAAAGTTTCACTTCAAACGTGGAGATTATTGTATTGGATTAGTTAGGCAAGGCATTTAAAGGGTGAAGGAATTAATTATATTTATATGGTAAAGGGGCTATTTACAAAAAGGCAGTAAACAGATATTATTGAGCTGCTCACAGATATTTTCAAACACAAAAAGCAGCATTCACTCACTTTCTGACCTACAAATAAGTATAAATGGTTATGCAAGTAATAAATTGTTTACTGAGAATATTTATTGTTCGAATCATGCTTAAAAATCAAAACCCCAAAGAAAGAATGTGGAATAAATAGTGAGATTATTATTGATATCTTCCTGTTAGATGTTTTCTTACACTGTGATTGTTACATACTTTTTATAGTCGATTATAAATATTTTTTGTAAACATATATATGACTTTTGTAATAAAGAAAATTACATCATCAAATGAACCGTGTTGTGTGTTAAGAGTCCTCAGGAACAATATCTTCTGTAACATAATATCTGGCTTCGAGTAATATCTCACTTTCTTCAATTCTGATAGTGGCCACTGCTAATGTAGCTGGTCTTGAAGATGATATTCCTTTATCTATAGTAATCTTGTGCTATTCGAAATGCTTTTGAGATTGAAGGTTTAGCCTACTTCTAGACAAGTCACAAAAGTAGTATCATTATAGTAACTGGTACTGTATGATTATAATATACCTCTGATGACGGATACTATCAGCAAGTTTTCTGTCTCAAACTTTGGCCACCGGGTATACGAGGGTTATCCGTAATATTTGATTACCATGGTGCTACAGTACTGAAAAGCGCTGTTATGGTGGATCTCGCGATTCTGTAGTGTATCTTGGTTCCCCCCACTCCAAATCCCTTCCCTAGTGAGCTGACTGCGGAGCTCAGTCTTGGCTTGGCAACCGTATGTGATGGATCTCCCCGTCGCTTCACACGCCAGGTGTGAGCTGTGCTCGGTGATCCGTTTGCTGTCTGCAAAAAACACTGCGCCGGTAGAAATCCATTCCCAGCTGTCCCGTGCGCCGAAACTCCCGTGCACCAGACATTCAGTGCGCCCCTCGTCGTTACCGATAAGTCGTTGAACGAATTGTCTGGGAAGTGGGAGGTCCATAGAGTAGACTGAGAGATAGAAATAGGAGTGAAATAAATGCAAACACCTCAGTATAACATAACACATTCTCATTTAATCAATGAATTAAATCTCTTACACTTTTCTACAATTTTCACTAATCTTAATAATACACTTTATTAATATGTGCTTTCAACAATATGATAGATTACTTATACGTCTGTCGTTACAATTTACATGGAAATAAGCAGAGGACATTGTTCTTTACAAAATAGAAGACTTGACAACAATCTCACACCTTTAATAATTATGATAATAATACTCCCCGGCCTTATTGAAGGAGCGGCCGCAACAGCAACCATCACATCTGGGTCTCACAAGCCAAAGAAAGCCAACATTCTAACCTAAATGTTTTAATAACACTCGCCTCCAGGTAACAAATATCCCGGAGGGGAAAATTATTTGTTAATATATAAGTTTGATGGTTGGTAATTAAATAAACATGTCTATTATCACGTGAGGATTTTTGTCTCTGTATTTAATATACAGATTAGATATATTTTATGTACACGAATCATTGTTGATGCAGTTTTAACTTGCAAGGTGCAGACACGATGGTATGTATATATATTTATTATATAAAGCATTATTTCTGTACAATCGGCGGGTGCAAAATGAAGAAATATGCAGAATTTTATTAAATATAACATCAGCTTACTGCAAATAAACATTAAGTAAAAAAAATACTGAATTTGATTTTAAAAAAATCATTTTTTTACCACATCTGTTCTCGTTTTAGAGCATCTTCTTCAGCATATTCTGTCAGCTGTAATATCCGTATCCTAGTCAGCTCCTCATACTAAGCTTCCGCCGAATACATTCTGTAGTCGACAGGTTCTCGGAGATGAAAATAATCATGCGAGAAACAATCTATTTAGTTTTTAACTAGAAGAATGCGGTAGAATTGGGTCAAGTCGTGTTTTTACTTAATGCTTTTTCTCAGTGCGCTACAAAAATATTATTAAAATAATAGAAAACTTGGAATGTGGGAGTTTATGATAACTCGAAAAAAAAACGTAGAAAAGAGTGACCTTTTATGTAATACACAAATCATTAAACAATAAATAAATATAAACTCATATAAAGAGTGTCGACGCCTCCATTCTAAACATCACGAATCCCACATAAACTCACTTAATTCTCAACCATCCATCTATTGAATGAATGAAAATGCGAAGTTGAAATATAAGTAAACTTATGAATGATGTGATTGATTAAATTTGTGTATTTAGTATGGAGACGTAAGTACACATAATAATATAATAAAAAGATACATTCAAATACAACTTTTCTCCCCCATCTGAATATAATTGATTGTATGTCATCAAGACATTTGTTTTTGCTACAATAACTGTGTCGAGGGACAGAGACAGAAACATGATAACCGTAACTTTAAATATTTACAAACCGTCAACAAATCATATTATTAAACGATGGTTAATAATTAATCTAAGGAGAACCTTCATGATATTTTAAAGCAAGGAGATGCTTCCCAAGCCAATGAAATGCTATTAGCCGCCAACTCTTAATACTTCAGAAATGTATTTTCCTGCGCCACCCATAAAACGACTTGGAAATGCACAATATTGCAAGAAAATTTATATGCATTTGTGGATTAACTTAGCCGGTCTAAGTGGAGCAATATATGTCTTTTTCTGCTGCAAATTGCCAGCAATTTCAACACTTATTGTTGGAGTTATTATGAAAATGGCTCAGTTAATTAGAGTGAACAGCGACTCACAGCAATGGAGCAAGGGATCTCCGTAAAATGAAAATGGACACTAAGACATTATAATTCTACAGAAACGAATGTTCCAGCGATGCCGGTTGTCGACTTATTGTCACAGGAGGTTCTCCTCGCGCCGCAGCACCGCTCCAATTCTTTTATTGGGACGTAAATCTCAATGTAAAACTCATCCGACGGCTTAATTAAAATGTGCTGAATGCGCCACACAGGGAATGGAAAAATAAAATATGCCGTCGGATGTTTGAAAAATAAAAATGGATGGAACGCCTGCGTTTTTTTTAAGTACTCGGAGGGTGAGCGGCTCGTGTGGTGTGGGTGTGTGGTGGCGTTTAGTGGCGAGAGTCCCTGGGGTAGAACTCGGCGAGCACGGAGGCCGGGATACGCTTGAGCATCTCCTTGGGGAAGATACGCAGCAGCTGCCATCCGATGTCAAGGGACTCGAATACGGTGCGGTTCTCGTAGTTGCCCTGGAAACAGATGAGATTTTTTTTATATCAGCAGTTAACTTTCCACAGATCACAGTCAGTGGGGGAAAATTGATAATAATCAATCAAACACTGCAATTCCCTACCATTTTGACTCCCTTAAACCTAATTAATATTATAATTAATAACCTTTATTAACACAAGTGGCAATGGGTATAATGGGCATAACTATTGTAGAGACAATGGTCAATGGGAAAAAAAAGTGACTAGTGTCTAAAACTCTCAAACGGAGCATTTGTTGACCCCTTGCAAGATAGATTGACAACATCAGAAGAAACAGGAGTAGCCTTAATGCGAAGGATGGAAGGCCGAGAAGGATGGAGACTCATGTAGGCCTACGTTTAACAGTGGATGGACACAGGCTGATGATGATGAATCTTTAAATGAAGAGCATTTAGGAATTACAATAGGAATGGGCAGTTTTGGGAAAATTAAAAATATTTTAACAAAAAAAGACAATTATCGAAGACGTTTTCCAAGTATTAACTTATGATGCAGAGATGTAAAATCTAACAGCAGATTAACTTGTAGCCACTTCCAGGATGGTTGATGTAGTGCCAGAATGACGGTAAATCATCAAATGCAAGAGTGTTGTTGGGTGACTGACCTGTGTGATGAAGTTCTTCTCGAACTTGGTGAGGAACTCCAAGTAGAGCAGATCGTCTGGCGTGAGGGCCTCCTCGCCCACCACGGCCTTCATGGCCTGCACGTCCTTGCCGATGGCGTAGCAAGCATACTGCAACAACAATCATTATTAGTCAAATATCAAGACAATTTTATTATTTCAGAATTCATTTTCATTTGACCATATCCACTATGTCAGCTGAAGTACATGAACATCAAAAGCCGCCACCATAAAGCACATTCAGCTGTCTTGGACCTCTCTTCATCCCATGTCAGTTCCGCCTCTCGTAGCTTCAGGACGGAGAAAGCCCGGGGGCTTGAAGAAAAGGCAGCCATAGTTAATGCTCTTCTGCAGCATTTTTAGGACCTTTTCGGTAATTAATAAATATATTATGAAATGGTTGCATGGAATTTAATATAAGAAAACCTGTCATACATAAATAAAATATTTATTTAATTCATAATCTAAGAATTAAATTATGTGTTTTTGATGAAGCGCTTGCCACACAATTGATATAGTAACTAACAGATATAAAAATGTGTTCAGCTAATGCACAGTTTAATGCGCAAAGGTCGACAGATTTCCCATGTCTAATAGAGTTGAATCCAGGTGAATTGGCCAAATCGCCATCTTCAAGAAATTTTACTACAAAAATAAGCATTAAACAAGAAGCTCACCAGCTGGTTGGACACGTCGGAGTGATCCTTGCGAGTCATTCCCTCGCCAATGGCAGACTTCATGAGACGGGACAGAGAGGGCAGCACGTTTACGGGCGGGTAGATCTGCCTGTTGTGCAGCTGCCGGTCAACGTAGATCTGCAAGACAAACACAATACCATGTATCATACTGATATCAGCTTGATATATCACTTTTAGGCTAATGCCGTAAAGCCTCGAATAACGATCTTTTGTCTCTTATTTTTGTTGGCTCGTCTGACATGCATATCCAATAACGTTACTTTTAGTTATATAATATTACACGATGTTTGCATACGCCATTTTGTTTGTTATGACAGTTGCTCTATGTCATGTTGGTGCAACTGTCATCTTTGATTCGCTTTTCTGCTGTGACTGTTTTGACAGCGCTGGGGTCAGACCGGTCCGTCAGACGACAGCTCACTCGTGACCTCGTCATTAGGCGTCCTCCATAACGGGCGGACAAAAAAGCAAGTGTTTGAGAAATAAACGCGAATTGTGAAACGAAAACAAGTTATTTGCATTGTGAACCTGATCCTGCATCCTGTCAAACAGTAATTCGATATCAAACTAAGAGAGGAGGATATCAATACAAATATTAAATCATTACATAAAGATCTTGAGGCAACAAATATTTAACAGACTAAAAATATTTATTGATTCTGGTTAATTTTTATAATTTTTATCCGATAAAGTACAATTTCAATTTTCAATAATAACAAAAACATTTCAAAATTAGATAAAACTGTTAAATGTGCTTGCCACTGACCTGTCCCTCAGTGATGTATCCTGTAAGATCGGGGATGGGATGTGTGATGTCGTCGTTGGGCATAGTCAGGATGGGGATCTGGGTGATGGAGCCATTGCGGCCCTCCACTCTCCCGGCGAGCTCGTAGATGGTGGCCAAGTCAGTGTACATGTAACCTAAACACAAAAGAATGGCACATTTAATTACAGACATTTAATTCACAGATGTGATATTTACATCACATTATTAAGTTGATAAAAGAATGGAGTAAAAACTTTTGGCATAAGCTTTGGCAGAATGGAGATGCCATGGCGTATTCCAAACCATCAGACTAGTCAATATATGACTGGTAATGACAATTTTTAGCCTCGTTGATAGTCCAGACTGCCCATGCGGTAGCTCCTTGGAGGACACTGAGCACGTTCTGTGTAATTACCCAATATCGAATAGAGTTAAGTAGAGAAAGCTTCTTCAGTGTCCAAATTTTAACGTCTAAAAAAAAGGGATATTTAGTTGATAATGGATTAAAAACATTTGCGACACGGCTTAACTCGAAAGCCATAAATACCAAAATTATAAAAAAATGAGGGTTAATGTTAAACCCTTCTTCGCATTGTAAGTTAATACCCATTTAACTTTTACCAATGAGTTTGATAAGAAATATCAGTAGATACAAAAAAGGTTACAAACAAATAATAATTACAATACTCTTAAGCATGAGACAAATTACCGAAAATGATCGAGGTGTTTTAGTGTAAATTTAAGTTAACAATTAGAGTTTTAATATTTCTAAAAATATCATCATCAGCCAGTGTCCGTCCAGTGTTGAACGCATGCCTTCCGCAAAAGTCTTCATACTCTTCGACCCTCGGCTTTCCGCAGCCAAGCTACTCCCGCTATTTTTCTGATGTCATTGGGGGGTCAGCCAACGCTTCATTTTCCAGTTCTTGGGAAATTTATCATCCGGTACAAATATTTTAAATTCACATACTATTTGATAAGCTACAGAAATAATTGCCATGCTTCACACTTCATCTTTTTTAATGTAATCGAGTAGTAACTTTCTCCTTTAAGTAAAGCAGTTTTAGAAATATCCTGATTGTTAATATATATAATGACATTAATGAATGATGACATAAGTCAAATAAAACTAGTGTAATTGGCTATTAGCTAACATTAATGATATATAGATAATCGTGTCGGAAACAACAGGGTCAGATCCTGTCTGCCCAGAAGTGGGCGATGTCAATGGCGTTACTCCCGGCCATCATCAGGTCTTCCTGGGTGCAGCTACTTGGACACAGCGCACACTCCAGAAGGTGTGACAGGGTCAGCTCCACGCCGTAGTCACATTCAGTTGGTCGGCTGTAAAGCTGCCAGGCTTTCATTTGTGTCCTCGTCTTGCATACTCCGGTCCCAAGTCTGTTCAATCAAGGGACCTCCATTAATAATTAAATATACTAATTTAAAATAATGAATATTTACCGGGGAAACCACGTCGGCCGGGCACTTCCTCTCGGGCAGCGGATACTTCTCGCAGAGCCTCGGCGTAGGAGGACATGTCGGTCAGGATGACCAACACATGTTTCTGAAAACCAAACATCGCCACATTAATACTTATACTTTGCATCTCTAATTTTTAGTAAGAATATTAAGAATAACCCTTTCACTAGGATTTGCCGATACAGGCCGGGCCATAATAGAAAGATATTTACGGTAGTTTTTATGTATATTCGCAAGTATTTTATAAGTCAAATGAAAAAGCTTTTAGTAAATAAATGGATATAAATTATTAAAAAATAAAAAATAATGCAGTTTTTTCCTCTAATAGTAATGGAAAAAAAGTGGCGTCTATGGATACTACATAAAAATATCTGTTTATTTTTCAATTTGAGGTGGAGTAATTATTACTTAAATATACATATACTAAACATAAAATTCTTTTTTCAACGCGTCAATCTAAGCACAAAAATAACGGCAGAAGCGGGATGCGAACCGCGGACCTTGGAAACCAACTATGCCCAGGTATTCATACCGCTCGACGAACTGCGCCATTGCTATGCCCAGACTGACTTGCGTTGAAACTAGTATTTATATCATTGTTATCATCGTACGATAGATGTCGCTATAGTATATATTCAAAGTATGTATATTTTATTATTATATGGAGTAATTAGATTAGCAATCAGCATGTTGTGCAATTAACTAAAATGCAGAATGATAGAGTTGGAGTTCTAGGAGCAAGGGAGCATATATAGAGTATTGAGTAACACTGAGACTATGCCTCCTGAGAGATCAGAATGGTCAACCACATCGCCTCGGATGTTAATATATTCCTGCAAGGGAGGCCTAATTCAGGCACGAACTCTACAAACTTGTTAGGAAGAGTAATTTGTTGAGAGTTGTCTGTTTGATGAGCATTAGGACTTTCTGTTGCTTGTCTTTATTGCTACAGTAATATATTTAAAAGCTAAGTATCAATATTTACATATTATTTATCTTTGTATTATCTTACTTCAGGATCATATTGAATAAATATTGTAATGATGTTCCTGAAAGAAATAAAAAAAATTGGAAGGATACCTCGCACTGATAGGCCAAGAACTCGGCGGCTGTGAGAGCCAGACGCGGGGTGATGATGCGCTCGATGGTCGGGTCGTTGGCCAAGTTTAAGAAGAGGCACACGTTCTCCATGGAGCCGTTCTCCTCGAAGTCCTCCTTGAAGAAGCGGGCCGTCTCCATGTTGACTCCCATGGCGGCAAACACAATGGCGAAGTTGTCCTCGTGGTCGTCCAGCACCGACTTGCCGGGCGTCTGCAACACAATACAAATGTTCATAATCATCTTTTAATGCGAGCATGGCTTAGATGTAATGTTTTGGCTCACTGCACTAGAAATCTTGAAATCGATGAACGATGAAAATAAAATAAAAAATAATAAAACCTTGAATTTTTCATAATTTCTTATGTGTCCGGAACAAACAGATATATTGCCAATGGCTTAGAAATAAAGCACATTCTTATTTTTATTTTTTTTAACAATTCCCAGCCAGGTCCAACTTTGTCATTTGACCTGGATGAAACATGTCTTACGAATGCCGCAAGAGAGCATTGACTTCAGCTTCCTTGTCTTCAAGCCCCCGGGATCCGCCGTCCTGGAATACCGTTGGTAACTATGCACAGAATATACTCAGCGGAGCTATGAGAGACACAGAAGACACATATATATATATAATCGTGTCGGAAACAACTGGGTTAGATCCTGTCTGCCCAGAAGTGGGTGACGTCGATGGCGTTACTCCCGGCCATCATCATGTCTTCCTGGGTGCAGCTACTCAGACACAGCGCACACTCCAGAAGACATGGTATGAAGCGAGGATCAGAGCTGTGGCGGCGGCTCGTGATGTCCATATGCTCCAGTTGAGGGAGCGAACATGGAAAAATCGATGAATTAATCAATTTACGAGCTCTGTAAATAACACCATTGAGTATGACATTAATACCTCAGTCATAAAATGTTAATTACAGCCTATTAATACATATCGTTAGAATTCTCTAACACTGTCTATCAGCATTCTCGTGTAAGTATTTCCATTTATGTGCTGACCTTAACGAGGCCGGCCTGACGACAGATCTGCGCAGCAATCTCGTTGTGCGGCAAACCAGCTGCTGAGAAGATCGGAATCTTCTGTCCTCGGGCAATGGAGTTCATCACATCGATGGCGGAGATACCTGCACAACAAAATACACCATCATATAATATTTAACCGACTCGCTGTTAATTTAATTTTAATCCGAGAGAATTGAACCTCCTTCAGATTAAATGAATCTCAATAGGCTACAGAGTCAAAAGCTAAAGACTTAAAGTGACAACAGCTATAGTATCAAAGGCATATTTTTCTCTAAGCATTTTCTTGTTCTTTTAATAAACGGCAGAGCACTGGACAACAAAATCCAAGGTTTCGTTGGGCCTGTAAAGAATAATGATAATTAATAAAATGACAATTAGCACGATCTTCACAAGGCGTATTAGACCATTCTAACCTTAGAGGTGGCTTAACCCTATTGATTGTTTCCGCCCAATATCTGGAAACATTGATGGCCAGCGTGCTGCCCAGCAATAGGTCTTCGAATGTGCCGCTAGTTCGGTACATGGGGTATGATTTTAGGTGCGAGGCGGTCTGCAAATCTCCACAGTCGCACAACAGCGACTCTTCCTGCCGAAGCATTCCCCACCACTTCAGCAATGAAGTAATTAACACTGAATAATGGTTACCTGTCTGGATCATCTCCTCGGGGTAGATACGCGACCAGGGGTTGATGGGCTGCCCCTGGATGTCCAGGAAGTCCTCGGCCAGGATGGGCGGCCCCTTGTCGATGGGTTTGCCGGAGCCGTTGAACACGCGACCTGTTGACGGGTAGAAAATTTTCATATTAATTTAAATTCAGTTGAAAAGAGGGACAGATAGGCAAACGTATTGACTGATACCATACGATGACACTAGTAGCGGTGAGGAGATCCATCATGTATGGCTGCCAAGCCAAAACTGAGCTCCGCAGGCCGCTCGCTAGGGAAGGGATTTGTAGTGGGGGAACCAAGGTACAACACAGAATCGCGGGATCCACCATAACAGCACTTTTCAAGACTGTAGCGCCATGGTAAACTTATTTTACAGATCACCCTCGTAGGTGGACTTTTCTGGGGACATGTTCTTCAGGTACTTGCAGGACAGCATATATGGCTGATAATTTTTTAAGCCATCCTGGAAGAAAATATGCATAGAATGTACTTGGCGTAAATTCCAGGACAAAATAATGAAGGTGGCAGCTGACGAAATTAGCGACTACCAAATCCTGTAAGAAATATAATTGGAAAGATTTTTTTTAAATTATTTCCACTTTATTTGGATAATACATTAAAAAAATCCATTGGTTGGGTTTTAACTGCGTACATAGTTTCTGGTCAAGTTATAGGTAATGTGTTGTTACCCAGCATGTCCTCGGAGACGGGAGTGCGGAGGATGTCTCCCGTGAACTCGCACAGAGTGTTCTTGGCGTCAATGCCCGATGTGCCCTCAAACACCTGAACAACGGCCTTGGTGCCGCTGACCTCCAACACCTGCAACGTATCATCAAAGCCTTTACACTCAATAAATTACAGCGTCATCCCTAAAACAGTGGATAAATATCTCACTGCACAATCTTGTAAGGAGGGTCAGTAATTTTACTAATTCAATTCTCTCGTCTAGAATACATTTGATTTTATATTCAGTAATATATTCAATAAATTTTCGACATTACAGTAGTAGAATATAGATGCATTTCGAGTTTAGAAAATCCAAGTAAAGCTTATAACCGCTATAGACATAGTTCACTATGAAGAGGTTAATCAACATCAATATAAAAGCCTGATTCTTAATTTAGGTAGCCTTTTTGGCTACCAAATTACAAAAACAATTTGTTAAGTCGTTGACTGCCACGAACCCCGATTAGGGTTCTTCGGGTACTCAAACGAGGCGTCACGAGCCCCTTTCGGGAATGTCGATTGCGTACATTTTGTATCCAGTATGCTTGCGTCAGCGTTCACATTAAACGATTGTGTGCAGTGTGGCGTATTAGTTTGAAGAAATATTACTGTTGTTTTCATTTGGTTTTTTTAAATCTATGCGTTTTTATATAATGATTATAACCCTGAAAAACATTTTTTCCATATTGGCTTTTTAGGTTGCAGATATTCGAAATATGATGGCAATCAACAGGTTAATTGATTTTTGGACAATTAATATAGACTGTAATATATATTTTATAGTAAAAAGGTGATATATTTCTTATAGTATTCAACTGCAATTTAATATATTTTATATTCAGTTATATAGTAAGTTAATTTTGAACATTACAACAGAAGAATAAAGCTGTAATATGAGGCTACAAATTCTATATAAAGCTCGTGACCACTATAGACATCATACGCAGCGAATTTATTAATAAATATTCCGGAAAGAGATAACCATTTACTGAACATAAAACAAATCAAAATTCTTTTGCTCACCTTGAATTTTTTTTTCTAAAACCCATTATTTTTTGAACTGTTTATAATTTTTGCCTGCACATGACCTCACTGTGTCATCTTCTACTGCCCTCTTGAATGTCCCGAAACGCTTATAGGGGGCATTATCGCATGCATCAATAATTTAGGCTCTAGCTGAATATGGAACTCTCTCGAACAATCTATATTTAAATTATAAATATTTTAGCGTGATCCTAATGTCTATGAGGGAGTAAATTGTAACTTTCATCCCATCAAAGAAAGCATTAAAGATATTTGCTGACCTGTCCAGAGCGAATGGTGCCATCGTTGAGCCGCAGCTGTACGATCTCTGCGAACTTGGGGAACTTCACCTCGTCCAAGATCACCAGCGGTCCATTGACACCGGACACGGTCTTGTAAGCTGCAAAAATAACATTCAGATATTAAATGACAATCTTTAATGATTATAACATTATTTCAATATTATAAGCTAGCAAAAACCCATTTCCTATAGGTAAAATGTTTGCTTACCATAACAAAGCTCTTGGGTTATATGTGAAATATTTTTTAATCATCTTTTAATTATTATAAATAACCTCGGTTGGTGTAAAAATTATCTCTCACCTGTAAAACACCACTCTTCACCTGTTAATCTAAATTGATGGTAGTTGAAGTTGTTCTGTGAACGTCGACCCATTCATGGTAAGAAAATGGAATGTGCCTGAATGCCGGAAAATAATATATTGACATTGGCAGATCAACACTGAACAAGTAATAACAATATATTTTAAAAATACTGTTAAATTAATATCATTTCTTCAAACATTGCATTTTTTTAAATATTTTTATTCATTAACAATTACAAAACAATGAAGACCAGATTGTTTTTTGTGCAGCACAACCATTTTTCATATTTATTTCACGTCGAATCACTCAAAAGAAAAATATTAACTTCTAAACAAAAAATATTGAAATTAAATCCACATCACATGACACTGAGAATATGAGGAGATTGTAGACTAAAAATGCAGAAACTTTGGGCGTGACCTCGGCGGATTGTGTAATATCCACGAAGAGGAGATTAAAAAATGAGAGATAATGTCGTTTCTGTGCTGTAGATACCTTAAAAACGTATAGAAAATATATAAATTGTATCGGCGACAGCGCCTTCCATTACGTCGAAATGTCATCACATGATCAGAAACAATCAAAGCAGACAATATCAAATTTTTAAATAAACGCACAACAGGAACAATTAAATCTTTTAAATGCATTAATAACTACAAACTATTACAGATCATGTGATATTAATATGATTTTTGCATAATAAAAATTAAAATGATCGGAGAGCAATTTTTAAGTAGAGCGACATAATTTGTGTCTTGTGTTTTTAGAATGATTTCAAATTTGAATTTGGAATACAAAGTCAAGCGAAATGAAAGGTTTCACTTGTTTTATTCTTTTCAGTTATGGAGTCAAAACAATCGCCATCGATCGCTCACCAGCTGAGAGAGCTGACCCGCCCTACGGAGCTAGGACTATGGTGTCCAGTTTATTATGATTTACTCACTGAGCCGTGGCTGGGAGATGAAGTCCCTGGACACGGCAAGGATGTGCTCCTTATGCGCCTGCTTGGCGTTGAGGGACTGGTTGAAGGCCATACTGCGTGGAGTGGCGAGAAGTCTGCGAGTGAACTGCGTCAGAGATCGGCGCAGAGTGAGTCTTGTGTCGGGCGCGGGGTTCACGTGATATCACGTGACTGCCTGACAGCGCAGCGCTGCGTTCGCTTCCGACTAATGAGTCGTCGGTGGACGGCCTCGTTAGCCATAAAGCGGTTTTTAAAAATATATAAAATCGATAAAACAATATGAATGGTTCAAATAATTCTTAAAACTTACGTGTCATTTGTTTTTAATGGTGAAAATATTTAGTTAAATTAAGGGAAAGACAAATAATATATATATAAATGACAATATTTAACGTTTAATTACGACTTTTTAATATTTATTCAACTATCGTAACTATATTTTTTAAATGAATTTGATTTAATAATCGTTATTTAAATATTATTTTTAAAAGGTACATTGACATATTAGATTTATCTACAAAATAAAATGAGGCAAAATCTTTTACCTACGACTAAATTAATATTAAATAAATTTAGGTAAAAAAAAAGAAACTGAATACAAATAGTAAAACAGCAAAGACGAAAATCATGAATATATATTATATTTATATAATTTAGGTCTTCACAATTCTTTCGAGTGACGGGCTTTATTAGAAATTAAATATAATTTTGCAAAACGCAATAAAAAATAAAGTGCAAAAAAACTATAAAATTTATATCTTAAAAAATTGAAGATAGAGGAACAGTTGATTCTGAAAAAAAGTATTTTATCAGTATTTAACATTTTATTTATATTTATTGCTTTGAGAGCAGTTTATTTTTTGTTATTTGTCGCAATTCTATAAATCTTTAAAATTATTTAGATATCAAATATTAAAATTTGTAGCTATCATTTTTTTGAGTTCTTCTAATCGTATAACAATCATTTTTATATTATTTTTTAATATAATTACATTTGTGAAATTTACTAAATACAAACTGCAAAATCCAACTGTCTGGAGCGAAAAATTATCAATTTTTTCCCTCGCCGTCCAACAGTAAACGGTCTTCACACTGCAATTTTTCGTTCCTATTGCTTGAATTTTTGCTTAAACAATAATAAAATATATTAAATGCAAATCATAAAAATTGTTATAAAAAAATCTTTGTAAAACAAATGTGTTGGCTGCTAATTATCTTTTGTAAATAATAACTGCAGTAAATCAAGCTTTAAAACCAAGTAAAAATGTCACATTTCACACATTCATTGCATCTTTTACAGTTGAGTTTTTACGTAAACAAATATTTTAGGAAAACAGTTTTTTTATAAATATGTTTTTTTAATTGTTTTGCAACATAAAGATTGAATAAATATTTATTTATTCTAACAGCTTGCAAGGCGAATAAGATTCTTGAGTTTGGTCAGCAAACTGCCTTTGATAAAAAATAAATTGCATTGCAATACACAAGTTTTTTTATGTGAACAGTGTATTTATGTATTTTATTTATTCTAATTGAAATATGTTTACATTTACATATAATATTATCTTTTTTCTTAAAATTATTACTTATAAAATGTGTTTAATGTATGTTTTACATTGTTATATGTTGATATTTAATTAAATTATAATGTATTGATTATAATTAATTGTATTTTATAGTAACGGAATTAGATATTCCTGAATTATACTGCATTGTTAATTAATTTTATAATGTATTTATAAAGTAACAACTAACAACAGCTAACTCTAATTTATGTACATACATACATACTATGGAGTAGGAGACGTGAAGTTGAGCAATTTTGATCGGAGTCTAACTCTAAAGTTTCTATAGTATTGGTGACACATTTTTTCAAATTAATTAACAAAATTAACAAAATTAACAAAATTAACGATTTCAAAGAAATCTGATGAATTAATATTCATCAAGTAGTTTGCAGTTAACAATGTCAAAATATGTCAAAAAATTCGTGTCGTTTGTGCAGGACATTGGAAAGCGGGTGAGGGCTGACTGGGTTAATTCTCGTGGACTGGATTTAATTTTTTTTTGGACAACGGTGAGCGGCTGTTTTTTTTTTGCTCGCTTAACAATTTATACATGAAAAATTTGGAAGACACATGATCTTTTTATAAGGATATATATAAATTCCCTCCCTTACTCCAGGGTACGATGATTTTTAATTATCTGACATCCGAAGGCAGAGCTAACGTGGGACGAGTTGAAGACCTTAACGGCTAGCTTAATTTTGTACCGGAAATTTGTGGAGACCTTATTATGCTCTAAAAATGTTTGTCTAAATTTGTTTGTATTTGGCATATAAAAGAAGAAGACACATAACATAAAAAAAATACGTATAAAACATTTGATTAGGAAATTATGCGACGAAGACAGTTAATATAGACATCTCCTTTTCTCTCGCAATTATAGTTATATTTTGAAGGAGGAAGCCTGCGGGGCTGCTCAGTGGGATTATTTCCTGGTGTTGCCAACTCGTAAATACGTATTAAAGGAATATGTATTAGGAATATTTTTTTATAAGTTTGTGTACACCTTTTATGCTGAAAAATAACGTAAGACATCGATGAAGAAATATTTAATTAAAAAAACGCTTGAAATTTTAAGGTCATTAAGCGCTGTATTCCTTAGTCCATACATACGATATAACATTTTACTTCTTGGAGTCCTTAGTATTTTACTTATAAGACAATATTATTTAATTAGGTGAAACAAACACTTGGATGCGAAGGGCGAATGATTGAATAGGTTGGAAACACATGCAGGAGGCCTACTTCAACTGTGGAAAGACAAAGGCTGATGATGATGATGATTAAAACAAGGAAAAAACTATTGATGTATTTAAAAAGGATCTCAAAGCGAATGCTAAAAATATAAATATTTCTTAAACTGATTGTTATTATCGTAATGGATGGCAGCACTTTACGTGATTGCAGTCAGTACCTTGGCGTTCGCCGGTTGGTGTCGACGGTTGTGTTTTGTTCCCGCGCTCCGAGCACGAATATTAAACTAATTTAAGCGATCCTCGCGAACAACGACAAGTTATTAAACATGTCCGCCGTAGCCAAGTCCCTGCCGCGCCTCTCCAGTGCACTGCTTAGCCAGCTGGGAGCCTCCAGCAAGGCTCGTCCTTATTATACTTACACGAACGAGCCCTCACAGCCTCTGCCCCGCGAGCCCGAATGGGTTACTGCGGATCAGGCCTTCGAAAAATGCCTAAAATCAGGTAATAAATAACACAGGAAACAATTTAGTAACCTCCACACCCCGAAAACATAATATAACCAGATTGGGTCTTCTAAAACTAAGCTTATGACAAGAGTGGACTTCTCCCAAAATTGTGATCGAAAGGCGTGTTTCTGACACGACAAATAAAGGATAGAGCTATTTTTTGCCTCTGTAATTCAACTGTCAGAAAGTGACACGATTTATGTGAAAAATCATATTTTGGTAATACTCCACTTTAGTGTATCAAGCTTTATAAAGTAAATACTGGTAACCGTTTACTGCATTGTATAAAGCTTTAATTTTTTTATAAAATCAATATATGATTTTTGCAATCAAAACACAGATAATGGTCCTCTGTATAATTTATCATCGCTGGATTTAGTATTTCACGCCTAAAAGTGCATTTTTCGCATATTTTTTGCCACCTTTGACAGTAGTGATTTTAATTCAGATTCAATTTAATTTCCTGGTATATTTAGATAAACTGTCATTTCTTTTTTTTCTTTTTTCAATTTTGAATGTGCTCTTTTTTGTATTGTTATATATATATATAATATAATACTTATTTAATATTAAGTAATAAAATATAAATAATAAAACTAGGAATCATTATAATTAATGATTCCTAGTTAAATAATAATAAACCTTTAATGTTTTTAAAAGTTAAATAAATCAATTGAATGTAAAAAAAGTTGTAACTTCATATATTATTTTGAGAGGTAACACTTCACTATTGTGTACCAAGGTTTAATAATAAAATTAATGCTTTGTGGTAAATGACGAATATTTTTCTTTAGTGACTTTATTATCAAATTTTCTATTTACAGCTAAAAATGTTTTTTTTTTTATAATTTTAAGATTGATTTCACAGGAATATTAAAGACGAAATACATACTAGTGAGATAAATATAATACCAAATTATCAATTTACACTTAAATGTAAATGTATGCAGAAACAGTGTAAAACAATATTTGACGGTCGAAATTGTAAATCTAACAATGTGCAGTGTTACCAGTTTTTTTAATAAGGATTTATTCTTAAATGTTAACAATTCATTATAAAACACAACACATTTGGCAAACTCGCAAAACATTTCAAATTTTCAAAGAAATATTCCGGAATATAAAAAAAATCCTAATAATATCGTATGTGTTTGTAGTAATTGGTTTCACACCTATAATTAGATTTTGCATTTGAAAGATTCAACATTCATACGTTATTTTGGTTCTAAACCCACAGTAAGATAAGTATGAACAATAATTATGAAATGCAAACTAACGAAATCCCCTGTAACGTCCCAGTGGACTTGCGTCGGTTTTCTTCTGATCCCCTCTCATACAAATCGCGCATAACAATTTTGGGGTTATGTTTTTTGTTCCCGGTCAATTATGAGAGGTCGTGTTCTTGGTTGGACTTCGGTCGCTTAATTTAGGAAAATATGCTCCACGACCGACGCCTTGTTATGTTTTATGAACAATGCCTAATGCATCGCTATTTTGTTATAAAAAGAACTCATGTTATTACTACTCGAATGTAACGTTTATTCACAAGGAATAAAACACAAGTCTCCAACGAATTTTATAACTACCTAAGCAACGTTTTGCTTTGCTATTAAAATACCTCGTAAGGTGCACATATACCAAAATAATTATGTTTAAATTTGTCAATAACGTGATATTTTTTTTAGAAGCAATACATTTTAATACTGATAAAATAAACGTACTGAACGTTCTCACAAGGTTATAATGATAGAATTCATTCGAATTGCCTAAGGTGATAGTAATTCCGAAGTCTCATCTGTGGAATTCTATGACGCTTATCATGATATGGCTAAGCGCTGCATGTGGAGTGTTGATCCGCCAACGTCATAGACAACAGCCCGAGATTCACGCATCATCCTTATTATTACAGAAATTTACTATGAATAGGTGGTCTTCACGGGACGACTTTCGTCTATCACCAATTTTAATTAGAAGCTATGGCTAATCCATTAATCATTTTTTTTACATCTCTGTCGGGGATTGAACCCACGATCTTTGGCATGTAAAGCAAACGCTTTGACCATTGAGCTATACCCGCCGGTAATTGTTTAAATGTGAGATAATTTTGACAATGCTATGTATTATTGTCCTGTTCATATATATTATATTTTAACATAAAAAAACGGTAATGCCATTATACAGGAAGTGTATATTTATGTTATTCAATTATATAACACACTTATTTTAATATATGTGCATAGTGATGTCGGTTATCGTTCGACACAAATAGGCAACATCAAGAAAAACATAATACACATAATCTTACACTGTTATGTATATTTTTAGCATTTATTTTATCTGTACCCAAAGTTGCACCTGAGATATATACATATATCGTTCTCGACGAATTCCAGAACATGAGCTTGAAGTGTATACATTAGATAATTTGTTATTCGTAGTTTTTTAATGAGCTTAGAGTAGTACATTTATTGTTACTCCCGAAGTTTGTATCATTTGGTCCTAAAGGGGGGTTCAATCCAACCAGCGACACTCAGTAAGCAACATAACCTTCTAAACTTAATTGACTCATAAATATTTATTTATTTATTTACCTTGTTTTCACATGGATCACGTAACAAAAGTTCTCTATTAGGAGACTGCAGTTTCGACTAACTCGTAGTCTTTCTCAATCCTTCTCTAGTTAAGAGATAACTGAGCTGCGTTGTACTTATAAGTGGTGTAACACATTTTTGTAGGGGAGGGGGTGGGGTGTGTCTATCAGGAAAGGAGAGGTAGATAGGTAGTGTTGCAAGGATGAAGGAAGAGATAAATACATAAAAGTGGTTTAGGTATAAATTATTTTTATTTTTTTATTATTATTAATATTATTATTATATGTAGTATATATAATTTTATACTTATTTATTTATTTAACGGAAACAATTTTAAAATTGGTGAATTAATTAAGGTATTTAGTTGCTTATTAATTATATCTTCTTTCTTATTAATGGCTTTATAAATTTCTAAATATTCTAAATTATTTAATTTAACGGTTTTATTTTCTACATGTAATATGTTTAATACTTTTTCTAAGTTGAACGAATGATTATTTTCTATAAGGTGGTTTGCGAATTCAGAAAAATTAGTGCTTTTTAGGCACCTTAAATGTTCTTTAATTCTAATATTAAAATTTCTTGACGTTCTACCAATATAAAAAGATTCACAATCTTGGCAATTTAATTTATATATTCCAGAATTATTGCGTTTATCATTAGTATCTTTATTATTTATAAGGTGGTATCCTAGTTTATTATCTGTATAAAACGCTGGCTTTATCTCATTTGGGAGTAGTTTAATTATTTTATGGGAGAACTAATAGAGAACTTTTGTTACGTGATCCATGTGAAAACAAGGTAAATAAATAAATAAATAAATATTTATAATTTATTATGGATCTCAAAGTGAATGCTCAAAACATTGAAAATATTAATTGACTCAGTTCAAAGAAGAGCAATTCGTTTGATAAACAATGACACTCTTACGTCTAACCTGCAATCAATGGAACACAGGCGTAAGATTGGTTCTCTTAGTCTTTTCTACCGTTATCACCACGGTCGCTGCTCTTCGGAACTTAAAAAACTAATTCCTCCTGCACCCACCCACAACCGACAAACTCGTCTTACACTTGCCAAACATCCATACACGGTTAATATATGTCGACCAAGAACTGGCAGCTTCCAAAGCTCCTTCCTTAATGCCACCTGTAAGCTATGGAATGCTCTTCCAGCGTCTGTGTTTCCTCTTTCCTACAATCTGGATCTCTTCAGGAAACAGAAAAATATACACTTGCAATCTCCCCAACCCACACACAAACACGAACACAACATACGTTTCCCGCATGCAGCGTCCAGCCTCCCTGGCTGAGCGTCATAGAGTGCACTGGTCTTGACCGGGCATGCGTTTACATAAAAAAAGTAAAACAGCCGATGACTCAAGTTTTGGTCCGCATCCAATGATGCTTACCTATAATGATCTAACGAAAACCATGGATTTTCTGATATCCCTTTTTTTAGTAATGCGTATTTAGCAAATATAATTTCTTGCTTGAAACGAGTTGTTAAATTGATGATTAATTACAATTTAGTACTTAGCAGCGTATAAGACGCTTGTTACGGTAATTAGTATGAGGCATTATAACTTGTGTTATAATACCATTTGTTCTAATGCAATTGAATCTCTTACATATTTACTAATTGCAGGTGTTTCCCTCAATGTGATCATTCGGTGATTTTCCACCACATGTAAATATGAATAGCCCTATTAATTGTTTATAATATATATAATACTTCAACAGTACGTTATTAATTATATTTATTTAACTCGTCAATATTACTACTGGGCACAAGATTTGCCGAAAGTTAGATTTATAGATAGAAAGAATGCCGGTGGGTTGTAGCTCAATGGTCAAAGCGTTTGCTTAACAAGCCAAATGTCGATATATATTTTTGAAATTCTAATACAACTCACGAATCATTGAAATATTATGAAAAGTATGTACCCAGTTGTTGTCACGAAATATGATTTAGTTATCATGAAGTGTCTTGCAATCGCATCTCGATCAGAACTGTAATTAGGTTCACCTTATCTTATCACCTGTCGCCGAATGTTGGGATAGCTGCAAACTGTATACTGGCTTCACCTAATGTCACCTATATCTTTTGAAGTATATCACAGTTATACACTGAAGTCCCATTATACAACAAAAAATATTTATTCTACAAATACTGTTGATTTTATTAATATATAAATCCATCGTTTCACTTTATGATAACTTCACGATTGACGAATATAAATACGTTTTTAAATGAATTGATAGAATATTGAAATTTAGAACAAAATTTGAATCATTTTGTTTTTCGAATATCTTTGTTTTTTTTTCAGTTGTATCCAATTGTTTCCCAACGTTTGTTTTTCGGATTTTTAGTATCTTAGTTTCACTGTATTCTTGCAAATACGCCGAGTAAATTACATATGCGATGTCATCGTTTAACCCTTTCGTTACGGCTCGGTGGAATACAAATTATACTGTCAATACGGCGTGAATTTTTCAAACCATTTTTTTTTGCTTAAAACTAGTATTTGAAGCATAAATGTACTTGTCTGACCTATTTTCATATATCAAATTGGTTCTTCTATCCTTTAGCTATCAGATGATGCATAAAAAACTATTATATTTAACAAACGTTCATTATGTAACTCCATACATGCGGTGGTATTGACACATGTGGTTTACAGAAAAATCGCTCCTGTGACGAAACCTAACGATATTTATTTACATGCTTTACAGATTCCTGTAAATAATACATGTTGGTTGATAAAGGGAATGACTGCACTTCTAATTTCCTACCGTAGGTGTCACAATGAGTACTGAACGTAGCAAAACGATATATCAGGCCAACCGTGGTCAACGGTCGGGGAATCTTTGACAGCATATGCCGATAACCGATGCGAAAGGGTTAACAATTATGAAATAATGTATGTATTGTCTTATTAATTGCGAATACAGCGCGGATGTCCCGAGTTGTTAGAGCGTTTGACATACAACCACTTTAAAGCCGGCTGCATTTGAAATGTGTATTTGTATCGTATATTGTCGTTCATAGATGATGAGAGGGCAGCTATATTACTATCAAGTGGATACTGTCCTGAATGATGCATGCAGAGTCATCATAGGCTGCCTCAAACCAACACCCATTTCAAAACTATACCCCCTGGCTAGTATCGCACCACCAAACATAGCACGCAAAGTCATATGCGCCGAAAAAATGCGTAAGGCAATCAACCAACCGTCCCACTGCTTGTATAATCAGATACCCCCAACACCCAGACTGCAGTCGCGATACAGCATTCTGAGATCCACACAACCTTTCACATCCGGCTTTGAAAATGAGAGACTCCAGCTCTGGCAACAAGTCGCATCAAAGGATTTCATTACTCCAAAGGAAGGCCTCACAATTGGCAAGAACCTTGAATAGCGGACCTGGAAATCCCTGAACAGATTAAGAACCGGAGTTGGTGTTTATCAGTATTGTAAACTGATCGAATGATTTGCCCTATACTCTCGAGTCTTGAACACTTTGGTCCTAAAGGGGCGACTTATCTCAACAAGAGCCTCGCGGTGTACTCCATCCCAGTATGTTCCACGTTAAATGATGCTTAACTTCGGCGAACGAACGAAAATAAGTTTTAAAACATACTATTGTGGCTTTTAATTGTATCGCGACTAATTATTTTTATTAAATTAATTCGTGCGCATTGTATTTGCAGGTTAATGATTTTTTATTATAGTATTCGAACGACGTAAATTCTTACAAAAACACATCTAAATAGCAGTGTGTCTAAAGCCCTTGCACGTACAAGTCCATATGCTGCATATATAGCGATATTCACTGTGATCAGATTCGCAAATCAGTTAAAATAGCTGAAAATTGCAAGAAAGATCACGCCACATGTGAAAATATGGCGGTATGTTAGTTGAAGTCTTTAGTTTTGACTATTTTTTTATCCTTAGTAAAATATATCCCAGCTATTCAATTAAAGACTAGATTAGTTCAAAGTAACGAATACACATTCTATAATTTCTTTCGAATTCGGTCCACTTAGAAGATTTGATTGGATTTTAAGGAGTGGACATAAAATGATGGCATTCGTTCGTTTGGTTATAACTAACTTTAAGGCCAGCAGTTAATTATTTATCATGCATGCTAGTTGCTCACCCTTGAAATCGATACATCAACTTGGCATTGAATATATCTGAGGCAGTACATAGCTTATTTATTTCCAACAACGATGGCAATGTGAAAATTAATATTGAAGCCTGATGATACTGTTTCTATGTCGCAATATCAAACGAGGGTAACAGAAAATTAGCATTCATATACACATATTTTTAAAATCGTTTCATTATTAGTATAAATACCGAGTTTTATCCATCCATCGGAAAAAAGGGAAAATTTATAAAAGGTGTCCTCCTTTTACTCCTATACACGAGTCTTGTTTCGATGGCTGTCCTGCAGAAGTTGGACTTCAAAATATTAACTCATCCACTCCATAATCCTGACCTGGGTCGCAGCAATTAATATTAACACTATCCAGTCCGATTACACAACATGTGTGTAATCACCAGGCCTGTACTGCCTGTGCCACATATGTGTTGTTTTTACTTTCGACCATAATTCAAATATCTCAAACCTTTTCAGTGAGGGTCATATTTAATTTTATTTGAACACATGACGATAGATTTAGCATTTTATTAAAAAACAGTCGGACAACTTGAAAAAAACGTGGGAAGATGAATTTTTAGTGATAATGACGTGAAGGATGCAGTTTTAGCGTATTTTTTAGATATTTATAAAACATTTTTTTCAAAGGTATAGCATATAGCAAGCTAATTGAAAAATGAAAAATATGTATGGGGGCAGCAGGTAAACAAAGCAAAAATGTAAAATTAGTTTGTATGTCCACTTTTTACCACCATTCCGCGAATATAAAAACATTCCCTCGTAAGATGTTTTGAAGCTTTATCAGTGATTTCGCAAAGTTTACGTGGGAGGTATTTTTCAAACTGGGGTTAGTTTAACTATGATTTGTTTAGTTGAGTTTGTGGATTTGTGAGGTTTTAGCTCGTGTTGTAGTCAGTTGTGGCTGGTTAGTCTTGGCCGACGTCCAATGGGCCAGAAGAGCCCAAGAGCAAGTCCTAGTTATGCCCGTGATATTATAAGAGAACAGCAATGTTTACTGGCGCCGCTATTTCGGTATTTTTATATCTGGCGCAGATTCTATTGCTATCAAGAATTACCTAACTTATTATTAAATCAGGTCCGCCGCCTACAGGCGACAAAGAAACAACTCTTTATAAAGTGTTAACATTGACTTTGGAATAATTTTTCAAATATGTTTATGATGTGTTAATTGGATGCCATTGGCTTATGTTGAATTATTTTTTATCCGACCTGTTTATCTATACTTTGTTTGAGTTAATGTAAAAAGTTATATGTTATTCGCATTTCTTAATATTTATGTACTAACCTGATTATAAAGAAACAGTATATAATGCGATAGTATATCTATCCCTTTATTCGACCTTTTTCATACTACAGTAATGTTTATAAAATTTTCTTTGAAATAATTTTTACAACAATGGATGTCAGTCACGGAGACGAAAATAATCATAAAAATCTGCCACGAATTAAAAATAAATTTATTTTGTAATGTTTTTTCACATTATTTTAAATAACGTATTTATAACTCATCCATGTTTAAAATCTCGGATAAAAACGTCTTTACACTCCGGCGGTTGAAATTGGACTGATATTTGCAGCCTAGGGTTTTAGCTTTCACGTAAAATTTATTTCAGCCCGATCGGATATATACCTTCCGAATTATGAGTCTCAATATAAAACGCAAATTTTCAATGCATACTATCAATACAACACTTTTATGTCGAAAATATAATAACACATTGTTGTTCTAAATATATGCGAATTAAATGTTATATAATGATAGCGTTTTCCGGCGCTTATTCCTACGCGACAGAAGATTTACTTTTATAAAGATAACGGACTATGTTGTTTTTAATTAATGAAAAATCAGAATATTTAAGTAGATCAGGCTAAGAGGCTGCCTAACCCAAACAACAACATGCTGTAACCAACAGCCGGTAACCCATTCATGTTTTGGTTCGACTCCAATGTTGTTTAACATCAGCGATCTTATAAGAACCACGCTTACAGTGTGCTATTATCGTTGATCACATCTCACGACGTTTGCATTAAAATTTTGATGTTGATTTTCCAAAAGCCGCCTAATCAGTGAGCAAATAATGTAGTCTGCTCAAAAGATAAACTCATAATTCGAAATTAAATTTTTTATGGACTGATAATGTTATTTTTTGTGTTTACTTTCTTGTACATTTCACCAACACTGGGGTCACCAATATTTCTGCATCCTTTGTACATTGACTGGTACGCAGAAGATATCCTTTAACCTTTAAACGCCCAGTGGTTTCGGTTGTCGGCGTATGCGTCGTTCAATGCCCTACGGTTCCATACAGAAGTGCTTATGGTTCATTTCACAATCGGATTACATTCATTTGTAATAATAATATTAAAGTAAGTTCATTGAAGAATCTATTGTGCGACGAAACATTACAAACATTCGCCTGCTAGGGCATTGAACGACGCAAATTTGCGGTCTCCCGTATGGGACCACTGGGCGTTTAAAGGTTAACATGTCAATAGTTTTACAATTTAACACAATTTCAGCTTACTTTTTTAGCCAATCTCCATTGGAAGAACGCAAATCGAGGTTGTAAATGAATATACTTATCTGGGACAAGTAATTAAACTAGGATCAAATAACTTCTCGAAAGAAATCGATAGGCGTATGCAACTGGGATGGGTAGCATTTGAAAAACTTATGTACATTTTTAAAGCAAAAAATCTGCAATGTCTTAAAACTTAGGCGTTTAATCAATGCATCCTCCCAGTATTAACTTATGGTAAAGAGACGTGGAATTAAACAGCAGATCTTATCCATAAAAAAAAGGTCACCCAATGTACTATGGAGAGATCCATGGTCGGAGTGTCTCTAAAAGATAGAATCCGAAACGAGGATATCCGAAGAAGAATTTAAGAAGTGGATGTTGCACACTTAAGTGGCAATGGGCAGGACATATCTGTCGAAGAGACGACGGTCGATGGGAAAAAAAAGGTGGAGTACCATCTAAAAACTGGCGAATGAAGGGTTGGGCGACCCCTTGCAAGGTGGACTAACGACATCATAAGAATAGCGGGAGTATTCTGGATGTAGAGGATCGAGAAGGGTGTAGACTTGCGGGAGGCCTACGTTCAACAGTGGACGTATACAGACTGATGATGATGAAACTTACAGACCCTTTACCACTAAGTAAACCTGCCGTTTGTGTTTGTAATCAGTGCCGGCTTTAGGGGTGGCGAAGTGGGTCGGTGCCCAGGGCGTCGAATAAGCTAGGGGCGCTATAAAAAATGCCCTAGGGCGCCGCAGAGTCTAAAGCCGGTACTGCTTGTAATGATGGTCCACTGCTCTAGTTAATACAGCTCTCGGCGTGAGCAAGAGTTATTTCAGTTCCAGCTGTCAGAATGCAGCGGTCAACACTTACTAGCAAGGGTCAAATTTTCTAAAACAAACATATATTCAAGCTTACAAGGACAAGCGTTGTCTCAAGTCAACAGTAATTAAGATAACGTATATTACTCGTACTTTCTATTCGACTTTTTTTTACACTAAGTATAATAATGTTTCGGGTCAAAAAGGAACAACGACAATAGCACAATGCAATCGCAGCTTTAGCCATTCTTAAATCTCATCGGTAACGACGTGGAGCGCACTGGACGTCTGGCGCACGAGACATTTGGTGCACGGGACAACTGGTGCACTGGATGTCTCGCTCACCTAACCTAACATTAGTTATTTCGTTAACGAGACCTATGGATCTCTGGACTCTACGATCACTGGACAAATCCTTAGGTTAGGTTAGGTTAGCGAGACAGTCAGTGCACCAGACGTCGTTGCCGATGAGTTGTTGAACGAATTGTCTGCGCACGATAGGCCATGATACCGCGTCATAGGTGTCAGACTTAATTAATTTTCCTTGCTCAATTGAAACTAAAATTCCAATGTAATCACAAAATAATAACTGATAATTAATTACAAAAAATGCATCGCAATTAGTGTTGGAAAATTGACATAAATAAAATTTGTCAATCAAATATGTGGTCATAATAGCCTAAGTTGACCATATGTATCGTTTTGAACGGGACGATTTTGTTTTAACCCTTTCGCATCGGTTGTCGGCATATGCCGTCATAAGATTCCCCGACCGTTGACATCGGTTGACTTAATCGTTTTGATACTTTCTTAAGAATAGTTTTTTATGCCTCATCTGATAGCTAAAGGATACAAGAACCAATGTGAAATATTAAAATAGACCAGACAAGTACATTTGTGGTTCAAATACTAGTTTTATAATTGACAGTATAATTTGTATTCAAACCGAGCCGCAATGAAAGGGTTAAGGTACTCGCAGTTTGGCGAAAATAATAAGTAACTAGTTTCGTTTTTGTCCCCTTTTCTTCGTTTTTTTAATGTTTTTTTTTTGTAGGGCCAGGTATCGAAATACTCGCATTATCAATTGGCGATAAAAAAGATGGCATTTTTTTTTTGAGAAAATTTTCCGAACGAAACAAATAAATATGTCTTGTTATGTATTTAAAAAATGGTCACGGAATAAATAATGAATATATGGTAGAGGTAAGCCATTGTAATTTCTAGAATCCTGAAATTAATCTTTGATATATTCAAACATTTTTTTTTAATCTCACTTCTTGACTAACTGTGAATGGGCGGTGTTCACGGGACGAATTTTGTCTATCGCCAACTCTTATTGATAGACTATTGGTAATTTACGGGTGATGGATCATAAATCATATTTAATGGTAAATAACTGACACCAGAAATACACATCAATCTTATTAAAAAAAAATATCATTTTATATTTCATTACAACTCTATTTCATAATTTAAAAATATTTAAATATAAATATAAGCGACATTCGCAGCTGGATTTGTTTTATTAATCATTATATTTTCTTTATTTAATTTGTTTTTAAATTTAATTTTTTTTTTTTAAGAAAGTACACCCAGTCCATTTTTACGCGACTTTTATTACGCGATTTCGCTCTTACGCGATTTTTTTGAACGGCACCGTTAATTTATTTACGCGATTTAGTCATTACGCAATTTTTCTTTTACATAATAAATGCGTGTAAAGGAGTGATACGACCCTACGCAAAATCATGTGACACATGTGAAACCAAGAAGTTAAAATAATGTCTTGAAGGCAAAATATCATCCATAGCCTCGCCTCCGACATATTCGGAGGCGAGGCTATGATGGATCTATGTGGTGGGCAGGACCTCATAGCTGAGATGGTGGCTGATGAACCGAACTGGCGGTCAACGGCAGCTCTCTAGCTTTCCAAGAAAGCTAGAGAGCTGCCGTTGCGTCAGTCAGGTGGCAACCGACAGTAAAACTAAACCCGCCAAAAAAAAAAACATGATGCACGAGAAGACCTGGAAGACCACAGGTAACCTGGACTGTAACTGTAGACAAGGATATGAAAACTCTGGGCTTGACCGAGAATGCAACACAGGACAGACAGACATGGCGAATGTGCACAAGATGATGGGAAATGGCGAGGCGAAAGAAGAAGAATGTCTTGAAGACAAAAGGTCTTGTTCCGTCTCCACAAATGACCGCTACGTAGTTCTGTCAGCTGCCACTGTCCATTCCTCGTTCTAGGCCATATATACTATACCTGAAGGTCCACTTGGGAACGTATTATATATGGTTCTTACAGTGTGCTATTGCTGAGGGGATTGCAATTGATCAGTGGGGACTCCTAGTGAACTTATCAGTTGCCAACTGATCATAATCTGAATGAGAGCATCATCGAGGAGACTTAACTGTCCTCCGGTGTGATGCGGGTGTGAGGCAGGTAAAGTCCAGTCCAGTGTGCCATTGCTGTGGATCACTGGCCATCAACTTTAGATGTAGGGCGATAAAATGAAATATTATTCACACGCATTAGACTTTTCTGTTGAATTGACATTTCGGAGGTACTGTAATTTACCTCTGGCGTATTTAATTATGTTATGTGCTTAATAAAAATAATATCTTCTGGTTAATATTATTGCTCCAAAGGTCATTTCTCTTCAATGACCTCCGCTGACCTTTGACCCACGTGTTTTTAATTTCTCTGCTAAAAACAATAAATTATTTTTGAATTTATTATTAAATAAACAAATTTTATTTATTTTGTTCCAGTCTATTGAATTAAACATCAATATATAATTATTTCATAAAAAAAACAGTTTTTCTTAAATATACTCTTATATAGTTTTTTTACATTATGGGTACTTTTAAAAAGATCATTTTCGAAGTAATGAGAATGTTTTTTTTTTCGTCAATATTCAATGGCCGGCAGGTATATCTCAATGGTCAAAGCGTTTGCTTGGCAAGCCAAAGGTCGTGGGTTCGATCCCCGACGGAGATTAAAATAAATAATAAATTTAATCGATTTCTGACCTCTAAAATATGTTGGTGTGAATTTGATCCCTCACCCGTAAAATGCCAGTCATAGCCTATTAATCAAAATTGATGGTTGGCGAAAGTCGTCCCGTGAAGACCACCCATTCATAATAAATTCCTGTAATAATAAGGATGATGCGTGAATCTCGGGCTGTAGTCTATGACATCGGCGGATCAACACTCCGCATGCAGCGCTTAAGCGTCATAGAATCCACATATGAGACTTCAGTATCACTATCTATTGGTATTCTCCTGTATGTGCTTACATAAAAAAAGGAATATTTCGAAATGTTTAAATTTTGCTCATGAGCTACTACAGTTTACCAATATGATGAATATTGTTTGTTGGATGATAGGTACTTATGCATATTAGTAATTGGACTAATGGCCTAAGTACCTATTCATCAGCTGATGCATGCATTAGGGAACTGTATCTAAGTACTGGTTGTAAAAATGATTATCAATACTACAGTAATAACTGCGGCCATTTAATGTTTTTATTGCCTGCAATAATGCCTTTTTTGGGTTCAAAATAAGTTAAATCCTAATATTTGATAGAAAAATACTTTGTACTATGTTTTTATATGGATCACCTTGAGCACTGTTTGTTGACCGCGATTTCCCTTTCAATGAAAACTTCATCAGTTTTTCACTTTTATAAGTGTACGTTAAAGCAGAGCTCCGCAACCTTTTCTCATCTACGGCACACCAAAGTACTTCTTTGGATTCTACGGCACACCAAAGCTCTCACCTTGAATACCGCGGCACACTAAAAGCCAAAAATTGCCATTAATTTGATCAATTTCTCTTTTTTAAAGTTAATTTAGAACTTAATATAGCAAGTACCTCGTTGTGTCTCTAAATAAATAGGCGATAGGCGCTGGGAGCTTGAGGACCGTTGTAAAATTATTTATTTCTAATATTGCCTTATTTGATCGCGGCACACCTGCATCGGCTTACGGCACACCAGTGTGCCGCGGCACACCGGTTGCGGAGCACTGCGTTAAAGCATGTAAATGAATATCATTAGGTTTCGTCACAGAAGCGATTTTTCTGTAAACCACACGTGTGAATGCCACCACATGTATGGAGTTACATAATGAACGTTTGTTTAATGTAATAGTTTTTTATGCATCATCTGATAGCTAAAGGATAGAATAACCAATGTGATATATGAAAATAGGTCAGATAAGTACATTTATGCTTCAAAGACTAGGTTTAATTAAAAAAAATGGTTTGAAAAATTCACGCTGTATTGACAGTATAATTTGTATTCCACCGAGCCGTAACGAAAGGGTCAATAATCATAGGAACTGTGGTATAATTTCTCAAGTATTAAGGCATGTTGTCGTGACTGATGCCTTTGAAATTCGCAATTGTAATGTAAAAATGTTTTTTTAAACAACTACCAATAATTTATTTAGCATTGCATCATTTATTACTTAAAATCAGCAAATTCATTAATAATGATTAGTCAATGTTGACTATTAGGAGTATAAAGGTAAACAACATATTATTTACATAAAAAAGTAGAACTGCTGCAATATGCAAACAAAATCAAGAGAAATTAAATGGATCCAAAGTTCACAAAACAAGTTGAGGATATTGTGAGTAATGGGTGATGGTCAGTAATAATATTATCACAGAAAAACATAATAATTTGTTTATAACATTAAGGTTATCAACTGACAATACTTGGTCAAAATGCATAAATATAATTTAAAATTAATATTAATAAAAAAATTACCAAATTAAAAATATTTAGTTTTGATTCACAATTTATTTTTAAAGATTACATGCTTCGGCCTCCCTGGAGACCATCTTCAATAATTTTTAAATTATAAGCCACTGCCAGTCCGTTAAGGGATCTCCATATATTCCACCCCTGGTCGTGTCCAGGGGATAGGTCCTCTTTCGGAGCAATCCAAGTATTCCCCTCAGTTGCGCTTCTCCACATGTTCAGCCGCAGGGTAGCCTCAGGTATCACCAATCCGCTGTCGACTGTAGGAAACTTCTTCTTGATTTGAGCCGTGCATTCATATAGTGATGAATCTTAATAATTTTTTTGATATTAATTCAAATTAAATTATTATTCGGATTATTTTAATTTTATTAGAATATTTTTTCAATAATCTAACCCTTAAAAGGTTTTGGATATTTAATAGTTAGATACATACATACAATTCTACATCGAATTTCTCGCATCAATTTGTATAATATTTTTTATAATATAAGTTTCTGTATGTTTTATCTACAACATAAATTATTTTCTTAATGGTTTTTACATAGTATATTTTTCAATTTGCTATTGTATTTTATTCTGTATACGCAACATTGAATTCAGGTTATCATAAGAACTGCCATTCAAGCAAAGAAAACAAATTAGTAATTCTAAATATTGTGATATTTTTATGAATATTGTTATCACATTTCTAGGTTCAGTTTTTAAGGTTAGGAGCAAAGTTCCCAGTTATGATTGAATGCATAAAAGCTGATGACTTATTTTAATAATCAAAGACATCAAAATAGCTGGAATATCAATAGAATCCATGCTTCCTTAATGCTTTTTTTATTTTCAATTATTATTTATTGAAGATTCATTTACACATAGTTATGAAAGCCTTCAATTAACTGTAGTATTTCAAGAATGGCCCTGTTTACTCCTCTCTTTTTTGTATCAGAGACTTCAAATTGATTCAGCCCAATATTTGGCAACATTGATATCCCGTGTCCTGCCCATTATTAGGTCTTGATGTGCAGCTAGTCGGTCACATGAGGCAGGGTTTTAGATGTGAGGCAGCCTGCAGGTCTTCACAGTCACACAACAGTGTATCTTACTGCCGAAGAATTCCCCACTGCTTGAGGTTGTCCTTTGTACTACCAACTCCGATTCTTAGTCTGTTCAGGGATTTCCAGGTCCGCCAGTCAAAGTTCTTGCCATTCGTAAGGCTTTTCTTTGGAGTAGTGAAATCTTCTGATGCAATATGCTGTCAGAGCTGAAGTCTCTCAGTTTCAGGGCCGGATGTGAGAGATTTTGTGGATCTTTCGATTTCAGCCTTATTTACTGTTTATTGTGTATAACATTGATTTTAAACGTAGGCATTTGAGTGACATCTCATCACAGTATGTAATGTTGTGTTGCAGGACAGACTGTGTTTGCGCAGGGTGCGGCTGCCACGCCACAGCACCTGCTGGCGGCCATGACGGAACGTGGCAAGAGCGCCAAGCTCAGCGACATTACTGTGTGCCACATGCACACCGAGGGTCCGGCGCTCTACACCGCTCCCGAGTGTGAAGGCATCTTCAGGTAACATATTAGAACAAATTGATGTTTTTTTTTTTATGTAACCACATACAAGAGAATAACGACAGATTGTAATAGTAATTCTGAAGTCTCATCTGTGAATTCTATGATGCTTACCATGGTGCATATGACTAAGCGCTGCATGTGGAATGTTGATCCACCAACGTCATAGACTACAGCCCGAGATTCACGCATTATCCTTTATTATTACAGGAATTTACTATGAACGGGTGGTCTTCACGGGACGACTTTCGTCTGCCACCAATTTTGATTAATAGGCTATGACTGGCATTTTATGGGTGAGGGATCTGGGGAGAAATTCACACCAACCGGGGGTAATTTTAGAGGTCAGAAATCGTTTTTTTTAATCTCCGTCGGGGATCGAACCCACGACCTTTGGCTTTCAAAGCAAACGCAATGACCATTGAGCTATACCTGCTGGCATGTAATATATATACAACTTCACAGCAAACATCATATACAACAATAAATCAGAGATATAATAAACGACGGACGCTGGGATTCGAACCACGAAACTTTGCAAACAATTATGTCTTGTGATGATGTTAAAATATCGGGCTGCAACAATGCTCTTTACAACTTCATTAACCCTTTCATTACGGCTCGGTGGAATACAAATTATACTATCAATTATAAAACTAGTATTTGAAGCATAAATGTACTTATCTGGTCTATTTTCATATATCACATTGGTTCTTGTATCCTTTAGCTATCAGATGATGCATATAAAACTATTCTAAGAAAGTAGCAAAACGATCACGGCTGCCGATGTCAATGGTAGGGGAATTTTACACGGCATATATTGGGTACCGATGCCAAAGGATTAATTGATCCTTTCTGCATTTATTTTATACACAATCAACCAATTTTAGTAGCAGGCGGTGACCCATTCAAGTTTTGTTCCACGTCCAGTGTTAACGGCTGCTATGCCATTTTCGCTCTTCATATAGGGTCCGCCATCTAACGTTTTTTTTTCAACTAGTGCTTATTTCGTGAATGGTAACACTTAGCTCATGTCTGATTTGACAGAAAATTAGTTTTATCCTTCCGCTGAACGAATATGGTTGTGTATACGCTTGAACAACGCTGGGAAATATTGCGACATTACTTTGAAAATCATGCTATTGTCCGCTATCTAACGTTTTTTTTTCAACTAGTGCTTATTTCGTGAATGGTAACACTTAGCTCATGTCTGATTTGACAGATAATTAGTTTTATCCTTCCGCTGAACGAATATGGTTGTGTATACGCTTGAACAACGCTGGGAAATATTGCGACATTACTTTGAAAATCAGGCCATTTTTCTTCGAAAATGAGCAAGGAGTGGCCGTTACAGTCAATGGCGATCGTTATCGGGCCATTTTTGTTCACAAAAATTGAAGAGGAGGATATTGGCAACATTTGGTTTCAACAGGACGGCGCTACGTGCCACACAGCCGAAGCTACACTCGATGTATTGCGCCCCATTTTCAACAAAAAAAAGTTATTTGGCGGACCCGTTATAAAATATATATTTACAAAACAAATATATCAGAAAATTATGTCCAACAGCTTAGTTAAATTGATGATGGGTGTGTTTCAGATCTCTATCCATGTTCATGGGCGGTAATGTGCGCAAGGCCGTGGCTGACGGTCGCGGTGACTGCATCCCCATCTTCCTGCACGAGATCCCACAGCTCTTCCACAAGAAGATCCTGCAGCCGGACATTGCTCTCATTCAGGTGAGAAGGAAACACACTGCATCAATAAGCTTGTCGGAATGGATGGTTTGTGTGCGACCACAGTTGTGGTCAGGATGTCGATGTCCATGTTTGTGGCCATCGGAAAAGGAAGATACGAACATCCCGAACATGAAGGAGAATAAATAATAGCACTTAATAATTTCAAGGAAAATTTAATTAACAGGTAAGCAAGCTTAAATTACATTTAAACACTAGTTGAATCACTAGTTGGATGCTACCCAACGAATAGGCACACTCAAGTGGCAATGGGCAGGACATATCTGTCGAAGAGACGACGGTCGATGGTGAAGAAAAGTATTGGAATGGCGCCCAAGAACTGGCAAACGAAGCATTGGCAGACCCCCTGTAAGATGGACTGACGACATAAGAAGAATAGCGGGAGTGACCTGGATGCGGAAGGCGGAGGATCGAAGAGGATGGAGACTCATGCGGGATGCTTACGTTCAACTGTGGACAGATACAGGCTGATGATGACTAGTTGAATCAATGTAAATTGGATTTGATAGCTTAATATTGAGATTTAGAAAGTTCTAGTATTGTTTTGACAGAGATTCGAGAAGTTACGTAGGTAGTTGTCGAATGAAGAACAGAGATTATACAGCAGTAGACTTCGATGGGTTGCTAACTGATGATCGAAGAGTTGTTGGAGAGCTTGGTCCAATATGGTCTCTTCCTTATATAGGGCCTTGGCACGCACACAGGTTAAGGTCTCCATGTGATTTATGCGACATCTGTAACAGCGAATATAACGAAATCTATGGGACATATTAGACATACTTTAATACACAAACAGATAACAAAGAAAGTGTACAATTGATCAATCGATAAACTTTACAAACTTATGGCTCGACCTAGTCACAGAATTCAGGCCAAGCCACAGTACAATATGCTCTCGCCGACTGGTGGCACACGACTGCTCTTGATGGGCAGTCGTGTGCCACCGCGCCCTAAGAGGGAATCTATGTAACTAGTCCTAAAATGCCAATATGGCGACACAACAAGCGAACAGAAATAAGAGGCGAAAGATTGTATATCGAGGTTTTCGGTACCAGTCAGCAAGGGCTATAACATGCTGATGTCAGTTTATTGTTTGCAGGTGTCTCCTCCTGATGAGCACGGCTACTGCAGCCTGGGTACTTCAGTGGACTGTGTGCGTGCTGGATTAGTCAATTCAAAAGTCATCATTGGTAAGTTTTTCATTACTTATGACGTAAACATATACAAGGGAATACCGACAGATGGTGATAGTGATGCTGACATCTCATCTGTGGATTCTATCACGTTTATCGTGTCACATATGGCTAAGCGCTGCATGTAGAGTTGATCTCCCAATGTCTAGACTACAGCTGATGTTCGAGCATCATCCATTTATTAAAGGAATTCACTATGAATGGGCGGTGTTAACAAAATACAATTTTAAGCAATAGTCTAAGACTGGAATTTTACGGGTCAGGGATCAAATTCACACCAATCAGTGGAAATATATAATAATCCCGTGATTCTTGAATACTTCAAACTCTACGTTCCTGATAATTACATCCGGGCGCGTGGTCATCCATTATTTCACATTCCATTCGGTAACTGTTGGGTTTCCTCAACCTTATTCAGTACTACCGCAATGATGCTTCTCAATGGACTTCCTGCCCACATCGATCCCTTCCAATTATCGTATCCCAAATTTGTCGAGGTCATTAATCTTCTTGATCTGTAAAAATGTCTTTTGTATACGATTTTTATTACTATAATTTTTATTTTTTTACTTATTTTATTATTTTTATTATTTTTACAACTTATTTCATTGGTTTTTCCTTTGTTGTATTTTATTTCCCATAGACGTCTTGTAATTATTATTTTATATATTTGATATGTCTAATTTAATTTTGTGTCTATGAATGTATATTGTTTTTTTTTATAAATTGGAACCTGTCTTCCGTTAATAAATAAATAAATATAACCTAAAATAATAAATAATCATTAAAAAATATAAATCAATACTTTATTTTTTCATGGATTATTGTAATTTATCACAAGCATTTAAAAATAATAATGCTAGTTAAAGGGTTAGCTATAAACTTAACCAGCATAAGTTTCTTATAATGCCAACAGTCAATGCATCCTATATGTAGCTATGTAGAATATTTGATGGTTTAATGCTTCATGTTTCAGGTCAGGTGAACCCTCACATGCCACGCACGTTTGGTGATGGCATCATCCACGTGTCCCACCTGGACTACGCCGTGAAGCACCAGGCGCCCCTCCCTGAACACGGGGGCAAACCTCCCAGCGAGGTGGAGCAGCAGATCGGGCGCCTCATCGGGGACAACTTGGTGGAGGACGGGGCGACACTGCAAATGGGTGAGAAGAGACAACAAGACAGTTGTATCACTCACTCCCAAAGAAAATAAACTACAGACGTAAATTTTTTCACTGCAGATTACATCTATACACAAAAATGCATTTATTCACTAAAAAACCATGAGTTAACGACCGTTAAACTATATTTTTTTATGTAAACACATGCGAGAATACCGACAGATGGTATTCTTGGTTGATAGTGATTCTGAAGTTTCATCTGTGGATTCTATGACACTTATCATTCTACAAATGGCTAAGCGCTGCATGTGGAGTGTTGATCTGCCAACGTCATAAACTACAGCCTGACATTCATGCATAATCCTTATTATTGCAGGAATTCCCTATGAATGGGTGGTCTTCAAGGGAAGACTTTTGTCTACCACCAATTTCGATTGATAGGATATGACTGGAATTTTACGGGTTAGGCATCAAATTCACACCAACCGGGGGTATTTATAGAGCTTAGAAATCGTTTTTTTTTATCTCCATCGGGGATCGAACCTACCTCAGCAAACGCTTTAACTACTAAGCTACAATCTGGTACTAATCTCTGTTTGATGTGTTGCAGGCATCGGTAATATCCCTGATGCGGTGCTGGCCTCCCTGAAGAACCACAAGGACCTCGGCATCCACTCGGAGATGTTCAGCGGCGGGGTCATCGACCTGGTGGAGCGAGGCTGCATCACCAACAACAAGAAGGTCATTCACCGCGGCCGCATCGTCGGCTCCTTCCTCATCGGCACCAAGGCTCTGTACGACTTTGTGGACAACAATCCCTTCATCGGTGAGTCACGTGCTTCATCATCTGCTTCTACTGACTTTACAGCACTTTTCTCGCCTCCCACTGAAAATGGAGGCATCCTTCAGAGGCAGACTCGAGACCCACCTTTTACTTTGAGAGATAAAGAAGCGCTGCCGGAATAACCGTTTGGTCAAAATAAAGTGGCATATAAATAATGATATAATCAGAATAATAACAATAAAACATAGTCTTCTGGATGATGGGTTAATTAAGATTATGTTTACTTAACAAGTGTTTCAATATTTGAGTAGTAAAATCATGTTTAAATATTTGTTAAAATATTTGATTAACTCGTAGTACAATTAACATCCTTATTTGTCGGCAATTTGTTTTATTATTTGTCCATATTATTGAATGGAATTTCAAGATGCTTGGTGACATTATCCTTTAAACGCCCAGTGGTTTCCTTACGGGACTGCAAATTTGCGTCGTTAAATGGCCTACGGTCCCATACAGGAATGCTTATGGTTCATTTCACAATCGGATGACATTAATTTGTAATAATAGTATTAAAGTAAGTTCACGGAAGAATCTATTGTGCGACGAAACATTACAAACATTGGCCTGCTAGGGCATTGAATGATGCAAATTTGTGGTTTTTCTTGTATGTGTTTAGTCTCTCATACTTGGTTTAACCTGTTTTTCTCAGACTCCATAAATAAATGTTTTTTTTTTTCCAGAAATGTTGGATATCAGTTACGTAAACAAAGTGGGCGTCATCGCGCAGAACCCCAAGATGACAGCCATCAACTCCTGCATCGAGGTGGACCTCACCGGGCAGGTGGTGTCAGACTCCATCGGCACGCGCATGTACTCCGGCTTCGGAGGTCAGGTGGACTTCATCCATGGCGCGGCCGAAGGCTTCGATGGACTCGGCAAACCCATTATTGCTCTGCCTTCCACCACGGCCCGTGGAGAGTCCAAGATTGTGCCAACGCTTAAAGTCGGTAAGGACAATAACAATCCTTAATTCAACATTGTAACATCCTCCTCTCTCAAAGAGGGGCGTTATTCCATCGTGTGAGGGCAGGGTAAGGAGCAGGTCAGCAGACAAACACTTTCTTTTTGAAGCACATTGATTATATTTCCATTAAAAACATTACAAGCTTTCAGCCAAGCGGAAACATACCGCTGGCCGCAACTCTGACCTTGTCTCGCTAAAGGGTGGGGACCGACTGATGATCTCCGCGTCGCTGCTGGCTTCCGATAGCGCCACGAGCGGTGGTATTTTTAACTAACACACCCGTTAGAGGAACTGTCCAAAATGACAGCACGGCGCACCTAAATGCACGACAAGTGATCAGAAATACGAGACGGATGATTGTATATGGAGGTTTTCGGTAACAGTCAGCAAGGACTACATCATTGTGATTGTGTTTGCAGGAGCTGGTGTGGTGACAACGCGTGCCCACGTTCACTACGTGGTCACCGAGCACGGTATCGCGCAGCTGTTTGGACGTTCGCTGCGTCAGCGCGCACACGCCCTCATCGCCATCGCCCACCCCGACCACCGGGAGATGCTCGAGAAGGCCGCCTTCGAGAGGCTCAAATGCATGCCTTCTGCTTAAACTGTTAAACAACGCAACCACACTAAACACACCAAACAACTGTCTCGGTGTATGGGTTGTCTGCCTACTTCTAGCGTGACAAAGTCACTTATGGAAGTGATGTTAGCGATGTCAGTAAAAGATATTTCTTTGAAAGTGATGTAAACATTTCATGAAACAACGATTCATTGACCCTCAATCTTTTGAAAGCCTTTTTAGTGGATTTATTAATCGATTTTTAGATTATTAATAAGGAATGTTAAATACTTTTTATAGGAAATATGTCAGATCATTTATTCAGCTAATTTTAAACAGTAAATCAGTAGAATATAGCCGTAATGTAATGCTTGAAAATCTGTGCAAAGATCGTGACAGCTACATACAAAATCCACAGTGAACGAGTTAAAAAATATATTGATTTTGCTCTACCAGAGTGAGCTATACCACATATAATTGTGTTGAGCATATTCTGCATCTGAAAAGCAGTTGTAGCAGTTTAAGAAACTAAACCAAAGCTGCCTTTTCTTTAAGCATGTGTGCTTTCATACTAAGAATATATTGTAGCAGAACAGTGGATTCAGCAGCTGATTTTGATTGTTAATGACAGTTGTCACTGAATATGTCTAGAAGTGTGGCGTAAGGAGACAGTTGCCTGGTTTGCTATATCTGGACATCACTTAGGGGTTGTCACGTAACCTCAGCCTAAATAGCCTGTCGTTTGACAACTATGTATAGCCTTATATTAATTATTGCAAAGTAGTATAACGTTGTTAAGTACCTCATTAAAAATGTGAATAAATGTTACCGCAGTGTTCTATTAACCTTTTAATCGCCCAGTGGTCCCATACGGGACCGAAAATTTGCGTCATTCAATGCCCTAGCAGGCCGACGTTTGTAATGTTTCGTCGCACAATAGATTCTTCTGTGAACTTACTTTATAATACTATTATTACAAATTAATGTAATCCGATTGCGAAATGAACCATAAGCACTCCTGTATGGGACCGTAGGGCATTGAACGATGCAAATCTGCGGTCCCGTAAGGAAACCACTTGGCGTTTAAAGGTTAAATAATATTATATCCTGTACATCAAATAAAATAATCAAATAATGAAAAATTTTGTGATACAATATCATTTGAACTGAAATATTTTGTTCTAATATGGAGTCCTCGCCGACAACCTTTTTTTATTATTATTCATAGTGTAGATATCACCTTGTACACTTGTTAAATTTAATGGCACAATAATTAGTGAACATTTTTAGATTTTGCACACCTTTTGTATTGAATTCTACGCACCTATATATTAATGCTTCCTAGCTGAGCATTGGGTTTGAAAATGTTTGTCCTTCAACTGTAGTGGCGTCTGACAATTGCATATCTGGCATATTTTTGCTGGATTGCGGTGACAAATGTTTCGATTAGAGTGTGTCTACGATAAAATAATATAGTCCACAATTTTTCTTTACACCTCAGGGCGGAGCGTTTACTTTCAGACCCCGGCCGGATCAAAACACGCTACTCGTTGCGGTCGGAACTCAACTGATTCCTCAACTGGTCGGTGGCACCCAGCGCCGCAAGTGGCAATCTACAGAACTAGACGGACAATATAAGAAAACGATAATGAATTGTAAAATATATTTAAAGGCATATGTTTATTTTAATCATATAATTTATTATATAAGGAAGAAGACCCCTGCAATGGCGGTCGAATTATTAGTACAAAATAATTCGCCACCCACGGCTAAACTCAAATGCCACAATACCAAATCTGGCCGTGAAAACCTAAGAAGTTATTTATATAATTACAATTATCTTTTCTTTAAACACCCATGTCATCCTGAACCGGACGTAAACCATACATAGAATGTACTCGGTTTGGTATGTAAAATAAAATTGGGAGAAGACGAGAGAACCATGGTAGTCGTAACTTATAGTGGCAATTTGTAGCAACCATACGCTTCAGCTAGTGAGTGGATAGGGAAAATAAATAACGAAAGTAGACGATTTTAAATTGCTAATCAATTTTTATGTATTCCATGTTTATATATTTTCTTATAAAATCTTATTATATGATGTAAAAGTGTAAATAATGTATGAATTACATTTAAAAGATTTGTGGAAGAATTGGCACGTTAATATATTGTAGTTATAATTAGGGTTTTATTGAATCAATTGGAAATACAGCCTTTGATGTCTGTTTGGACTTCTGTGATGAGTTTGTCAATTTGATATACAGTGGTACCTTGACATACGAGTTTTATGAGATACGAGCCGCCGAGCAAGCGATTTTTTGCTTTGAAATACGAGCAAAATTTGATATACGAGCAATCGGCTTAGCGGGTCGGCATTCAAGGAAATGTGGATAAACCACTATTTCTAGGTTAGGTTTTCTCACTTGTGTCCTTAAATGCAACTACGTTGGTATTATAAATACCTATATTAAATGTTTGTGGGTAAAAGTCCAGGCCGCGTCAGGCTGTATTCACTGTTACATTTACCGCTAAATAATGTTATCATTATTATTATTTTTGTTTTAAATAAAGTATTTTTTTCTGAATGTGTGTTTATTATTTATTTATTACAATATAATATATCCGCCATCTCATAGACAATAACTATTTGAAATATTTAATGTATAAATAAAAAAAGAATTAGAGGCATTCTTTCTTTCCATTAACCCTCCAGAGACGAAAGTTTTTTTTTTGATAAAAACTAAAGTTTTAAGCTATATTTAAACAGCATGTAGTCTTCTTCATCATCTAGAAAAAATAAATACACTATGCTTTCTTGCAGTAAAGCTATGTGACCGTATGGTCACGCTAGTGACCCTTATCATCGACAACTTATTTTGTATGAAACATTATTCTTTATTTTGTTTTTCGAAAATATTTAAAAATATTTATGATATTATATTCTTCGATCAACATATTGTTATACGAAATGAATTAGTAAAAATTACGAAAACCATTTTTAAAAATATTGAAAATTGTATTTACTCTTTTAAGTATGCATTTTGTAGAAAAAAAATTCAACCCGAAATAAAATAACTCACAAGGGTACTTGGTAACTGTTTCCGTTGCCGCGGCTGCAGAATAACTGTGGTGGAGACACTTCTTAACCAAAACTGAGCGAAAGATACAATGTTCAGGTAGAAAAGGGACCGTAGTAGGGATAAATAGATAATAGTGTTCTCTTTTACCATCAGGTCACGCTCGTCTTTGGAGGGTTAACATTCTTTTAAATAATTGTACAATAGTACTTCTAGTATGTATTACGAGTATGTATTAATTTTCATTTTTATCCTCTTCTACCTAATGAAACGCTTTGACCATTGAGCTATACCCGTCGGCAAGCCTGCATCAAAAATAATTATTTACGGATTATTTATTATTTATATATTAAAAATAATTATTTATGGAATAATTATCGGATTTTGTAATGCCGCTCATAATAATTTAGACGAAAACTCAAGAAACATAATTTTTCCCATTGATGGTTGTTTTTATTGATAAATGATGTATTACACTATTAATTATTTATAGAGCTACATTAGGGAATTTAAATATTTTTCTAGTTAAATTAATAAAAAGGTAAGTGAGTGATAGGGGGGGGAACGGGTAGAAGAATATTCTAGAATGTTGCAAGTAATGTTTAATGCTAATAAAAGAATGTCAACAAGAAATGCCTTTCATTAAAGACCCTATTATTTATTTTATATTTTAAACCGTTCAAAAATGTTTTAGTAGCACAGTTTGGGTTGAGCCGATCTTTAGGACCAAATACATGGAGCGACAAAAATATCTGACTTTTCTGTAATCTCAAGTAATCGAACCGTCAGATTTTTTCTAAAAAAGATCTGACGGTTTTCTGTAATCTCAGGCCTTGGAAGCTTCTGGCTAATTATGCGATATCTGTAAATATTCTGTTTAACCCTTTCACATCGGTAGCCGATATATGCTGTCTAAGATTCCCCTACCGTTGACATTGGTAGCCGTGATATATAGTTTTGCTGCTTTCTTAGAATAGTTTTTTATGCATCATCTGATAGCTTAAGGATACAAGAACCAATGTGATATATGAAAATAGACCAGATAAGTACATTTATGGTTCAAATACTACTTTTATGACTGACAGTTTAATTTGTATTCCACCGAGCCGTAATGAAAGGGTTAACAAATTATGCCTCAGATACACTACGGCAGCCGTTCCTTCAAGCCCCCAGGCTCTTGCCTTGGAGGTGATATAAAAGTGGTATGGTTTTTTTATATATAATGATAATATAACAATTTAACTGTTATTTGAATAAACAAAAACAATAATAATTAAAAATTAAATAGAAAGAATATGAGAAGAAATTTATAAAAAGAGTAGGTATACTTGAGAAATTATAGCTTGATACGCATGACATATGGGAAAATTCTTCCAATACAACTTTGTAATAATGTTCACTCCCTTTATTAATTTTATAAACATTAGAAAAAGTCATACTTTTAATAAATAACATGTTATTTAACCCTTTACGTGCGAAATAAGATTTCATAAAAAGTCGCGAAATAAGTCAATTAGTCAATGAAAAATAAAGTTGAATTTTATGTGTTTTAAAGGGTTAAGTAAACACATCACATTAAACTCATAATATACATATATGCATACATACATTTTGTCATTACTATTTTTATAGTTTGTAAAAAATGGACTATGAAATTATAGAAATGTATATAAAAATATACACATATTTCTAATGCTTTTCAGTATTCTTTAAATATATATTTTAGTATACAGATACAAATGAGAGAAGACGCGGCACTTCATACGATGAGTAATTTATCTTACAATGAAAAAAAAGTCAATTTTAACTTAACATATTTAAAATAATACAGAATATCTAAAAAAAACGATATAACAGTGCAATGCCATCACGAGGTCATTTCCCGATTAAGAAGAGCGGTCCCGAAAAGAACCAACTCATTCCTGACCACTTTCGAGTAACGTCGTCCCAGGAACACTCACTCTTCTATAATGCAAGTGTTGATTTTATAGTCAAAAAGGAAGAGGAAAACACATGATGCATATCTGTCTTGCATTATTCTTCCCTCGATTTTTAAAATTTGGCATGCGTATACAAACGAGAGACCTTTCTACGTCTCTTTTTCGAGCCTAGATATGTTCATTGGGTCGTCGTTCGCGTAGCTCTACCGCGTTTATTAACCCTTTCATTACGGCTCGGTTTGAATACAAATTATACTGTCAATTATAAAACTAGTATTTGAAGCATAAATTTACTCATCTGGTCTATTTTCATATATCAAATTGGTTCTTGTATCATTTAGCTATCAGATGATGCATAAAAAACTATTCTAAGAAAGTAGCAAAACGATATATCACGTCAAACGATGTCAACGGTCGTGGAATCTTATGACGGCATATGCCGACAACCGATGCAAAAGGGTTAAAAGGGAGGATTTTAGCTCAAACACACTTTCGAGGAGCTGATGATATCTGTAAATAAATAAATATATATATTATATGAAAAAACATTTTTTTTTGATAGCATGTACCAAATAGCGAGATCAAAAACAAAATAGAAATGGTGGATCCATATTAGAACGTTTACGGGTAACGTATCCAAAGTGTAAGCAAGTGTGAACAAGAAACCGTTTTATCGATTTTGTACAAATCTCATACAAATATACCCGAAGATATTCGGTGTTTTTGTATAAAATAAGATCGATTTGACCGTTTCTCACTCTCACTGTTTAAAATTTGATGTCATGCTTAGATCCAATTCGGACCCAATAGATTAAGTTGCAACATCGTTGTTCCAGTTCCACCGTTCCGTTGGCTAAAAGAACCTCTAATAAATAAGTCAAAGTATTCCATAATTCTTCTTCTACAAAATATTTATGTCCCAATTCTTTATGAGCGGATGTCACTGATAGCTTCACAACTCTCTGCGCGTCACCGCGGGGCACTTTCATAATATTTACGTTCCCGTTTCGTCACGTTGTTTATTCTTACGCGCGGCTATTCTCGGTGTTCTAATTAGGGCCGGCTCGTGCAAGACTGGACGCAGTTTGCTATAAGGAGACTTGCTGTTACATAAAACCCTTTAGCAGACAACCAGCCCGCAGACAGCGCCAAACTAAAATTATCTGCTCTCCTCGCCGCTGCAGGACCGGCAAAATGGCCGGAAACAGATGCATCCTAATGTTTACTTTGAAAATATCTAATTGCTTAGAGAAGGACTTAATGTCACCATACTTTTTCTAAGACTGTGGGGTTGGTAATCAAGATGTTCTGGTACTTCTGAATATTTCCAACATTGAATATTGATAAAAAACACTGATGTATCATTTTAATATAGTAGCGCAGATAACGAACGAAAAATATAAATCGTAGTTTTGAAATTTATCAGTTATTGTAGGGGGACGTGTTCATTGATTTGAGTGATTTTTGTCCCTAATAAACGAATAATTAGAACACTAGAGCAGTGCTCCGCAAACGGTGTGCCGCGGCACACTGGTGTGCCGTAAGCCGATACAGGTGTGCCGCGATCACATAAGGCAATATTATAAATAAATAATTTTACAACGGTCCTCAGGCTCCCAGCGCCTATCGCCTATTTATGTAGACATACAACGACGTACTTGCTTTGTTAAGTTCTAAATAAAATTTGAAAATAATGAAATTGATCAAATTAATATCTATTTTTGGCTTTTGGTGTGCCGCGGTATTCAAGGTGAGAACTTTGGTGTGCCGTAGAATCCAAAGAAGTACATTGGTGTGCCGTAGATGAGAAAAGGTTGTGGAGCTCTGCACTAGAGTATGAGAATGTTGATTTAGTGTAAGCTGTTTTGTTTTAACCCGTCTAACTTTTGTTTTCTTAATTAAATTTATAAGGAATTTGCAGCAAATTTAGATATTTTTATGTGAAAAAACTGATTTACCGTTTACCCTAAACAGAATAGGAAGGAAAAGTTATAAATACACATTTATAGATATTGTGTTATGATTACACTAAATATATTGAATCTCTTTCTTGTATGCCTATAAATACTTACGTGAAAAAAATATTTTATTTATTAAACCAACACACGAAATCCTTACAATGAGTCACGTGACATGATCACATTAAGTCACGTGAGATAATTTTGTAACGCGTTTTCGTTAGCTAATTTATAAGTACTTCCATAGAAAGTATTTATAATTTACGTTAAAAAGTAATGTGATTTTCTAAATCCAAATTATTTTATATACCTTGCAAATACTTCCGAAATAGTTGCCTTGTATTTGATACTAATATAATTATACCTACTTGTACCACGATATACTCAAATGTTATGTGATGTTTTTTTTTATTCAACCGTAGGTAAGTTGCCTAAACTAGGGCGTATGAAGCCCTTGCGTCGGTCCTGATATCGTCTACTCCTCCGTCAGTTTGGCCCAGCATTAGCAGCCAGGTGAACGTTGTTCCTACTACGAGTAGTATACATATTAGTTAGTAGTCGGGCAAAAGCTCGTAGAGAAACAACTCATGGCTTTATGGCTCACTTAGAGTTTAAAAACCGGTAAAAAGAACACCACGTAAAATATAATTCAATAAATTATTCATGTTTGATTTGAACAGTTTCATTTTATCAATTAATTTTGATAAGTTGGCGTTCTTAAAATAATGAAAGAGATTCTAATTTTTTTGATCAATTATCAAACGATTCTTTGACTAAGATCATAAAATAACTTCCAAACTAAATAAACAATATGAAAATAAAAGTGTGATTCGAATTCTATTTTAGAGACTTGTCAATTGTAATTATTTGATTAATTGTAATACTATTATTAAAGTAATGTGACAAGTGTTAAATATAGTGAATTGTGTTAACAACATTTATAACGTTTTGTGTCTCTATTTACTGCTTTCAAAAAACGTAAATATGTAGTTATTTTATTTAAAAAATAATGAAAATATCAATAAATCATTCAAATACATTTCTAATTATTTATTTAGACAGGAATCACCTTGGGACAAGATAATCCTCAATAGTAACACAAATATAGAACGAAAAATATTAAATAATCAAGATTTTCATGTTGTTATGATCGCAAAATGAAATGCGTCCGGTCAAAATAAATAATGTAAAATAAAATAATGAATACGTAATTTCACTTTATTGAATTGTATAAATATAATAATTATGCAGTTTTATTATAAAATCATGTTGAAAAACCTTAAATAAATATGTACTTCTTGAAATTTGGTAGGTTTTTATTTGAATATTTTTGGAACGTTTTTTCTTTTATTATTATTGAGTTGGTACCTGCCTGTTTTTTTTGTTTTTATAGGTAGCGGAGCAATCTATACTAGTTTCATTATTTGATAACCAGTTTATTTTAATATTAATTACATTCGCGCCGAGCTGTAGCAAAAAAAACTTGTCTTCAAAAATGTGTTTTGTCGAAGTTATCAATCGCTATCAGTGAAATGTGTTATGAATACAACCGATAAAGAAGATTTATGTTAACAAATGAACAATGCTTTTTGTGGAATATATAACAAAGTGACAAAACAGCTCTTCTCCATTGTGATCGGTTTAAAGAGATTGTGTGAAATTTGATGGATTGATTGATTTCATTCATTTCATTTGAATAGCGCTTTAGAAATGTTCGCTTTTAATGTTTGAATCGAATAACCCGCACTGGATTTCGATGATAAATGGCTTAATTAATCGAAATCTAAATTAAAAAAAAATAGGATTTCAGGCGAATGGCTTACACAATTACGATTGTATTTAAGTAGGAACGTCGAGCTTATCACACAATTTCCTTAAAAATCTGTGCACTCGTTAGGATATGTTTGAAGGCTTATATATAGTGGCAAATGCCAAATGAAGCGGTTTTTGCAAAGGATTACAGTTCACTGCTGAATTCTTGGGTGAGATGCATAGAATTTATTCGTAGAACTGTATTTCGATCATGTTGTGTAGTTTGTGGTGGATATATGTATCGAAATAGAAGATAAACTTAAATGAAAAATATTTTATTTTGTAGTTATAAATTCTTAGTGAAAAATTTGAATAAGATATTACTTGAAAAAGTTATTTGAATTCAGATTATTTGTCTTATATGATGTATAAGATTTTATTTTGTTATTTTGAATAGAGCCGATCTAATAAAAAATGAGTTGATAATTAAAATGCGTAAGTAGATTTGCGAAACATTTCGTTGAAATATGATTAGGCTCACAAGTAATATGAGAGAAGCTCACTAAGTGCTGCGGAGTGACTAAATACCTGAAAGTATATTATGTAAATTGTAATGTACGAGTATTGTAGGTATCCCTTGTTTAATATTACTATAAACATCATATCACACTACCATGTATTACAAGCGTAAGGGAAACCATAATTACAGTAGATCCACGAAATTAATATTATATGTAGATGCGTAGAACTTAGATAATTGGAACTTGAATAGACCAGGAATATTCGAAAATTCAAATAAAATACGTTGGAAAAGGAATTGACAAATCACGTGACCGGTTTAAAGAATCGAATAAAAACGTATTCGAGTTACAAAATAAGTTCGAATAAGAAAAGGCTTACCATCAGGATTCACAATATAAAGAATAATAAATTATTTGTCACTTTATTATGGAGACTAAATAATACGAGTACATTTTTTTGTCGCCATGGAAACAATTTCGTTGCTAATTAAAATTTTGAATTTTATGGCTATTAAATGTAATGTTTTTAACTTTTATTGCTGATTTTGTATCAGTAGGTAAGTATTTTAAATTATTTACGTAATAAATTTCATAAATTATTTTATTGAGATGGTTACTTTGAAGTTGAGAAAATCGCTTTAAAATCGACCTGATATCGATGAAAAAACATTGTGACCATTTCTGACGATCTAATAAGAGAATATACCATGTCAGAAAAAATCAAGGATTATTTCGGATTGTGCAGATTGCTTAGTGATTCTTATTTATACAATAAAACAATATAAAATGTAAATAAACCTCTAAAATTTTAAGGAAACATAATATAAGTGCCAAATGTTGTAATGCGAATAAATAAAATGTTGAATGAATACTGAAGTGTTTGAAAATTAGTGTTTTTTTCGTTGATATAAAATATGGTAATGTGAAACAGATGCGAAATACAAATCACAAACATTGTGATAATGTGAAATGCGATCAGAAAATACAAAAAACATGTGGGGCGTGCGTTTGTCCAGCTGTTTTAAAAAGATTTTGTTGATAAATCTGCTCGTAATCGCCATTGCCATACTGGTTATTATCAAACAGCTGATCACAGAGTTTAATAATAATGTCAGTGCAAATTATAAGAGCGACGATTTTGTTAGCGAAGATTTGAAATCGGAAGATTTGTCTCGCGTGTCCGTAGACAACGAGAGAATGCGAAGATTCTCTTTGAATGTTGCCAGAGTTGAAAAATCAGAAAACGACGACATAAAAGATGCGATTAAAAATAATAATGAAATACCTAAGACTACGTTGATATTGAGTGATTTTAAGAGGTTTAATCGCGTAGTTTTTAAGCCTGGTGATGGATTGAAGAGAAATCTTGAACATAGATTGGTTCACGTTGATTTGAAAGGGGCGCCTCCTCGGCCGGGGTTTTTGCGCGGGCTGATGGGGCGCGTGAAGGCTGCGGGGGCCACGGGGCTGTTGTTGGAGTATGAGGACATGTTCCCCTTTGAAGGGGAGCTGAAATCTGCACGGGCTGACAATGCCTACACAAGACATGAGGTAAATACACATTGATCGTTTCTTTACCGTGCCTGCTCCAAAAATTAATTGTACCTACTTCCAGTAATTTAAAAAGTATTTTAATTTTTATATACCTGTAAACTCCGATTTTAGTAAATATAATTTATTGACCTGAATTTATTTTTTCAGTAAGAAATTCAATATTTTGGCTGTAAATTAAATCAATGAGCATTAAAATAAATAAAATGGCAATATATTAATTAAATTGACAGTATCCACTGTGTCAGTATGAATGTGGTCATAAATTTAAAATGGCAGTTATATATTCAATACTGCTAGTAATTTAAGTAAAATGAATAAGTCACATTAAATGGAAATCTAACCTCACCTATTATTAAATACCATTCATTAATTATTTACCGTCAATTTATTATTTTTATAGTACAATTTTCTATTTTTCTGCAGCCAATTTATTATTTTGATTAACCTTTTTTAATGTATTTATTACTGACCATTTCATAAATAATTACTGCCCATTAATTGAATTAATTATTGACGAAATAATTAGTTGCCATTTTTTTTTTCTTAAATAGTTGAGGATCGTTCTAAATTTACATGAATATAAGAATTTTCGACAACCGTTATATCCACAACTATTTTTTTATAATACGAGTAAAATTTATGGAATAAATTCCCTATTCGGCCGTTTTCCACGGATGGTGGGAAAAGAAACGACAGTTTTGATTTGTATACAACTTAAACGACTGCTTCCTAATTAGAGCATACGGTTGTCGTTATTCTAAAATACAAAAGGATCTTAAATAGCTCTACAGTAAAGTAGGGTGCTATGCAGTGCCGGTTTTAGGGGGTGGCGAAGTGGGTCGGTGCCCCAGAGCGTCGATTAAGGTAGGGGCGCAGAGGGCAATCAATTTCGCTTAAAATTTCAATATAAACAATATAAGGCGCCAGAAAAAAAAATCCCTAGGGCGTCGCAGGGTCTAATGCTATGTTAATACAAAATCTGTGTTTTTTGCAATGAAGAATACATAACCTACATGATACAAGTTCAGCAATATTCAACGTAAGATTTAAAAATATTGAATATACTTCTTTAGAACTAACCAGGTTTTTCTGTGCTAGACTTATGAGTTAAAATCGCATATTTTTATGTTATTTTCTAGGAGTTTGAATGAAACTTTTAAGTAGTAATCAAACGATCGTTTTAATTTACTGATGTCTGTTTTAGCTGATAGAGATCCTGCAAGAAGCACGTGGTCTTGAGCTGGAGATCGTCCCTCTGGTGCAGACATTCGGGCATTTGGAGTTCATCCTGAAGCTTCACGAGTTCCGCCCTCTGAGGGAGCAGGATGCTCATGCAGACTCCATCTGTCCATCGTCCTCCAGGGCGCTGGCCCTTATCAAGGATATGATCCTGCAGGTACCAACTTTGTTGTTCAATAGTTGTATATACTGCACTACCAGAATAGTAACTTTTATGTTTTTATATTATAAAGCGCATCCAGGAGAGGTCAATTGAGACCAGTGATCAGACCAGGATAAGTGGACGCTGCATGCACGAAACGTGTGTTGTGTTTGTGTGTGGATTGGAGAGATTGCAAGTGTATATTTATCTGTTTTTTGAAACGATACAGATTGTATGAAAAAGGAAACAGATACTGGAAAAGCATTCCAGAGCTTACCGATGGGCGATGGCAATTAGGTTGGAACTTTGGAAACTGCTAGCCATTGGTCGATATATGTTAACTTTATATGGATGTTCAGCTAGTGCAAAACGAGTCTGTCGGTTGTAGGTGGGTGCAAGAGGAAGTAATTCGTTGAGTTCAGGGTTAAGAGCCATAGTCAGGGTATAAGGATAGAAAAAAATAACTGAATAAATATTAGCTTAAGTTCGAAGGATTGGAGGTTAGACGTAAGTGTGCCATTGTTAACTAGATGTAATGTGGTCCGAAGATTTTCGAAGTCGCATATCAGCTATTTTCCATTTTGCTGAAATTTATATCGCATCAATTTAAATTGTTTCGTGTTCTTAAGATTCCAGTCTCCAGCACGTTGAAGTTTCTACTATTGATAAAAGACAAAATCCTGGGTTTCAAAATTTAATTAAAATCCTTTCAATAAACTGGTCAAATCAAACAATTAACCGGAGAATAATAGTGATGCAAAAAGAGTATACTCAAGATTAACCAGATCACTGTGCAACTTACAGACTAAACTAAAAAAATGTTTTGATTGGAATTTAATGTTATAAAACTGAATTGTATTTTGATACTTACACTCGTTGTGGTAAATTGCAGGTGGTGGAACTTCACGCCGCGGTGCGGGAATTACGGTGGTTGCATGTGGGAGGAGATGAAGTCTACCACATAAACCAGTGCGATGTCTGCCTCAAGAGGAACCTTAGTTCAAAGTATGATTAATACTTAAAATAACAGATGACATAATTGTAGTATATTATATGAATTTTGTATATTTTCATTGTTCCAGGCAGTTATACCTTGAGCACATGGTATCAGTAGCTTCATACGTGAGGCAGATTCGTCCCGAGCTGACTCCACTGCTGTGGGACGACATGTTGCGGGGGCTCAGCCCCAAGGAGATACAAGAGAGCTCTCTACCCATGCTAGGGACGCCCGCAGTCTGGGCATACTCCAACGCCATCACTCGCCTTGTGCCACAAAAAGTCTGGTACTCATACGCACAAGCTTTTCCAGCTGTTTGGATAGCATCAGCATTTAAAGGAGCATCCGGAGAAACGAGACTGATTCCAGATCTTAAAAAGAACTACGAAAACCACTTATCCTGGCTGGAGTTCATCAGAGACTACAAAATACCAGGCAGCGCCAAGAAAATGCACTTCCAAGGCATAATCTTAACCGGCTGGTCGAGATATCAACACTTTGCCGTGCTGTGTGAAGTGCTCCCTGTTTCGATACCGAGTTTGATACTTAACTTGATCCTCGTTGAAGGTTTCATGGTGAACAGTGAACGGTCAAGCTCTCGCCGGACGCAACTGGACTTGGATCGCGAAGTCTTTCAAATCTGGTTGAGGAACATGAAGTGTCCGAATAGAAAGGAGTTTCGCTTGCAGATAATGAAAGACCACTCGTATCTCACAGATGTAGAGGAAGATCTTCATTTATGTGACTTTAAAGGTGACCGTTTGTACGATGATATTAAGAATCTGATCTTGATCGAGAAGAGAGTTATCGAATACCACGTGGTTAACGCTTATAAGGTTAATGGATTTTTGGAGTACAATTTGAAACACGATTCTCTTATTGTCAGTCATGTGTTTGGTGCTGTGAGGAGAGCTCAGAGGCTGGAAAGCGACGTAGGACTGTTGTCTCAGTATCTGCAGAGGCACCTGCACGAGTTCTTCGACAACTCCACGGTGTTAGAATTTGTCGAATACAAGATAATGCCGCTTAGGAATATTGTCAGAAGAGTCATCGATGCCTCGACCAAAGCTCAATCCATTCGAGAGTGGAGCAGGAGACCATTTGAAGCAATTGCAGATGGCGGATAGTGCACTGAAGCAATTCATTCTTTTCAATTCAATTCAATACTCCTTTACATTGTTCGCGGCATCCAGCAAAACAGATTGCATTATGTAGTGTTACATCTGTGCTATTTTTAATGTGGTCCATCCAGCTTAGGTGAAAATTTTCCTCTGCATCGTTGAACTTCGATGTTGCTAGTTGTGTTATAATTTTTTCGTGTTTTATGTGACCATTACTACAGAAAATCCTCAATAGTGAATGCTTTGATACGCTTTTAAGACTTCCGTCTTTTACAGAAAATTTAGAATGCATGTATAGTATTATTTGCTTGTTTCTTGTTTTCTTAATCAAAGTTTCAGGAACATATGAAAATATGAAGAATATCAAAGATCTTATTAAGCCCATTTTAATTTGAAAGAAATTAAAAAAAAGCTTTTTTTATTGTTTTAAATATTTTACTTGCATGTAATTAATGTTTTTCTCTAGTCGTAGTTCCAATTTGGAAAATCTGAAGTTGTTTTCATAGCTCTGTATCGAAACTATTAAATCAGTTTCCACTGAAAACGGAAACACTGAATTCAGAACCCTTCGACTGTACAAAAAAGTACATTTTAGGATCCTGAGCAGTGCCGGCTCTAGACCCTGTGGCGCCCTAGGGCATTTTTTTCTGGCACCCCATTTGTATGTATTTAAAAAATATACAATATATCTATGAAATATATTGCCCTCGGCGCTCCTAGCTCATTCAACGCCCTAGGCTACCGACCCACAGCGCCACCCCCTAAAGCCGGCACTGATCCTGAGATGAGCTCCAGGAATGGCAAATACTATGGAAGCTGATGGTTCTATCGGTAACCGTATGTACTTTTTTGGGAGCTTACAATTAATTAATTTTGAGTCAATATTGTAACGAATATTTATTTATCCAGAGTACCTGACATCCGATCATTATTTCTTGCCAGAATGATTACCTGCCCTACAATTCCGTCCTCAAGTTAGTTAATACTCTACTCCTATAAAGATATATTTTTAGATATTAGAATATTATTAAAAATTGTCTTTACATCGTTATAGACATATAAATTAAAAGAATATAGTACTCTGTAATATTCAGTACTTTTTTTTGACTGTGAATTTTTCGCATAAGTGAAGTTTCAGAACAATGCCGCAAATCACAAAATAGAACAAAATAATGCGGTTATACGATTTAAAATATATATAATTGAAACACCTATTTGCGGATAGTTACCTACTAAAAAGCCTATTTATAATACGAAATATCAAATCTTTGGCTGAATATAATTTGATATTTCGGTTGCTTTTTTAAAATATGTTGCTATTTGTTTATTTTATTTTTTTACCGGTGTATATTTTTTATTTCCTACATCAAACTTGCATTACTATGTTTTCCATAACCATTCTTCGAATTGTTATTTTTTACGAAACAAATAAATGTTATATTATATTTGAAATAAATGTCCAAATAGTTGTATATTCGATCAAAAATAGAAGCTAAAGATTCAAATTGATTAACAGAGAATTAGTTTTACATACTCGTATTATTTCCTTCAGTAAAGTAAAACTAAAGGACATTTTGAAAGCGAAAATTCCGCAATGTCTTAAAACTAAGGCGTTTAACCAATGCATCCTCCCTGTATTAACTTATGGCGCAGAGACGTGGAATCTGACAGCAAGTCTTACCCATAAAATAAAGGTCACCCAGCGTGCTATGGAGAGATCCATGCTTGGAGTGTCGCTAAAAGATAGAATCTGAAATGAGGAAATACGCAGATGAACTCAAGTAGTAGATGCTACCCAACGAATAGGCACACTCAAGTGGCAATGGGCAGGACATATATGTCGAAGAGACGACGGTCGATGGGGAAGAAAAGTATTGGAGTGGCGCCCAAGAACTGGCAAACGAAGCATTGGCCGACCCCCTACAAGATGGACTGACGATATAAGAAGAATAGCGAGAGTGACCTGGATGCGTAAGGCGGAGGATCGAAGAGGATTGAGACTCATGCGGGAGGCCTACGGTCAACAGTGGACGGACACAGGCTGATGATGATGATGACTCGTATTATGAGTATTACATATGATTTGTTATAGATAAGAATATTGCCTATATGTATTTGGAATTAATGATTATATTGCATCATCTTATAAATAAAATAAGTACATTTGTAAGATGACCTCCTTTAGGGACCAAACAACCATAATATACTGTAATATTTGTAGACATCCAGACCATTTATACAAATTCTAGGTTAGGTTTACACATAAACAGAATGGGTTCAAATAAAATAGGCTCTTAGTTTTAATGTAATTTATTCCATTTTATATTGTCAATAATTTTATAATCATTAAACGAGTGTTTGAATTTTAGTTTCATTGTATTGCGGTATTTTTAAACCTATTAGTAAATAAATAGTCAATATGTAACAACATTAAAAACTACTGTATAGTTAATTCATTTTAGGAAGATTCCTATGAAACATTTATTGCCATGTGTAAAATGGGCGAGGCAAAAATATTTTATTTTATTATGACGATTTTTTTCTCTTCTTCTTCGAAAAAAATCAAATTATAATTCGAAGTGAATCGAATATTATACTTGGGATATTTTAGCTTGAGATGTATGGCACTTTTATAGCCCTGTGTAAAAGGGATGGTTGGAACATTTTTTATTAAATTATATCGATTTTTCTTTAAAAATAATCGTATTTTAGTAAAAAAAAATCCGCAAGGCGCTACTGCGTGTCATATCAGTACAAATGCCCAACTTTTGGTAGTGCGTTGTGTTATACCACTGTATTATTTTATGGTTTTTTTATTAATAAAAAACAATAACGTATTAACGATACATTTCTAAATTTATACGCATATTTATAAATTATTATTATTACAAATTTATCTTACACCAATTAATACTTAATTAGGCTTTAAAATCTTAACGACCTACGTTTAAATGCATTTGCGAACATACATCTACTGTATTGTTACAATTGGTATATAATGAACTTTAAGTGTATTTTTTCAAGAGAGTTTCGCGTACACTCAGTGCTGGTTTTAGAAGGTGGCGAAGTGGGTCGGCTGCCCAGGGCGCCGAATGAACTAAGGGCGCTAAGTGTGGCCTTAACTCCTACAGGAGGTGTTTTCTGAAGATTTCGCTTCCCACCCAAAAAACCTAGGGGTGCCAGATTTTTTTGCCCAGGGCGCCAAGGTCTAAAGCCGGCACTGCGTACATTGAAGTTTGAAATTATTTACATTACAAAATGTAATTCTAAGTGAATTCTATCAACAAGTTATAAAGTAATATGTTTTATTAAGTTTATAAAAAACTCTTCCAGTCTTACAAAAACATTCAGTAAAACTACAAGTTCACATCAACAGTCTGTCGTTGATTTAAACATCAAAACAGATATCGCAAAAATGCATAACACAATCACCTATACAACTCTTACACATATGCATAAATTTATAGTTATATATATAAAACGATCGGTCCGGTGGCGGCCACGCCCTGCAAGGTCTCTTGTGTATCCAATCTGTTCGAGTCGAGTAGTTAAGCCCAGGAACGTGTGCCTAGTTGGCGCTACACGATTATCGACGTCGAAATTCCAACCGAATATTGGTAAAAAAATCGACACAATTATTCCACGCTATTGCAGAGTTTAGCGTTTCATTGCTTATCTGTTTGTAAACTACAGATGGCTACTTCATAAAAGTCAAATATGATTGAAGTACAACGTCATTTGTAAAAAATATGACATCTTCAGATAGAGTGATTGATTTTGCGCTACCCTGTAATAGGAGAAGCTTGCAAGAGTGCAGTCCATTTCTCGACCTATGATTGGCTTGTCGTTCGCGTTGAATCAGATGTTGGATGCCCGCTCTACGTAGTAACATCGATTGTAAGAGACGTATGTGACCTTTATTGATATGTTGATGATAATGATGATTATGTATGTTTGCGAGAGATATGTAAGTATGTGGTGCTTGTCACTTTGGTAAAGTTGACTCAACGGATGTAAACGATGGTGATGTTTGCTTGTGGTGTGAATGCTTAGCAGAACCAGGTCTTAACTGGCGGCTGTGCTACCTGCAGCGCGCCGGGCGCTGCCTCGTGACGTCAGAGGGCGTCACCCCCAAGAACCAAGGGGGCGCCCAAGCCGCGGGGCGGGAAACTTCTGGAACAAGACATGTCGAGTTATAGCAGGGAAGAAAACTTCTGGAACACAAAACACCAGGTCATTACAGGACGGAGAACTTTGGGAACATAGAATACCGGGTCAATCCACGGTGGGAAACTTCTTGAACATAACAAGCTGTGTCATTAAAAAGCGGGAAGCTTCTGAAAAAACACTATGATTTATTATAAATCGGAATGCTCTTGGAATACAACTCATATGACTGGAAGTTTTTGGAACACAAAACACCAGGTTATAACAAGGAGAAGGCTTTTGGAACACAAAACACCGGGTTACAAACTTCTGGAACAAAATATATCAGGTCGTTATAGGGCGAAATGTTTCTGAATCACAAAAAAACTGGTTCATAACAGTGTAGGAAACATGTAAAAAAAATGGTTATTATAGGGCGGGAAGATTACGGGACATATTTCATCAGGTTGTAGAAGGGCAAAAAGCTTCTGGGACACAAAGAAAGCTTGTGGAACATAACACAATGGTTATTACAGGGTTGGAAGATTTTGGAACCCAGTACAACTGATCATTACAGACCTGGGAGTTTTCATAGAGTACTTTGGAAAGTTACCTGATGTTGGCCTCGCTAAGCAGCAGTAAGGACTCCTCAAGAGTTCGTGCTGGAGGTCGCTGGCGAGGAAGAGAGTCCAAGTTAGCCAGGTAGGGCGGCGGCTGGGGACGGGTGGAATCCACCTCCAGCAGAGCAGCGCGAGACTTCATGGGGCTGCTGGTAGGACTGGGGAACAGTAACACAACAAATACGAGTAAGTGGAATGTAAATAGTGATATCGGTCGTCGCCATCTTGTTTAACGATCGGTATCATACAACTTTCGTTCGTAAAAGCTAACCAAAGAGCCTCTGCTAACCGGTGGCCAATGAGAGAACCGTTTGGTTCCCGGTGTGGCCGCGGGTGACAGGACGGTCGACGAAGCGCCAATTAAAGACATACAAGGTACCATTCTTTACGTGGCCCCGCTAGCCTGCCGCCTACCACGATTGCGAACGGTCAAGGTTGAGTCGATTCTGATTTCGTATCGTTCTCCTGGCCGTGGAACAGACCCAAGGCAACAGAATTAACGCGTACCATAGTTTTAAGTTCTATTCCTGTTTTGTGTTTTCAATAAATAATTGTGAACTCAAAGTCCTGACCTAGTCAATTTACCCCTTTGTATCAATAGCCAGTATAATACTGATATCGAATCGATATGGTCCCCTTCAAGCTCACACCAAAAGAGTGCGACAAATGTTCTGTAATTTAGATTTCATTGAAGCCGATACCTATAGTCCATCCAATATAGGAAGAACCCTATGACACATTTATTGCCCTGTGCTTAATATCGTCCGATATAACGTTGTAAAAACGTTCGCTACCTATACTAATTTTATCAACATAAACAAAAGCCTCTCTTCTTATATATAATAAGTTATTTAGGTAAATATATCACAATAAAAACAAAATAATAAAAAATATATGCATGTTGTTACAAATTAGAAAAAATACGGCAATTTGTAACTATAATACTATAATATCTGACGCACGTAGAAGGCCATGTCACATTACTGCGAAAACCAGTGTTGGGGTATAAATAATCGTATTTTCGATTGATTTTGTAAATACCTACTAAAATTAAATATTAGAATTATTATCAATTATAAGTGAATATTAACAGGTTTTAAGAGACATGTAAAACAAACTATAAATAATAATATTAGTAATATGAAAATTATGAATAAAAGCAAGTGTAGAGATAAATATTAGCACATAACCTTAAAAACACATATTTTAGTCGGAATCCGATAAAGCAGTACATTCTAAATTGTCTTCGTCACTATCGGAATCAGAACTACAACTTTCACACACATTTATAATCAGGTTCTATTCACTTAAATTGTCAAAGCGTACATCGCGATCCCAATCTGCATAATATTCTCTTTTTGTTTTGTCCACCACTTTTTTCCAATCTGCATTGAGCCAAGTTTCGTCGAGAAAAACGACTTTCTCCCAATTCCTAATGCTCTTCATTTGCCTCAAAAAATCGCATCTTTTCAGGGAAATATCCGTGCGCTCCATTATAAACTTTATTTTTTCACATTTTTTATATTTGAAGCCAATGTTTTTCAATACCTTACTAAGAGACGTCGCACTGCCTTGAAATAATCCGACTGACTTTAGAGAACCTACCAGTTTAAGAAGTGTTTTGGTATTTCGTTGCGGTCATAGTATGCATACACGTGATTCCGAATTGCCGCCAAATCAAAGCTATCGGGTTTTGTTATTGAGCATTTCTTCTGTCGTTTCTTATTTGGTGTTAATAATTTTTCTCTTCTAATAAAGATTCACCGTATTTCTCCTCTGTGATCCGAGATACTGTAGATTTACTGATTCCTAGGGCATCCGCGACCCGATCTCGAATGTTTTCAACAGACAGCAATGGTCCACCATTTTGTTTTTCTTGATGAAAATAATCACGCAAGCGTACGACAAATTCACGTGATTCACTGCTGAGAATAGTTCTTTTCTGTCTCTTCGGCATTGTAAAAACACAAAAATATGATTCAATGAAACAACTTTAACAATACTAACAATAAATATAATAATTACAACAACAAAAAACACGAATCGATCGAAGAACAACACGCTACTGAAAGTCAAACATTTGTACTGATCCGCCATGAAGCCGCCATGCGGAAATAGAGATGTTTATATACGATTCACTTCGAATTCAAATTCGATTTTTTTTCGAAGAAGAAGAGAAAAAAAATCGACCTAATCGAAATATTTTTTTTTGGCCCATCCCTTTTACAAGGGGCAATAAATGTGTCATAGGGTTCTTCATATATTGGATGGACTATAACAGAGCGAGTATATATGGCTAGCTGGCAACAAACCCCCCAACACTGACACACCATAGTGCCGAGAAACGACAGTCGTCTAGCCCATTTTGTTCTTGCCGCTCGTCGCAGACGCTTCTTTCTCGCCGCCTGGATTGAGCCATAGACGTTCTTCGAGCCGCTCCTGAACACGTGGTCAGGACCTCTGTAATTACTCATCCATCTCTCAACATTTTTAGCCCTCCAGATACTGGTTTTTATTTTAAGCTGTGACATATTGATAACTTAAGTGCCGAGTGATAATAAAGTTTTATACTTGTTTAGAGTCCATGACGTGAAAGATTACTAAGAGTTTTACTTTATCTTTGGATAGCCCTTTACATCATCAAGTAACAAGAATTGTTTCTCCACCAGTCTTCGAAATATGCAGATTTTTACTGTTAAGTTGTCAAGGTGCAGAAGTCTGCTAATACTGTCCTACTTCTAATCCTGTTAATTGTTTATTCTTGTTGATTTTACCTGTTGTTGGGAAGATGCAAGTTGGCTGCACTGTTGGCGAAAGTCACTCCAGAAGCATCGCTGGCTGGTTGGGACAGGGACTTGTTGCCTCCATTCATGATATTACGAGCAGTTCTAGAAAAAGCAAATATGAAATATATTTAATTATATCATAATTATTACTCGTATATCATCAATCAACTAGTCAAAAGTTTGATACTGATATCAGCCTGATATAGCTCTTTTAGGCTGATGCAGAAAAGCCTCGAAAAACGATCTTTCGTCCCTTACTTTAATTCGCTCGCCTGACATGCACGTCTAATAATGTTAGTCTTAATTTTATAACAAAATACACGGCGTTTGCATACGCAATTTTATTTGTTTTGACAGTTGCTCCATTTCATGTTTGTTCAACTGTCAACTTTAGATTGTGACTCAGCCGCAACAATCTTTGGGGCGCTGCATGTTACTGTGCCCGTCTGGCAGCTCGTGTCCGCAGTTCCCTTCCGACCGAGACCCACGATACAGCATGTCACGGACGGGCGGGGAAACCGAAGTCTACTATTGAAAATAAACGCGAATTGTGCTTCTGAAAAAGTTCTTTGCTTTGCGACCTGCTCCTGCATACTTCCTCCACGCGACTGTTGTCGCCATTTTTTTTAAAGATGGATATATCAATACATACTAGCATACACACTAAAAGCTCTAACAATACAATGATCTGTTTTATGTATTAACATCCTCCTCTCTCTCAAAAAGGTGTTAATACGTCGCGTGTGGGCATGATGAGGAACAGGTCAGCAAACAAAGACGTTTTCAGAAGCACATTAACATATAATTACGTTACAACTTTACAAATTTAGGGCTCGACCTAGGCACAGCATTAGGTCGAGCCGCAATACAATATATCTCGCCGAAGGGCAGTAGGCAACTATTGATCTTCGCGCTCGGTAGGGGCTCTCGCCCGCGCCACGAGCGGTGGTGTTTATAACTAATGTCAATATGGCGGACACATCCTTGCTTGACAAGCGAACAGATATAGAGACGAAAGATTGTGTATCGAGGTTTTCGATACCAGTCAGCAAGGGCTATATCATGCTGATGTTAGTTGATTATTTTGTTGTGTATTAAATGTACTGTATTTTAAGGTTATAAAGTAACACACGGCACAAGTTTTTAATTAAAACAATGCAGATGAAAGACCACATTCACGATATAAAATAGAGTAAGCTTTAATGTTAGGTGCACTCGTAAAACAAAACAAGGTTAATTGTATTTTTCCATGCGGTACCTTCTTCTTTCCATGTACTCTGAGCAAATATGGAAGATATTCTCAAAGAATATGACAGACTCTGTATTTTCGCTGCAAAAAATATTGCACAAATGCGCATTATTATAAATGCAAAACAATATTTACGTTCAGAACTATAGGATGGAAAAGTATTCAACATTTATTTTTAATTAAGGAAATCGGTGGATTCCATTGCTATCAAAGATGACCAAATATTAGGACAATATTGTTTCTGATTCACTGTTTTACGAATATGGAGACCTTCAGACAACATCAAATCTATGATTTAACTCCATGTGGCTAAGAACTGTACTTACAACGACCTTATTATAAGAAACTTACAGGTACGAAGAAGAAAGAGACTTTGAAGTTGTCGTACCCGAACATATATATTGGGAGAGAGATCAGACTGATCAACTATATCGCCTCGAATATTGACATATTCCACTTGAGAGAAGCCCAGTTTCGACATAAGCTCCACGAATTTATTTATCAAAATAATTTCGTGGAGTCTTCTGTTTAGCTAGCTTCGGGACTTTTTAATAATTGTTGTTAATAATCATAAATACCTTTATTTTTATTTTTTTTATTTTTGTATAATCTTATTTCAGGATCGCTTAAAATAAAATTTGTAATGTTTCTGAAAGAAACAAATAAATAAAATTGAAAAAATATATGTATCACTTAAATATAAGTAAACTTGATTTTAAGAGAATGTAAAAGGTGGATATTTCATTGAGTACTTAAAAGATAAAATCGATGCTTAGACCAAACTAAAATATAAACATTCTACCTCATCTAGTTGAAATTTGAATCGCATTTATTGTTGCGACCATGCAAATTTGAAAGAGTAGAAGTTAAACCAGGTTTAGGGATCAAGTAGAATGAGAAGATCCAATTTCATTATACTCACATGCCCTCGTGTTGGAAGCACAGAATGACGCTCAGCAGAGACACGAGCAGGATCATGACCATCATGGGCACGACGATGGTGAGTCGAAACTCGGTGGCGTAGCTGCGCTGGGGAAGGTCGGCTCTCGCGGGCGGCAGCCAGCGGTGACCCAATGGACCACGCTGCCCCGGGGAGGGAGCATTCTGCAGGTTCATGTTGCGTCGCTCGCTGGCCTTGCTGGGATCCTCCTCTTCCACCTGGAAGACGTCGTATTACACTTGGTTCACATTAGAACGTTTACTAGTAACATCCTCATCCAACCGCGATAAATTTTGACGCAGCGAAAAAAAGATATAGCGTTGACTTGAAAGTACTGACATCAGCATGATGTAGCCCTTGCTGACTGGTACCGTAAAACTCAATATACAATCTTTCGTCTCTTTTTTCTGGTTGCTTGTCTTGCATTTATGTGTCGCCATGTTGTCATTTTGGCCGGGTCCGCTAACGGGTGTGTTAGTTATATACCTCGCCACTCGAGCGCTGGGCGAAAGCCGCAGCGCCGACGACCCCGCGGAGCCAGTAGTGCCCCGCCCGTTGGCGAAAGCATATTGTTTGTCAATTTGTAACGTAAATATATGTCAATGTGCTTCTGAAAAAGTCTTTGTTTTGCTGACCTGCTCCCCATCATGCCCTAACGCGACAGGATAATAACCTTTTGAGAGAGAGGAGGATGTTAGTACGTATTGCATATTACTAATTTTACAGGCAAATTGATCAATTCGAAGTCGCGAAGACCAGTGTGCTTTATGACGTCCAGTCAGGTCGACTAGACGCTGCATGCAGGAAACGTGTGTTGTGTTTGTGTGTGACTTGGGGAAATTGCAGTACATCGATCTGTTTCTTAAAGAGCTCCAGAATGTATGAAGAAGGAAACACAGATACTGAAAGAGCGTTCCAGAGCTTGGTGGTATTTAGGAATAAATTTTGGAAACTGAAATTTCTGTACAACTTAAATTGACAGTGTATGGATATTCAGCAAGACGAGTCTGTCAGCTTTGGGCGGGTACAAGAATAAATTATTCTTCAGATAAGCAGCAGCAGTGGTAATAACAGTAGAAACGGCTTAAGTGAGCATATCTTGCGGTCATTTAAAATGTGCTTAAAATGAAGTGTGTAATAAAATATGGTCATTTTACCAGACGGAAGGCGCACCAGTCGAGGTTGAAGCCCACATCCCTGAAGAGTCTCTCCACTGTGGTCCTCTTGAAGTCTCTGGGGCAGTGAGCAACCTTGGCAAGAGGTCGCACTTCTTCTTGTAGAGTCAGCAATTCCGCCGAGTGCAAACCTGGGCTTCCCAGTCGCAAAACCACCCTGCAGGTGAATAAATTCATTAGCACACTACAGACAATTAGTGTGTTTTAAGAAGAAAACAGGCAATAAGTAGTAAACTGAACAATTGATGAATAACTAACCCTTCTCCCTCGTTAGGTTTTAGAGGTAACCTGGCTCCCAGTTGTACAGCAGAAGCCAAGAATGTAGCGTACAGCTCATCGCCAGACTCACGCCATAGTTTTTTGCGGAACACATCTTTGAGTTTTTCCATTCTGCAATAGAAAATAAAGTATTCTTCTTGTTTTTGACTTACCATCTGGGTTTTAATAGAATGAATCGATAATATTTAAGAAAATGATGTAAACATACTTTAAACACCAACATAAACGCAATTATACTTGAAAATCTTGCTAGAAATTGATTGGGAATATAAAGAACTGCTGAACCACAAATAGCTAGTTGAAATATGAACCAGTAGATAATTGATCGAATAAAAGAGGGTTCTTAATGTTTTCTTTGAGTACGGTTAATGAAATAGCAAATATCTATAGATATTACTTATATAAGTAAAGAAGGATGGATACGAATTGTTCCTAAGATTAAGGTCAATTATGAAGATTCAGAAGTGTTCTTTAAATTAATATCTAGAATGTACTTTTATTGACCTGTGATCGTCGAGCATGTCCTCCACGTTGAGGTTGTCGACCTTGATCTGCACGTGGTGTGTTGCTATGCGAGTCTTTGGCAGGACAGTGACCCCCACCACCTGGGTGCGAGTCTCGTAGTTCTTCCTGTTCAGCGCCACCAACTGGAGCTGAAACACAGGATAGCCCAATTAGTGTGAATACGTCTTCTTCCAAGTTAGATAGCGCATTATTCAACATTTCCATATCATTTGTGTCGTATTAGCCTTTTCTTCAAAGCCAGACAGATGAATAGCAATAGAGATAGAGAGTCATGAAGCTCTTGTATCGGTCCAGCATTTGAATTCTCCCCCTTGTACGTTTTTAACTTCTACACTACTAGGAGATAACAATGACTTGATCTTCTCATAGTATACATTTTCAGTAGATCATTATGTTTTGTCAGCGGTGAGAAGACCTTTAAGAGTTAATTCTAGTTATTTCAAATTTCTTTGCCACTACAAGCAAGCAAAGTAAGCAGAATCGCTGCAAAAGTTTTACTAAATCTTTTTTTTTGGAAGCAAAAAGGTTTATGCAGCGTTAATTTTCGTCAATGAGACATGAGAATCGATTTTTACCAATTTTATTCCCAGAAAATAGCATTTTAATAATAATAATATTTGACAGATTATTTTTAAAGCTAAAACGTTGTCTGTCATCCAAAGAAGCTGTCTATGGCCGGCTGCAGATAGACTTACTTCTTTTTGTACTAGAATCGAGCATCGTATTAAATGCAGCGTTCTGTCATTGGGTTTTTATTTTGTTATAATGAGTACAGTAACAACAAATGTTCACCCTTGGTTCTAGTATATTATTGAATAGGTATTGTTGCTTAAATAAGTATTGCCAACCGAAAATTCAGCGTTTTTACTCGTTTGTATGTAGATTATAAGTTGAGAACTGGCTCTAAACAGTCTAAAGTTTAGACTGTTTAGAGCATTAATAGTTTAGACTCTAAACTATCAATTAGGAGTACTTGTCATGCTCACCTGGAGGTCCTTCTGTCCATATGGCGGAGTGCCATAGATGAATCCTGCGTGGTGCCTCACGCTGTAGGTGTAGTGCAACCAGGGAGGAAGATCAGGCATGCCGACAATAGCGCCGTGGAAGGTGTACTGTTTATCAAAATCTGAAACAGCCAAATCACACCTTAACATTATGATTGTTAACATAAAATTAGTAAAGATTTGTATAACGTAAACTTGGCATAGCTGTGCGAATACGCGTAGTATTCATAAGCCATGCAGAAGATTGCTTTATACATTACAATGCTGAAGGCACTATTATAAAGGAAGCAACGCGTCTGTATAATCAAAACACATTATTTTATAAACAAAAATGATTTATTTTTACATAAAAAAGATGCCTGTGATATTATACAAATTACACACAACGTTAGACAAAACGGAGAGACAAAAATAAAAATATAATATTCCATGTCACCCTCGTTGACTGCGCGCATTTTTGCATTAATATCCTCGGTATAGTTCAACAGCAACGAATAACCAAGCAGCAGTTCAGGAAGGTCTTCTCAAGAAATGGCAGAGACTCCCAGACGACAACGCAAAACACAATTTCTTTTCACGTGGATGATGCACTTCTTAAAAAAAATCCCACAGTCTGCTGTTCAAAGTATATCAAATTACGAGTTGTTTAATGAAACATGAACGGTGAAATTCGAATAAATGAAGGAATAATGTTTATAAATACGCTTATGCACTCGTGTATCACGATTACGACTAAGAACGACGAAAAAGAAATTAAACATTTTTGATAATTTCTGCCTCAAATACAAACTCAAAGTCATGCTCAAAATATTATCTTTTACGTACAAGTATTGGGTATATTAAGGTATCTGCAATACCGTCTGAAGTTATGCTCTGTGCTTTCATGAAAACATTAACCTTAGACATAAGACCAACTTAAAAACATAAACAAGGAAAAATTAGATCGGTGTGTCATGTTTACCTTGATAATAGGTCCAGTTGAACATTTCTGGCGTGATCTTGATGGAAAACATTTCTGTTTCTGTGACATCAACGGCGATGGCACACGAGGCCATCAGCGCCACGACGCTCAGCAGCCGCATCACGAGCGCCATCTTGAGATCTGCACAACGAACGGACAATAATAAATGATAGCTCTCATTTTTTTCCTCTGCTTTCTCTATTAATGCTTCTTGTAAATACACGGAGCTTGATTCTGCATGGAAGCCCAGCTGCCACGCCAATCTTTTATGTGTTTTTTGAAAGTCGGTTTTCTGATGGTTACTCGTCATATATAACATATTCATCCCACGTCATCTCTTCAGAACCACCTTCTTGATCTTCCCCATCACGCGCAATATCTTCGACAAGCAAGTATTAAGCCTTTTTAATTACAGAATTTATCTGTCTCGGATTCTGAGCCCAACAATGGATCAGAGAGCCGTCATATCTATATTTTTTAACTTTGTTGTATAACATATAACATTTATTTTTTTGATTTATCAGATTTTTTTGAGAAACGAAAATTGGTAGTAAAGCACATCAGTGATGTTGTGGAAATAAGATTAACTGAATACTTATAAAAATAGCAAAATAAAGTCGAACAGGGGCGAAACAAATAACGTTCGAATATTTGAAATAATTAAGCGTTCCATTGCTTTAATCTAAGTACCTATTGAACTATAAGATTTATTAAGTTGTAGCTTAACCCGACAATGTATTGTGTATTGAAGAGCTTTTGCATACTTTTGCTTACTACTGTTTTTTCGCCACTTTGCCGTTCCTGTTTGTTTCTATCGCGAGTATGCACAGGCCACTTATTCCTGTTTTTGTAAGTTTTATTTGTTATCTTTACGAGCATTAATCCAATAATTCGTGAAAGATTCAAATCTATCGGATGAATAGTAAAGTAATGCATAAAGGACAAACACATATACATAAATTATTTCTATATATATATAGATGTGCACTTAAACGTCAATCCAGTTAGGAAGCGGATATAAATGTTGACGAAGAAATATTTTGAATAATTCATAGTTCTTAATAAAGATTTAATTTAAATGATTAGTCGGGTAATCATAAAATATAGCGGTTTTCGGTTAATCTAAACATGCATTCATGTATAACATTTTTCTTTTAAAAACACAAACAATATAAGTAAACACTCGTGATATAATTTTAAATAAACATATCTCTCTGAAACATACGTGTTAATTGTTTACAAAGATATTATCACATAATTTGACAGTTCGAAATTGAAATGAAAATGTAAATATTGTTCTTTATTCACACGCAGGCATCGCTCATTTGATTTATAAAAGATGTGCCATTAATTTAACATATTTACCGGCTTTATTCTTTCAGTTATACTGTTCAGGTTCCGCTTATTGTATACTATTAATTTTAAGGAAATGTTTTCAGTATTGCAGCCATCTTCTACTGAAAGTAGTTCACCAGGAAAATCGATAACTCTCGCACATGAGCAGAGTATTCTGAATCGCGCAGGCGGCGGGAGCGACGACTTAAAAATAAAACCAAAACATTAATATCTATTTTTGAAGCGGCCGACTTTTCCCACATTTAATTCGATTTCAATCCATACATAATATTTGAATATTTTAAACGCAGAGAACACATTACAAAGCAAAACTTGAAACTTGAACTGAATTTAACAGCGGAATGAATATACCGAGAAACGATGATAAAGATAAATGGTCTGGACAATTTATTGATTTATATATAGTGTTGATATGTTTAATTAAACGTTTAAATAATGCCTATAAATCACAAATTGTACATTTTAAAGAGTAAAATTGATATGAAGAATTCAGTCGGTGATTTACAATTACCCATTATACGCGTATCATTCTAAAATGACGCAAATACTCGTATAAAACTCAAATTTTTCATAAATTCGAATATTGGCGATAATATTTAATGAATTACGTCCAATAATATGAAATTATGTCCATTCTTGATTGTCTATCTATAGTACTACGCTGCTGATACGTAGATAAGCAAGTTTTTTCAACTATGAAATCGAAAGCAGTTAATAGATAATACTATTGCAATAACATATCGTACATGTGTTGTAATTTTTCACTAATGTCAATATTAATTTGATTTTATTTTTATAAAAACTACCCTCTCCGTGTGCCATATTCCCTTACGATTTTGAGCATAAGACCATCACAAATTACAGCCAGGTTCAATGTCAATCGAAAGAACTGCTTCTCACATTTAATTTACATCGAATACGTCTTGTAGTCGGTTGTCTAAAATAATGAAATGTCACAGAAATTCGATATATTTACTTTAGATTTGTTTTATATTTAAGTTTACTTGTGGAAGCAGTCTTTATACCATATCCAGATAATAGATTATCTCAAGAAGTACATTGTGTAGTAGAGATACTTGGACATCATTTATAAATGTTGTCATCCATTGTTGAAGAGGCTAAAAAGTAAAGTAGATCTATCAACGTTATAATGGGGATATACCGTTTACATAGCAAATTTGAAGAAGTCGTATAGAATGTACGAATACTCGTTAGGTTTAAAGGCACCCTAAGGATTCAGTGTGATCAAACCGTTTCCTCTGGCCATACGCGTAACTACTCGTATATAATTATTATAAATGTGTCGGCACGTATCCGTTGTAGACTATTAATCAGAGACTATGTAAAGGACACTGCTGACGTCACTGAGCGTTATAAATAGCTGTGTTGTTGTTGTTATCGTTATTTTTCTATAGTTTTACTTTTTAACAATGCCACGTGTGAATGCAAAACACACGAACATCGACGCACATGACGTAGTTATCTACTTTAGCTACTAATTAATGTTATTATGCTGCATTTTTGTTGCAAAAGTGTTTTTTTATCATCTAAACACTTGCTAATAAATGATACCGCTAAAATGGTACGTATGAAGTTGTGAAAATAATAAACAAATTAAAGAAAAATAGTACTTGTACATCAAAAGGAGACAGAAATAATTAAATTGCTCTTCTTCTTGTGATTATCTGTGGATTTTGATTAAAAGGAGAGTGTTGATGATGAACCGATTTACTCTGTATTTAGGATCAATGCCCTTGTGAACAGGCAGGAATAAATAAATATCAATATGTTTATAAAAGACGAAGTCCGAAATGAATAGTGAACGCTAATGAATCAATAGAACCGTTCTAGTGACGATGGACGAGATACTGCCAAAGAAACAAGGGTCGATGGGTATGTCCCAAGAACTCACATGTTGGTCGATCTCCAGCAATATAGATTGACGAAATTAGAAGTAGTAGGAATAGGCTGAATGTGGAAGGCGGAGGATCGAAAGATATTTAATTGAAGCTCATGCGGGATGCCCAACTTTTAATAGTGAGGTCGAATATATATGTTTTAATCATAGACATATTACAAGTCAGTTTTAGACTAAAACCATGGACGTAGTCTCAGCTCATGACTAGAACTTAGGATGGATATATGTAATAAAAAAATCATGTAAAATTTAAATCTGCAAAAGTATTCACTCAAAACTTATACCAAGCTAACAAAATAAAAATTTCTAATTCCGTTATAAAATGTAAATAGAATGCGGCATGATTTTAAAATAAAAGGTAAAACAAATAAATAAGGTCCATTGTTATACGAATTTGGACAAATTGCGAGCTGCAAGAATTGTAAAAAAAACATAGCACTGATTTTAGATAAGTGACATTTTTTTCACGCAAAAAACGACGCATTCATTTTTATGTCAATAATATGTGTTTAGAAAAAGTGTTTTACCTGTGGTGTGCCTATCATTTTAAACTTTTAATGCGGATTTTCATTCGTAAAAAACTCATAAGTCTAATATAATAGCCGCATATGTTTTTAATTATTTAGGTAGGTATTTGGTGTGGGGTATTTTATTATTATTATGTTCTGACAGTTGGCAGCGCCGCTGACGGCCTAACCTAAAAATCCATTCTCCAGTCAAAGACAACAAAGGCCCTGGGGCTGCCGCGTCTCGCGCAAACAATCCAAATAAATAACAATAATGCCGCAAAACGCGACAAATTCACCCCCAAACATTAATTTCAATTGAACAACACGCTCACGCATCGGGTCCGGATCTAAAATTGACACTCCAGTATGTAGATACGATTATTATCTTGTTACTTTGAAGCTAATATATCATTTTGACTGCATATCATAATTTTCACTTCAATGATTGGAGAGAACTACATCCTACTATCATCAATCATCTTGCTTCACCTCACACTCGCATAGCTATTATTCCGCGAGATAATATTTGAATATTTTTCAAACAGAAAGACTTCCATTCCAGTACTAAATGTTTACTTTATGTAAAGGCTAGATTATGGAGCATCAATTTAATTACCCTGCCTCTCTAAAAACACATTATATTGAACATGAAATTGCTTATGATATGTTCTCAATGTTAGGGCGGGAGTATGCTCCTACTTCGGAGCAGTTGCCTCAGGATAACACAAACCAATGCCGCCTTTTCTGCAAACTCCGGCCTCTTGTTATTCTAGAGGACAGTTGACTACAGAAAACATTTGGTGAAACTTAAGTATGGTGATCTGACATAGAAGATCTTGGAGTAAAATATGTCAGAAAGAGATTCTTTAGTTTCTTGTATATCTGCTTCCAAGCTGGAGGATATGGCCCGAGTCAATTCTAAACCTGTAACTTTGCTGAAAAATAAACTATGTATAGTCCCCAAAAGTTCTTCAGAGAGAGTGAGGAGGCAGTCAGCTTTAGTATCTTACGCATATTTGGGTATTCGATAGACAGCTTATTGGTAACACTTCACTTTAGTGCACCAAGCATACTAAAATCTAAACTATATTGTATAAATGACTATTAATATTTTTTAGTATTATTACAAAATAACAGACATGACATTATCATATAAAATATGGTGTTTTTCACATTTTATATAATATATACAGATGATGTAAATAAAACAAAGGACAACCTCGAGCGGTGAGGAATGCTTCGGCAGGGAGAGTCATTATTGTGCGACTGTGGAGACCTGCAGACCACCTCACACCTAAGATCCTGTTCCATTAGCCTAACAAGCTGCACATCTCAAGATCTAATGCTGGGCAACACATGGGCTATCAATGTTGCCAGATACTGGGCAGAAATAATTTGACATCGCTGACACGAAGATCTAAATTTTGTTAAAAAAAATAAATCTAATCCAAAATGAGATGTTTGTTTTGTTTTTGTTATGTAATATGCAAATAAATGTTATATGCATGGACCATGTTCATATTTGGTTCGGTTTTGCTCAAACATGCCAAACCTTGTTATTGTTCTGATAATTGTATGCAATTAAAAGTTTTTTTTTGTAACTAAGGTAATTACGAGTATTTAAAATGTTTCTATAGTAGTACATGTATTTAAAAGTAAAAAAGTAGGAAGGGAGGTACAAAAAAAATATTTAGGAAGGTGAAATCTTTATATTTAAAAAAAAACATGGCAATATCAGAGGTATATTGGTATTTTATATAATTAGATTCTCTGTATATCTTTACAAGGTTGTATTGATTTGATCAAATGTAAGCTCTATACATGCCCCCGGTAAGGTTGAGCCAATCCTTAACCCTTTCGCATCGGTACCTGATAAATGCCGTGTAAGATTCCCCTACCGTTGACATCGGTGGCCGTGATATAGCGTTTTGCTACTTTCTTACAATAGTTTTATATGCATCATCTGATAGCTAAAGGATACAAGAACCAATGTGATATATGAAAATAGACCAGATAAGTACATTTATGCTTCAAATACTAGTTTTAAGCAAAAAAAAATGGTTTGAAAAATTCACGCCATATGGACAGTATAATTTGTATTCCACCGAGCCGTAACGAAAAAATATTGTCCAAATCTTGTGAGCATCGAGCTTATCATCCGATGTCCTTAAAAGAACACTGATAATTGAATAACCAAATATTTCTCTGGTACTACAGCTGCAGTTTATAAAAGTTTGCCGACTCTTGCTCTGGAGGCTTCCGGGAACCATCTATGTTATACAATGGGTATACAGGTATTCTGTGACAAGGCATAGACAATCTAAGCTTACAGAATAATGAAACAGCAATTCGCGGTGTCCATATTCTTCAATTATGGAGCGGACTTGGTTAAAAAAATGTATTTTTAAATATATTTTTTAAATGTTACATATGTTGTGTTGTTTCATGAAAAGGGTCCTGACTGTGCGAGGTGCTGCGATGTGATGGGTGAGGATTGTTAGTCCGGCTGCGGAGCGTCCATTTGCCGGGAAGATGCTCAAGTTCAAGAAGATGGGCACCGAGAGGATCCCTCTGCTGCTCGTCACAGCCAACGTCGGCTCTATCTTTGAATCGGTAAATATTACAAAAAAAAACAAATACAAAATTATATTATTCATTGAATTCTACACACATGATCGAATATACCATAAATCTCAAAACGATCATCATCATAATCCTGTATCCGTTCACTGTTGAACATAAGCCACCCGCATGAGTCTCCATCCTCTTTGATCCTCTGCCTTCCGCTTCCAGGCCACTTCTGCTTTTTTTCTTATTTCGTCAGCCCATCTTGCAGGGGTTCGACCAATGCTTTGTTTGCGCTACTCCAATACTTTTCTTCCCCATCGACCGTCGTCTCTTCGACAGATATGTCCTGCCCATTGCCACTTGAGTGTGCCTATTTGTTGGGTAGCATCCACTACTTGAGTTCTTTTGCGTATTTCCTCATTTCGGATTCTATCTTTTAGCGACACTCCAAGCATGGATCTCTCCATAGCACGCTGGGTGACTTTTTATTTTTGGATAAGACTTGCTGTTAGATTGCACGTCTCTGCGTCATAAGTTGATACAGGGAGAATGCATTGGTTAAACGCCTTAGTTTTAAGATTATTCGTATCGCAAATTTCACAAAAGTCACAAAACGCCAGCACAACTTATCAAAGATTCTTTGACAGCGAGAGCACACTGATAACCGAATCTCTGACCGTGGCCGGGGGATTCGCGCGGGAAAGTGTGACGCGCGGTTTGTGTGCAACCGGCCGACCCGCTAAGCCGATTGCTCAGATCTCAAATTTTGCTCGTATTTCAAAGCAAAAAATTGCTGGCTCTACGGCTCGTATCTCAAAAAACTCGTATGTTGGGGCACTCATATGTCAAGGTACCACTGTATATGATTTAATGACAATATAATAACTTGTCATTGTAAATTATATTAAAATTATAATTGGATTTAGTTGATTTTCAGCCTTTAAATGAAATTATTAATACATTTTATTTTAAGCAATACAAAATGTTTTTTTAAGCCTCAACGGGGATCAACCCCATGACCTCTGCATCACAGTAAAGCGGTTCACCTCTCGTAAATACGCCACACCTGGCTGCATTCTCCTATATGTGTTTACATAACAAATGCTACATAGTTTAATGACTTGTAATGTTGAGTTTTCCCGTTGAAGGGTTTCCTTGCTTTGTGACAAATAGGATTAAATCAAGAATTATATCCGGGGAGACATTAATCTGTGTTTCTTTGTTATGTACACACTAAGAAAAAAATGATGGTGATAGAAAATTTTTAGTTGTGGACAGTGCTAACAAAAAAAGGCTATTGTAGTTTATGCTCTCCTGCGTCTCTGTGTAGCACCACTTTTCTATCGTCTATTTTTACGGTGACTCACTGTGAATTATTGTTGTTCACAGTATGACTTTCGTCTATCACAATTTATGACTGAGAATCTAAAGTGCTTGATAGTCGGGTTCTATTTCTATGAATCGTTAAATAATAATTTGTAATGGAGTTATGTTCTTTTGTGGATATCCTCATTTCGGCGATTATCTTTAAGCGACACTCCCCTCATGGATCTCTCTATAGCATGCTGGGTGACCTTTATTTTAAGGGTTAGACTTGCTGTTAGATTCCACGTCTCAAACTAGTAAAGGCTACCCAGCAAATATGCACACTCAAGGGGCAATGGGAAGGACATCTGGCGAAGAGACGACGGTCGATGGCGAAGAAAAGTATTGGAGTGGCGCCCAAAAACTGGCAAACGAAGCATTGGCCAACCCCCTGCAAGATGTATTGATGACGTAAGAAGAATAGCGGGAGTGACCTGGATGCGGAAGGTAGAGGATCGAAGAGGATGGAGACTCATGCGGGAGGCTTACGTTCAACAGTGTACGGATACAGGCTGATGATGATCAATGGAGTTATAAATTGTTGAAAAATATCTTAAAATATCCCTTGACTGTGTGAGACTGATCTCTTGCTATTAAATATGCCTAATATAATCTATTATCAAGATTGGTGGTACACTGCAGTCGTCCGGTGATCACCTAATCATACAGAATCCCTTAATGAACAAGGAATACTAGGCATACTATTTCCTCATTGTAGTTGACAATCAACAATATATTTAGCGTTTAGCTTTCCTCAAAAAGGACAAGCGTCATAGAATCAACAAGATGTCTCCACCACTGTATCATGATATTCTCCTGTAGTGTTGACATAAAAAAAAAGTGAAATTGTTGCCTCTCCCACGTAATCTATCCTCATACAGTCATATATCAATGCCATGTGACATAATTATCATTTATTTATACATAGCGTTATGTAAACACGATGCTTGACATATAAACTCCAAAAACTGAGCATATGGACACCACAAAACTACCTCCGTACCTGCGTTTACTTAACTTCACACACAAACGATACAAATTGCTTGATTCAATGTTCATTAAAGCATTGGAAAGAGACAATAGGTATATTATAACAATTGTCTGGGAAAAATAAAAAAAAAAACATTTTTATTTAGTTATGTCTGAATGTTGAAGTGTTCTGTGGATTGCTGAAAATGAATTGTTATGCAACTGGCCAATCTGCTAAGCCGATGGCTCGTATCTCAGATTTTGCTCGTATTTCGAAGGAAAAAATCGCTCGCTCGACGGCTCGTATTTCAAAAATCTTGTTGGGGCACTCGTATGTCAAGGTACCACTGTATATCTCTTTTTAATAAAACTCTATGGCCTTGCCTATATATCGGTACGCCGCACTCTAGTGACTTGTCGTGTTATGCCGATATATAGACACGCCGCATGGAGTGATTATCCGACAGGGACACGCATTCCTCCCCATGTGTTTACCAAGTTTCGTATCGTTACATATAGTTCATTAACATTAAGGTTATCAACTGACAATACTTGGTGATACTGCATAATTATAATTTTAAAATTAATTTTAATTTAAAATTACATTAATCTAGGTCTTCAGGAAGGCCGAAACATGTAATAATCAAAATAAATTGTGAATCAAAACTAAATATTTTTAATTTATTAATTTTTTAATTAAAATTAATTTTTTAATTAAAATTATAATTATAGTTTATTCAATATAGGTTGATCCCTATCACATATTTATTGCCCTGTGCTGAAAATCGTCCGATATTACGTTGTAAAAACGTTCACTATTTTAGTTCATCAACATTAACAAAAGCCTTTCTTCTTATAAATAACAAATTATTTAGATAAATATATCACAATAAACACAATAATAAAAAATATATACAAATTGTTACAAATTAGCAAAAATACGGCAATTTGTAAAAAAATAAATATAGCATCTGACGCATGTAGAAGGCCAACTCATATTGCGGAAAAAATAATACTAAAATAAGATTATTTTTGAAGAAAAAGAGAAGAAAAATCGATATAATTTAATAAAAAATGTTCCCCCCATCTCTTTTACACAGGAAAATAAAAATGCCATACGTATCAAGCTAAAATATCCCAAGTATAATATTCGATTCACTTTGAATTCAAATTAGTTTTTTTTCGAAGAAGAAGAAAAAAAAAAGATACATAATCGAATCTAATATTATTGCCCCATCCCTTTTACACAGGGCGATTAATGTGTCATAGGGATCTTCCCACGTTGAACAAACTATAGCGCGAGCGGTTTTGTATGGCCTTGGCTATATATCGGCACGCCCCACTCTAGCCACATAAAATGTTATGCTGATATATAGGCACTAAAGGGTTAATAAGAAATTCTTTCATTGATATTGTCACTTGTTGTATGAAGCTGTCGCTATCTCGCCCTGTCTAGTAAAGATTTACAGCCTGTATGTTGGTACACATCACCACATCAGCTTCCCATGATAACGATATTATTTTTCTCTTTGCATGTATGATGATATTATAATTTTGAAATGTTAATGTCCGTTGACTATCATATAGGTGGCGACTGTAAATTTTTTACCAAAACAAGTTTATTACCGATATAATATTGTTAAATTAAAATAACGGCAATAGCACATTGTAAGTGCGTTTCTCGTTTGATAACTGAAGTAAAGCCACATTGGATGCTGAGCAAAAACATTGCTAGTTCACCACATGATGCTTACGACTTGTCGTTGGTTGAGTTAAGCCGCCCTCTAAGATCAAGTGTGTCTAGCCCTCAGTATGCCTGATAGTCTGATCTTTTAAAAAATATCATTAATAAATTACGTATAATATTCTCGAAAACCACAGTAGCCATCTTTTAAAGTCTCTGGTCTTTCGTACTAGAACAATATATGTTCTAAGGTGGACTTATTGATGCAGAGATGTCTTGGGACAAGGCATGGACAATAGCAGTTGATAGAACTATGTGATGGTAATTTTTCGTGACCGATATGGAATGGATATGGAAACAAATAAATATTCTTACTACTAAAATGTCTGATTTTTTTTTTATGTTGAGTGAGCGCATTCAGAAACCTATCTTTGGTGTTAAAACTTTCTATCTGTAAAGATTAGGCTAATGGGTATGACTCGGAGGTAGAGTGCTTGTCTACAATGCCGTAGTATGCGGGTTCTATTTCCGACACCCTAAAATAATAATATTTTTCAATCAATTTATAAGCTCTGTATATGCTACATAAATTTCACATGTTTGTGTGAAATTGATCCTGTAGAATGCTTGCATTATTGCCTATTTTATAAATAGTTGGTAGAAAAAAAACTGTGAACCGTGCATTCAGAGAGTCATTGTTAAAATGGATGAGACGTGAATGCCTGTCTGTTTGAATTGAATTTTAATTACTATAATCAATACATATATTTAAATATTGCAATATTAATTAAAAAAAAAAGTACTCATATTCAAAATGTCGTTTTTACTTTTTTTTTAATTTGTTTGTAATACGTCAAAAACGTAAATTGAAATTAAGTGTATATATGTCCAGTTAGTTGTTTTTTGCATCGCCATGTTTGGTCACTGAATAATTGTAGAGTCATTGTCATTGCTACCATTACTGCAAATATCACATTGTAATAAAGCAACGACCCACCGCTCCATAAACAACATCAACACTTCCTGCCCGGCACAGCCGACACACGCCTCATCATTTGGCATTCACAATGAGTTATTTTTTTATTATTATTATGGCATTCCTGGAATTTGGATAACTGTGGATAACTGCATTTGTATGATAGATGAGTATGGGTGAAAAATAAACCTTTTAACTGCTGCAAAAACAATTAATTTACATTGTAATATATTAGATGTAGTAAAAAGAAATCCATTATTTTTCTAATCGATATGTGCTGTCAACAATTTGACCATCTGAGGAAAGCAATCGACTAGAAACAGCCAGTTTTGGCTAATAGAAGAGGAATTGCATTCCATCAGGAAAATGTCATCAAACGCACATCTAAAGTGACGAGGTCTTCTATGAAAGAGGCAAAATAAACTTATTTTCAAAACGACCGTGTGTGGCGAATTACTCTTTTCCTAATTCGAAAAAAATAATATCGCCACACGGCTAAACCCAAAAGCCACAATATCGAATCGGGCCGTGAAAACCTAAGAAGTTACTTCACAGATAATTGATCAATTCCAATATTTTAAACAGATTTACACATCAATCTACATCAAATATGATATTTTATCAAAAAAGTTTACATTTGATGTAGATTTGTGTGTATATATCAATTTGTTAAATTAAATAAGTTTAATTTGTCATTGAAAGCGCAATAGATGGGTAGACCAGTGATCAGGATTTATCCATTTAGCAGAGTCTGAGTTACCTTTAGTGGAAGATGGCCAACGCTTTTGCCATGCGGTCATAAGAGCATCAGCACAAGTCTTTATGCGCTTGAAAGCGGCGCTCGGCTGGAGTACAATATCTCCAAGATTGGATCTGTTTCTTTGTTGTACATTGAGCCTGATGAGACAGCTCCCAATAAAAACCAGTATCCGGAGGGGGAAAATGTTGAGGTATGGATGAGTAATTACAAAAGCTTATCAAAGTCCAGACCACATGTTCAGGAGCGGCGTGTTGAACATCTTAGGGTTGATAGAATAGGTAACGAAAGAAGAACCGTCTGCCGCTAACAGTGGGCACCGAGTGACCAAGACAGCTGTCTGTTCTCAGCACTATTGAGTGAGAGTAAGGGGGCTGTGTATCAAACGACATCTCTACTCGGTCGCTTAGTTATCCGCTCTTAGTCTAGATGACGTGAGCCTGAAGGGACAATATCGAGTCGATAACACTGTATATGACGCTCTGTTGTGTGTCTCTCTTCTAGCCCGAGGTGATGCTGCCTATGTGGACCACCGAGTTCCTGCAAACTGTCTCGCGGCTGGAGCCCAAGCTGGTGGCGCTGCACATGCAGGAGGTCGGGGGCAAGACTTATGAGAAGTCTATGCAGCACGTGCAGGACTTTGTGAAGCGGCTCGCGGGCAGCCCCGAACTGCGGCTCTTCGACAAGATCAGGGTCTACTTGGATGAGGACTACAGCGCGCCTGACAAATTCACGGTAACTACACATATCACACAGTTCACAATCGACAAGGGTACATTTTTTGTGGGCCATTCTCTTGCTACAATATACAGATTCAACCTATCCTTGAATACGGCATTCACTTTAGGGTTGAAGCCCCAAAATACCTTCTAGATTTAATTGATTCAGTTAAAAGAAGAGGAATTCATTTGAATAATAATGAGACTCTTATGTCTAACTTGCAATCAATGGAACACAAACGTAAGATTGGTTCACTTATTTTTTCTACCATTACCACCATTGTTGTTCTTTTGGAATTACAGAATTAATTCCTCCTGCACCCACCCACAACCGACAAACTCGTTTTATACTTGTCGAATATCCATTCACGGTTAAGATTGTGTCAACCATGAATTGGCTATTTCCAAAGATCTTCCCTAAATGCTACCAGTAAGCTCTAGAATGCTTTTGCAGCATCTGTGTTTCTTCCTTAACACAAACACATCACATGTTTCCTACATGCAGCGTCCAGCGACCATTTGCATAAAAAAGAACAATTGATAATGATTATTTATAAATGAGTGACATATATTGATGGCGATTTGTTTGTCTTCCAGGCCCTGGGCAATATGTACTTTGTCCACTCGTCCCTGACCGATGTGAAGGTCTGGGACTACGTGGCTCAAGGCTGGGTGGCGGCCGAGGGCACAGAGATCCACGCTGGGAACATCGAGGCTGTTCCCACCAAGGAGAAGGCCAAGTTCCCACAACACTTCTTCCCAGAGGTATTGTAATATAAAGAATCATAATTTTGAATTGTTCCACAATTTTAAATTTGACAATATGCTATGATATGTGAGAAATATGGCATTTAAAAAAACTAATGTGGAATAATTTTGAATACATATCCTTTATTTTTTTTGGAATTTCACTTAGAATTGTGAATCAAAAAAAAACGAAGACAATTGTTCGTGCAGTCCAAATAAACTTGACAGCTAGTCCTATATTCTCAAATAGCTGCGCGTTATTCCGTGCATTTACAGCTAAAAGCTTTCTGTTTGTTGTGTTGCAGTGCAAGTGGTCTCGCAAGGGACTAATGCGCGTACGCTGGCTGGTGCGCGGCACCGTGCTGGAGCTGGTGAACGTGCACTTGTTCCACGACGCCTCCAACTGCCTGGCCCTGGAGGCCGCGCCCTCCGTGTACGCCCGCAGCCGGCGCCGCGCGCTCCGCCACGTGCTGCAGCGCCTGCATCAGGACCCCGCCCGCCCGCCCTTCGCTATCTTTGGGGACTTCAACTTCCGCCTGGACACCAAATCACTTGTGAAGGCGAGAGACTCACCAATACTTAAATCAATAACTAAAATGAATCTTTTAACAGTTGGTAAATCTACATGGGCGTCATAGTCCAGTGGTTAAAACATTTATTTGATGCTTAAAAGTTTGATTTTTAAAAAAATATTGAATCAAATCTAAGCTCTATACATTATACTATAGCCCCCGGTAGGGTTGCGTCACCCCTTAAGGACGAAAAAAAAATCCAGGTCTCATCCGATCTCCTTAAAAACGTTGATTATTTAACACCCAAATAATTCTCTGGTACTACAGTCGCAGTCTATGCAAGTTAGCGGGCTCTTGCCCTGGAGGCTCCCGGGTACCATCTATGTTCCCAAGTGGAATTCCAGATATGCAGGTGCTCTGGGACAAAGGCATAGACAATCTGAGCTTGCAGAACTGTGAAACGGAAAATTGCAGTGTCTATATGCTCAAATACAGAGTGGATATGGTAAAAAGTTTTTTTTTTTTATATAATTTGTCTAGAGTCCAATAGAATTGTTACTTTTGACTAGCTTTAATGCTTTTGTGGAGGTCATCATCAACCCTGAAATTGACTCCATCAACTGTAGCTTAAATATTAGCGAAAATGAGAAATTCGCCCCACACAGCTCAACCATAATACCAAATATGGCTGTAAAAACCTATGAAATTATATTTATCCAATAAAATATATTTAACCACTTTTGAATATTACAACAGCAGAATATAGCTGTAATTTGAGGCATAAAACATTTACAATGAATGACTTAAATATCTTACGATTAAATTGATTTTATACATTTTCAGAAGTTGACTGAAGATCTGAAGACCAACCGAGTGCACAACGGCAAGTCTGTGGAGCACACCAAGCTGCAGTACCGCAGTCATGAAGACAGGGTCATCCTCACAGTGGGCAAGAAGGAGTTCAGCCACGTGGAGCACCAGAAGGTCTTCAGGGAGCCCTGGGTGAGATATACAGTGCAGGATCACAATCTAACAAGCTTTTACAACTTTTATTTTTTTATGTAAACACATACAGGAGAATATCGACAGATAGCGATAGCAATTCTGAAGTCTCATCTGTGGAATTCTATGAAGCTTAACCATAGTGTATGTGGCAAAGCGCTGCATGTGGAATGTTGATCCGCCAACGTCATAGACTACAGCCCAAGATTCACGCATCATCTTTATTATTACAGGCATTTACTATGAATAGGTGGTCTTCACAGGGCGACTTTAATTTACCACCAATTTTAATTAATAGGCTATGACTGGCATTTTACGGGTGAGGAATCATCTTTTTTTTTAATCTCCGTCGGAAACCTTTGACTTGCAAAGCAAACGCTTTGACCATTGAGCTATACCCGCCGGCAATTACTGCCTTCATTGTGCCTTTTGATATTTTTTAGCGACTATATGATTCAGTAGGGTAGCAGATCAGGTTAAGTTAATCAACGACCACGAGTGTCGTATAATCTACTTGATTTCAAAATTGCCTTCTGCTAAAATGTAAATTCTCAAAGTGAATGTCAAATTCATACTTTAGCAATCGGTGATAATTAAATTATCATAATTGAAATATTAAAACCGAATCGAAAGCTGTTTCGGAACCATAGGTTGCTAATTTCAATGTAAAAAAATAAATAAAGTGCAATGGAATTATAATTCGAAACCACTTTTAAAATGTGGACCACGAATATCATTAACGAATCCGGTTAGTCGTTTTATGTCAAATTAAAATATTAATTTATTTTTTGTGTGATGCTATAATTCAGTTGTTTAAACCAGAGCTCCGCAACCTTTTCTCATCTACGGCACACTAAAGTACTTCTTTGGATTCTACGGCACACCAAAGTTCTCACCTTGAATACCGTGGCACACCAAAAGCCAAAAATAGATATTAATTTGATCAATTTCACTTTTTTTTAATTTTAGTTAGTACTTAATAAAGCAAGTACCTCGTTGTATGTCTACAGAAATAGGCGATAGGCGCTGAGAGCTTGAGGACCGTTGTAAAATTATTTATTTATATTGCCTTATTTGATCGCGGCACACCTGTATCGGCTTACGGAACACCCTTGTGGTGCTTCACACCGGTTGAGGAGCACTGGTTTAGACGATTCTTCTATCGGCAGGCGTATACAACTGGGATAGATAGTAAAATACTCCTCTCTTTAAAAGGTCAGGGATAGAACTCACGATCTTGGCTTGCAAAGCAAACGCTTTAACCATTGAGCTATACTCGTCGGTAATAGCAGATAGTCATTCTCACAGTAGATAAGAGACTACCTGTATATCGTGTGATTGTGGTTGGTTGCAGGTGCACAAGTTTGACCAGGAGCTGGACGCGCTGAAGCCGCACTTGTTTGAGTTTCCCGTGAAGTTTCCCCCCTCTTACCCCTTTGAGGAGAATGTGGAGCAGCCCACTCATTACATGAAGACCAGGTAGAGATACTGCTTCTTATCATTTGAACTGCAATTTAAGATGATGGTCTTTTTATTATTCTTTGTGTTAGTGACGTCAAATAGTTTCCGCTAAATATCTGGCAACACTGATGAACTATCTTTATCTCTACATAAAATTCTGAGGCAGCGGCAGTTCATTACATTTGATTATGGTTGCAATGTCTCTGTAATCGCACAGTAGTTACTCCCCCACTGCAACATTCCCCATCTGTTCTGATTTACTTGTGTTCTTTTGAATCCAGCTTTTCAGAGGTGTATTGATTTTCAAGTTTGGGTAAATTTTTTTGCCATTATATATTTTCTTGTTAATGCTGGACTGAACTTTATCTGCCTCACCCGTATCACACGGGAGGACAGTTAAGTCTCCTTGATGGTGCGCTCATTCAGATTATGATCAGTTAGCAACTGATAAGTCCAGTGGGAGTCCCCTCTAAACGATTGTGGCCACTGCACAGAAGTGCTAACAAGAAAGAACCCGTGAAAGAGATTAGAATCGCATTCATAAGTTGTAAAGAGATGGAGATGGAAGATAGATTCTTTCACTGAAAATACGAGCAAAAATGGTAAATGCGTGGAAATTTATTTGAGTAGCCAAAAAATCTGCATGCCCGATAGGGCCGAGGCAATTCCTTCGCACCGCATCGAAAAGGACTCCTCTGTCTAACAAAAGGAACTGACAGTCCCCAGAGAATGCGCTCTGAGGTCTGGAAGGGGGTAACTTGTTAAGGCTAGTAAAATCTTCTAAGATGATTTGATCACAATTGAAATGACATATATATGTTGCAGATGCCCTTCCTGGTGTGACCGTATCTTGCTCTCTCAAGGAGCCAGGCTCATCATACATAACTTAGAGGGACACAAGGCGGCCAGGGATCCTAGCGACAAGCATCAAACCAGGTAATAACTCAGTTATAAGTATTTTTACTGAGCAACAGCATGGTTTCAGAGTCGGCATGAGTTGATGATATTCTTGTGTGTTGCAGGAGGTCTGTTGTCGAGGCCGACAGTGGAGGAGGAAGTCCCTCCCGCAGCCAACGCTCGGGGCCCGACAGCTCGGCGGAGAGTAGTCCAGCACGATCAGCATCACCCAACAAATACAACTCCAGCCTTCTTCCTAATTCTGTAATACCCTAATTCAATACTATAATGTTTATTATTCTTCTTAGAAGTCAATTTTTGCCATTATTGGTTACTCGGTTCTCTTATCAAGCACTGTTCCATGTACGCTTTTGGTGTTTGAGAAAGATTGTGTATATCTGAGATTGGCTTGAATCAAGTTCAAGACTCTCAGGAGACAATGTCTTGTGTGTACCCGTGTTCTATAACTTCCATTTTTGTGTATGTTTATATGTTTTTTTATATCTTTTTTTCAATATTATTTTAAAATCTATCTTAACCTGTTGGCATCGGTACTCGATATATGGCGTGTAAGATTCCCCTACCGTTAATATTGGTAGCCGTGATATATCGTTTTGCCACTTTCTTAGAATAGTTTTTTATGATCTGATAGCTAAAGGATACAAGAACCAAGGTGTTATATGAAAATAGACCAGATAAGTATATTTATGCTTCAAATACTAGTTTTATAATTGACAGTATAATTTGTATTCCACAGCCGTAATGAAAGGGTTAAATATAATGGTGGTGTTTTCAATCATCATCTTACTTTTCAATCATTAAAAAAAATTATCCAGGCCTCGGGAGTATCCGGCTGATCATTCAATCTCCTTTAAAAAAAATCCTGATCATTGAACACCCAAATATTTCTCTAGTACTACAGCCGTAGTCTATGCGAATTGGCGGGCTCTTGCCCTGGAGTCTCTCGGGAATCGACTATATTAACATGAGAACCTCTAAGTATACAGGTGTTCTGGGACAACATATAGACAATCTGAGCTTACAGAACTGTTAAAATGGCAATTTGCAGTGTCCATATGCTCATAATCGAAGCGGATATGGTAAACAGAAAAGAGACCTGAGTTCATTCATATACTGCGAAGAAGAATCCTGCACATTTCTCCCTGAATGCATACATAAATATTATAGCCAAGATTATATGAGCGAGCACATTTCCTGGGATGCTCAGGAGGGTGATTCCTGCCCATTGACGCATTCCTTTGGGTGTTTATCTGCTTCCTACATTTTTGTTAATTACTCGTGCAACAGAGGGTGCAGCATGGCAATTACTATTATATCTGTACAACACTTTTTGCTCGATTTTACAGAGTCCTTCCCGAAAGGCCGGCTGCTCGGACATTGATGGATTGATGGTCCCCGGCATCGCGCAAAGTCGCAAGAGTATTGCTGACCCGACCAATATCGTACATGCCATGAACGCCAGGTCAGGATCAACCACCTTTTATTAAATAGATAAGAATTTTTACGTTGTTTTAACATGGATCACATTGAACACCGTTTCATTTGATGGAAGACTGTAGTTTCGCGATCTACCAAAGCTTCATCAGTTCCAATGTGCACAAACGTACTGACGTGTAAGTGAATATTAATAATGAAGAAAAAGTTTCCTTAGAGAGTAGGTAGGGGTTGGGTGGAGTTTAGACTTTTATTTTTACCTTTCATTTAATTTTACTTTATTTTGATTTAATAAGTTATACTCTTCAGTAGATGAAAAATATTTGCTTGGGTTACCCTGGATATTATACTCAAATTTATACCATTTGAGGGGAACAAAAAAAAGTGACAGATAATTAAATTTTATATTTGTCGTATAATCGTCTTAGTGATTCGAACGATGTATTTCATGTAGTTCAACAGCAAGATACCGTCAGTACTAAACAGCAGTTTATAAAAGTCTATACAAAATATGGCAAAAATATGTAAACAACAATAAAAAATTTGTTACCTATTTTCATGGATGATGCACACCATTAAATAACGTCTTACAAGATCACATGGATAAGGTTATCAGAAATAAGGTAATTTTTTTGAGCCCCTGTAAATATTTTGAGTCTAAGAGTTTTATTTTTTATATTTAATTATGTGATTGTTGAAAATAGGCAGATTTACTTATACCCTTGAAAGTCCTCTCCTGTCAAAAGAATCCTATACTAAGTGAGTTAGGCGTAAAGGTCAGCCACTTACATCTTTTAAGTTCACTACGGGACATTCAATATTTTTCTTCAGTAAGAGTGAAGTATTTTTGTTAGCTGTCTACTTGTGTTGATGTTATTGTACTGTTTATTACAGGGCCAACGAAGGAAGTGACGGTTCTCCGACTCGGCGAAGGCTCGTGAGGAACCAATCTGAAGGTTCGCCAAAGCTGGGCGAGCACGCGCCACTCAGGAAGATGTCCATGGACGCCGCTAACCCATCACTGCGCAAGAGACCCGAATACGGCGTCATTGGGGAGAGCACCTGCATGGGGGACCACAAGGTTGACTACCACTGTTAACAAATATGTAATAAGTATTGTGGCGAAGTGTGGTAAGTGTGTTATATTACGTAAAGTCGTCGACCCTGAAGAAGACCCCTGCAATGGCGGTCAAAATGTTGGTGCTAGAAAATTAGCAGCCACACACGGCTAAACCCAAAAGCCACAATACCAAATCTGGTCATGAAAACATAAGAAGTTATATAAATATGATGAGCCAAACACAGATGATGACAGTTTTATATTCACTGTAAACAATCAATTTATAATTAATAATAATATATACCTGCAATAACAACTCTAGCAAAATAAAAATTAGCAGAAAATGTTTGATGAAACTGTAAAAAATATGTCAAAAAAAATGCATTATAGCAGGCAGCAAGAAAATGAATTTTATGGGTTCCGCCCGCAGTATGCAGTTATCACTAAATTATGTTTAGAACCACGTGAGCTGTTTTCTAGCCTGGGTAATTAAGGGTCCCGCATACCAACAGCAGTTTCCAAAAAACTATGTGTCCCGCCTCAATTAGCAGTTTTACAAAAATGGAAAAATCGTGTTCCGATGAAGGTGTGTTAAAATTAAAGTCTTGAAATCACTCTTCAGTTCTATTATTAGCGAAGATATGGGTTGTCGTACGATATAAGATAATCTCAATAATTAATAAAATGTTTTAATGTGTGTTTCAGCCAGTTTTTCTGCGCGTGCTGCTGCAGAGCGACAAAGGTACAGTCTGCTGCTGCTCCTCAGAGTCCATATGCGGTTCTCCCGGACCCCCGGAGGCTTGCGCCGCCCCGCACCAGCACCCCTGCCCCTCCCCGCAGTGCTTCGCCCCCCTGCCGCACCGCCCCCGCCTCGCCACCCACTCGGGAACCCTCCACAACCATAACATCCCCGTTCTCGTTCGCCTCGGAACCGATCCTAACCTGATCCGCCTCGATTCCGATACGATCAACAAACTCAAAGAACTAAAATTAAAGAAAACCGAATCGGAAATGTCCAACAGCTTAAAAAGCCTCAAAATTCCGAATTTCTTGATACCAGAAGTTCACATCGATATCACGGATTCAGAGTACGTAAGCTTAGAAGAGATCGATCCGCATTTATTGTGTAGTAAAATAGTTCCTCTCGATCCGTATACTCCGGAAAGCGTTGACTCTAGATCTCCGTGTCCGGAATTGTGTTCCACGGAGGGCGACGATTCAGAAAAACATTCACTATTTAATTTACCCCTCAATGTTACAGCTGACGATAACGCAATTGTACGCGATAACAATTTAGATGGTAGGATAAAGAATAATGAAGAATCGGCGTATTTTGTGAGGAAAATCATCGTCGGGACAGACAATGAAGTAACCGGGAGGACGAAGAGTATCTCTCCGCGGCAGTTGAAGTCAAGATTGGAGAATATTTTGAGGAGCTCTAGGGGGAGTGTCGCCCCCGCAGAGGGAGCAGGGTCAGTGGGGGGAGCTGATAAGAGCGCCGGTTTTGTCGGGGGCGCCGGAACGGATAAAAAGGCTCACAAACTGAAGAGCAAGGCCGGAAAAAAGTGCCGATGCTTGGGATGCAATGTTTGCTGACAAACATTTTTAAATATCTCAAATTTAGATTGCTCGTATCTAATTACTAGCTTTTGATAATATGACCAGTTGAATATATTATCATTGATGATATATGCTCACAGGTTCTCAGGTTACTCGTTCAAATCAAAATACCATATCTATACAAGGCCTGCGTCGCCCCATTCTTATTTACGACTGCGAATCTCGACATGTCACCAAAAGCCAAAAAATGGGATTCGATAACAGGTGTCTGCATAGAATACTGTGAGGAATGATGAGGTGAGAGAGCGGACGAGGCAGCCTTCCATACTACAGTGTGTTAAGAGACGAATGTGGACCTGGTTGGGTCATGTGCTACGAATGCCGCAGGAGAGCATTAACTACAGCTACCTTTTCTTCAAGCCCCCTGGCTTTAGCCGTCCTAAAAGACCATCTGGAACTATATTCGGAATGTACTCGGCGAAGCTATGGGACACAGAGCTGACATGGGATGTGGCGAGGACCAAGGCGGCTGAAAGAGCTTTATGGCGGCAGCTCGTGGCATCCATATGTTCCAGTTGAGGGAGCTGACAATGAATGAAAATGAATGGAATGATATATGCTCAAGTTAAAGATTGATTTCTCAAAAGAAAGCTTACACACTAAAGCTGCGTTTCTCTTAATCTTAGAAATCATGAAAACAGACATTATAAAAGTGTATTATTTTCCTACCGTGACTTCCTCAGAGGTAACGACTTGCTTAGAATCTGTTCTCGAGATTGCTGTGATTAATGCGCTCCAACTCAGGAGCTGTTTTCTGCAGGAGAAAACAAACCAAAGCCGTCTGGCTTTCTGACATAGTCGTCGACTATAGGACGTATTCATTGGTGCTTTCGTATTAAGAGCTGGAAATAGATCTGGCTGCTGATAGAGGTGTTCAGCAGCGCCTTATAGTAGATATATGCTTTAAATTAGGTGAGGAATTAAGCTTATGCATAGGTGCTTTTTACATAGTAAAGAGAGAAAAATTTCAATTTTTGTAAGTCTCCAATGGATTCTTAAAGAATGTGACTGAACAGATGTTGTCTTGAAGAGATACAGATCAAAATAAAAAAATAAAAAAAAGGGTGTGAACATTCCCTATCAGTAGCATTAAAACATAAAACATAAAGGTGTCATGACCTATCGTTACGAGACAATTCGTTCAACGACTCATCGGTAACGACGTAGGGCGCACTGGATGTCTGCTGCTCGAGACATTTGGTGCACGGGAGTTGTCGAACGAATTGTCTGGGAACAAAATGCGGCTGAACCAGAAATAAGCAGTGATAAATCTTTTATTGCTACTGTAATTGCTCAATTAAGAAATTATACCTTAAATTTGATATTTGACACGTTCAGTAGTTTACTAGCCATGATATCAGTTCTATTTTATTAGAATTTTCGAAGAAAATAAATAAAAAATGTTGGATCAATCACCCAGCATCATTAAAAATGATTATTTTACTTCGTAACTGCATATCGATCAGTCATCATGTTATTGATGTCCATTTGAATGGTGTCTGTATGCCTCAAATAGGAACTCCCCCTGGGAAATGAGTCTCAACTGTCTTCCGAAAGAACATAACTACATAGTGTATTCAACTTGTTGTATGCAACTGATTTAGTATGAAGAATAACCAATCACCTATCAGAGGTTTAGGTTTTTATCGAGGTAGTTTGTGGCGGCCATAATCTCCAAATATGTAAAAAGATAGTCACATAGTTTGTTAAAAAAAAAAACTATAAAATGAATCCTCAAAGTTTATAATACTTAAGAAATTATAGCATGTTTTGTATGACAGCTTAGAAGTTTGTTCCAATGAATTGTTGGAAGGACAAGCGAAAATTTTATTAATTTTATCAACAGCAATATGAGTTGTTAGTTTTTCACGGCCAGATTTGGTATTGTGGCTTTTGGGTTTACATCGTGCAGACTAGGCCACCCAATGGCGTCAGAATTGGCAGAGCATCTGGCCAACACGGGACATAAGTTTTCATTCGAACCAGAAATTGCGAGAAATAATTTGTTCCCTTTCCTTTTAAATACAAAATAATGGAACTGTCTTAGAGATTATGGTATAATTTACCAAGTACAGTGGTATCATACATACGAGTGCCCCAATAAACTTTTTTGCTTTGAAATACGAGCGAAACTTGGCATACGAGCAATTGGCTTAGCGGGTCGGTCGGTTGCACAAGAACCGCGCGTCACGCTTACCCGCGTGAACCCACCGGCCATGGTCAGATAATCAGTTATCAGTGTGCTCTCGCTGTCAAAGCATCTTTGATAAGTTGAAATTTAAGGGAAGAAATTCGCTTTGAGATACGAGCAAGGTTGCGGAACAAATTAAACTCGTATATCGAGGTACCACTGTATAATCAATGTAGCTTTGTGTTTATCTGCATTCCACTAAACACAAAATAATCCACCGAACGAGATGTATACGATACCTAGAACTTTAGTGTAAATCACTATCTCTAATGTAAAAGTTAGTAACGCTCAAGGTAATTAAAAGACACCTACAAGCTTTAAGTAATGCTTATACTTTATTAAATATATATATTTGAGGTTAGAACACCTGCTCTTTATGACGATGGAGAGGTGCTGATGTGGGTGCTTCATTTTACATATATTTTACTACCATTGACTGAAGTTATACTCTTAAATAATTTAAACAATCTCTTTTTAACACCGCTTTTTGCTTTTTTAGTTGTTTATTTTTTAACAATTGTCATTGTTTTATGTTGTTAGTCGTGATTCGTGTTTTTTCCTCTTGATCCTAACCTAAAATTGTTACATTTTTATATTATTTAGTAGCAAACGTAACTAAGACAAATGTTTTGTTTTATTAAAATCCCAATGTAATTATTTTGGGAGCACTTACCTAGTTTTTACTATAGATAGATATTAAAATGTACATCATTGATTCGTTTTATAATATTTTGATTACAATAGCATTTTTTGGTTCCATTTTATTGTGACATCTACTGTTCTTTAGATCTACATTTCTACCGTAGGTGAGGTTAGGTTAGGTTACGTCCTATATTATACATGTTAGAATTTGTTTTAATCATATTTGTAATAAAGATCCTTAACCCTTAAATGCGGCGTGCCTATATATCGGCATGACAATTTATATGGCTAGAGTGCGGCTTACCGATATATATCCAAGGCCATGGAAAACTGTTCACGGTATGTAACGATACGGAACTTGGTAAACTAATGGGGAATGCGTGTTCCTGTCAGATAATCACTAGATGCGGCGCGCCTATATATCAGCACAACTCTTTATGTCACTAAAGTGTGGCGTGCTGATATATAAAGGCCATAAAGATTTAAAAAAAAAAAAATTATATAATGTGTTTAAATTGAAGATTTAAGTAATTAAAAAATATTTTATTTTATTTTTCCATGGATTATCGACACTTCTTATGAAACAATGATTAAAACAATAGCCGCACCTAAAGGGTTAACCTAACCTAACCTTACCTAAAGATAATTCATATAATCACAGTCATCGTATTTTTATGTTTCTTTTTAGTTATTAATTACAAACAGTGGTATTTCTCTATGGTTTCTCACCAAATGTATAGAATTTAATAATTTCGATTCATAGAACTGGTAGTTCAAAGATTGTCAAGAATCGTTTGTAAGGAAAATGTCTTAAAACACTCAAAATATAACTTTTTTGTCTGTGGCACATTTATTTTAAAATTAATTTACATTTTAATTAATTTTTTTATGTTTATGTTATGTGAGAGCAGCAAGGCTTGTGATCGCTTCTGTATTAAATCTTTACCGGTGGGTGCTCAATGGTCAAAGCGTTTGATTGACAAGCCTAAGGTCGTGGGTTCAATCCCTGACCGAGATTAAAAAAAAAACGATTTCAGAGCTCTACAATACCCCGGTTAGTGTGAATTTGATCCCTCACCTATAAAATGCCAGTCATAGCCTATCAATTAAAATTGGTGGTAGACGAAAGTTGTCCCGTGAAGACCACCCATTCATAGTAAATTTCTGTAATAATAAGGATGATTCGTGAAAGTCGGGCTGTAGTCTTGTTGGCGGATCAAGACTTCACATGCAGCACTTAACCATATGTAACATGATAAGCGTCATAGAATCCACAGATAGAACTTCAGAATCACTATCATCATCTATCGGTATTCTCCTGTATGTGTTAACATAAAAAAAAATTGAGCTGACCGGTGAATGAATTGTTAGAGAAATGCCACTTATAGGATATATTTCTTTTGTTCAAGAACAAGGGGCACATTAATTTGTGTGAATTTAATTTTGAACTCATTTCTATCCAAGTTAAAGTTAAATTTTTTATTGTTAAATTAAATCATCGACTTTTAGTGAAATTTCCACAATTTCCACAATTTCCACTAAAAGCCGATGATTCAAACATCTGATAGGACAAAGCAAATTTTGCCTTCGACTGACATTATAAAATTAATTGTATAAATAACATTTTTTATTTTTTATTAATGAAAATAATAAAAAAAACTCACATTGTAAATATATTAAAAAAAAACTAAACTAACAAGTTTTAATTATTAATTGAGAGTTAATTACTCAATGAAGACATTTTAACTATTAAACATAAATTATTAATTAATTTACGAATTTAAAAGGTACTTACACTAGTGCCTTTGATTTTACATAATATGTACAAACATATGTTTTGTTTTCTAATAGGGAGTCTATATGTTATTTGTGTGTTGCATCCATATTGTCTATCTGTCCTATATAAACCTGTTTAGATGTGTCTCTGATTTTGATCAATGTCAGAAATCGTGAAATTATATGAAACACGTATTTGCGTGAACGTCGAAAATCGAACGACAACATTTTAAAATGCTCTTATGGGCGCACTTCGGGTATCACACCTATTTGCGTGACTGCCGAAATTGGAACACTTTTTTTTTACGCATATTCGTGTGAACGCCGGGGAAGTGTTTAAATGTAATGTCCGATTGCTGTAGACAAAATGGAGGTGCAACACTCAATTGTAGCAGAAAATATTACAATGAACACGAAATATACAAAAATATATTTACACATGTCTAAACAAACCCAATATAGTTTTGTGCTCAATACATTATATATAATAATCAAAGCTCATTTTGTGTTTTACTTAGTTTATTGTTATGCATTTAAAAAAAATGTCTAAATAAAATTTGATAAATTTGCCCAAAATGTCAGGCAATGCTCAAATATTTGACATTACTTATTTTATTTCGAATTGATTATAATACCCCTCCTATTAATTATCATTATTTTTTATATGTGTTTTCAAATATCATTTTTGGCTCAATTTTCATGGACAAAAAATACATATACAGTGGGACCTTGACATACGAGTGCCCCAACATATGAATTTTTTGAGATACGAGCCGTTGAGCAAGCAATTTTTTGTTTTGAAATACGAGCATTGGTTGCGGAACAAATTAAACTCATATGTCGAGGTACCACTGGATATAATGTATTAGATTATTCTTGTCATTCAATGCTCAATAATTATTAAAAGTCTATCCAAATGAGCGATATGTATATGAAAGAGACACTTCTATACAGATGTTTTGGTCCGTAAGTTCTTTCTCCTTCTGCATGCTATGTTGCAAAGTATTCATTCTTCGTAGCAGTAGTATCAATCCGGTGGATTGGTTTGCAGCAACAAAATCTTGCATCTCGATCTCCACTCTTCTCGATCCTCAGCAACCCTCTTTAGCTCAGCATAAGAGCCGAACACTTGCTGTAAATACTCCCGAATCAAGACGAAATTGTGTATGATAATAGTAAACAGGTATAGAGATGCCCGTGTAGTTGCCTCTTTTAAATATTTGAACAATCTTGCAATTCATATCGCTCGTGTGGACAGTCTTAAAGTTTGTAGACATTTTTGATTCCCAATATAAAGACATTGTAAACAATATGGCCCCTTAATGAATGAATTAACTATTATTTGTATGATTTTTGTAATAATTGTTCTGTTGACTAGTTTTATTTTACAACTATCAATAATAAATGTCATTAATTTTTTTATTTGTTGTTTTTTATTTTATCCATTTTACTTTTGCAATAACCCCGTGAATGTGTCAGCTATTAACACTGTAAGTGACATTTTTTATTTTTTTGCATGCTTCTTTATTATTTTGCACGTTTGTTTATTATTTATTATTTGCAATCCAATTCGCCTGGAGACCATCTTCAATAATGATTATATGTTTCGGACTCCCTGGAGACTCAGACTCAGAGAAACAGAAATTTGTTTAAAAAATATATATGTAAACAACGATCAAAGGTTATCTAGATATACGTTTGTATTGAATTTGTGAATCACATTGATGTTTAAACAACCCAAATTTTACTTAAGATGAATTGATTAAAAGAAAAAAAAAAAGTATAATGTAATTATTAAGTGTTTTTGAAAGATTGTATTGTTGTAAAGTGAAATAAAAATATATTTTTAGAAACAGAATAGCAAAAATAACATTTAGGCTATCAATTGACAATACTTGGTAAAACTGCATAATTATATATATATATAAATATATATTATTATTATTTTTTTTTGACTCACATTTATTTTTAATGATTACATGTTTCGGTCCCTGGAGACCATTCGAGAGAGATCATTGAAGAAGCTCTCCAGGGAGTCCAAAACATGTAATCATTAAAAAAAAATGTGAATCAAAACTAAATATTTTTAATTTGTTAATATTTAAATTAATTTAAAAATTAACAAAAATGTTTTAATCAAACAAATATTTAGAAAATAAAATTGTATTGTATTTCAAAAAATATGCAGGTTTTGGAGAATCCTTAATTTTGCTATATTTGTCAATGAAAGTGTTAAGAAATCTTACATAATGTACTATAATAATTATTTAAGGAATAATTACATAATGCCATCTTACTTTCTTTCATTAACATTGATTACGACAAGAGATCTGTTCTGTATTAAAAAAAAAAATATATATTTTTGGAAAGAAATGTCATAAAACATAGTTTTTCATATAGTCTTGTATGTGCATAAATTGTTTAATACGTCAATAAATATTAATCGGTTCATTCAGTAATCAAAATTGTAGAAAAATATTCTTACTTTAAATTAAAAATGACGGCCATAACCTCAAAATGCGATAATGATTCAGTGTATTTTGCAGGTCTGTGCCGTAACGAGACACCGAGCGAGCTTTCCGAAGACGGCGCCTGGCTGGAGATGGAAGAGACAGGACAAGATGAAGAGGAGCAGAGTCCAGCTCTACCGGTCACTCGCTACGTGCACGTCAAGGGCGAGGCTCCTAACAGCATCTTCAAAGAGGCGGACATATGAACACAAAACATCTCGCTTATCATTTGTTTCGCTATGTTTTCAACATTATCATCAGAGAGATGGGAGGCATCTATGAATCAAGAAAAAAATGTTTTTGTTGATGATGCCTTTCCATTTAGTGCAAAACATGTTACCTATTAACACTATCCAGTCTGTGCGTTACGCGATTAAACTTACGCTGGAGGCCGACTGTTTTTTAAAGAATTGCTAAATCGTCATGTGTTCAAATAAAATTAAATATGACCCTCACTAAAAAGGTTTGAGATCTTTGAATTATGGTCGAAAGTAAAAACAAGACATATGTTGTGTGATCGGCCACTTACATTTGAAAAAACATCACAAGCTGTGTATAGTTTGTCATTAAACGTTGGCAGAACGATCACACACATGTTGTGTGACCGGCCTTTAACGTTCGGCCTGGTGATTACACACATATTGTGTAATCGGACTGGATAGTGTTAAGGATTGTTGCTCTGCACTCTTTATTCCCATGTTTTATCTTTTTTTGGATGAAATTTGAGGATGTGATATTGCAGGTGATATCGCTTCATATGGAGCAGTTTTATATCAGAATGCTTCTGAAATCGTGATACAGTTTTTTTCATCTGGTAGGAATGTGTCTGGGAAATCTTCTTTCATTGATTCTTTGAGTTCTAGCCATTGTAAAAAAGTGCTGTAATAAAAGAATCAATGAAAAAAAATGTTTCAAAGAGAATAATAAAGTACCAATTCTTCATTTTGAAATTGGTGAAAAGAAGAAAACAGATTGGCTTATTATATGATCTCTGAATGCTACAAGAGAAACTCAAACTTAGTTGCCTTTTCAAGCATCTTTGCTCTTGTAGTGTTTGAAATTCAGAGCTGTATTCAAACGTGGCAAAAGACTCAAGTTTCTTTAAGCAAAAGGTATTGACCAAAGTCACTAATTATGGAGCAGATGTCGCAAAGGATTAGTATATTGGGCAAATTTACCGTAGCCGATGTAGCTGGACCAATCTGCAAAAATTTCCTTGAGAAAGCGGCAAAGTAAAATGGTGAACGATTTTGCCGATCGCAAGTTTTCCATTGTGTAAAAATTATTGAGCTTTGAAAGCTTGCTGCATGAGCTTTTAAATGATATTACTCAAGTTAAGCATGTAGCTACATTAAAGATGGCGTCACGCTACTTGCTTACTTCAAATTGCTAAATTAAAAGTGACCATTTTTGGTATAAAAAAACATATAAAAATGTTTAATCAATGTTTACGCCATTTACTGAAAAAAAATTAAGATTTTTAGTCGTGAGCGACACAACTAATGTAGAAAGATGTCTGATTGATGAGACAAAGAAGGCGGGAATATGCGGAAGGGGAATGGTTGATTTAAAACGCTGACCTTAATTATAGATGGAAGAAAAGTCGTGTAAAAGTTATAGCCGTAAAAGGTGATGATTTACTTGCCATGGATGTATAGAGTATTCAAGGACAATATATTGTTCGATGAAATTATTATTATAAAGCTAAATGTTCCTCTTCAATTATAGTAATTGTTAAAAAATTGTCGTTTGAAGGCTTCCCTCGAAAATAAGTAAATTACATTGGATGAAATGTGATTTTATTGCAATGTAAGTTCTACATTCATTTAAATATATTATTTATTATTCTTGCAGCACAAACCTGCCAAACATGCTTATAATATTTAAAAAAATACAGGTTTGATTTGTTTTTAATTTATCTTGAATTTTAATTTTTCTTTTCGAGGGATGCTCTCAATTAAAAAAATATAATTTATTTACAAAATACTCATAGCTTTACGATGATTTCTATTACGAGTATGTGTTGTTTTCTTTCTAGACAGTAATATTTTTACTAAGAAATATTTTGGAATATACAGAGTCCCCCGCAAGTAAATAGTTAATTATAAATGATAATGGTAATTTACAGTCAGCTTCATTTAACATACTTACATTATTTATATTAATGCGATATATCTGTCATAATGTGGGAGTGAAGTGGATGTGATCTGTGGATTGCTGAGACGGAATTGTTATTTGTGTTAGGAAGGGATCAATGGAAATACACGAACATTCCGAACAAGAAAGGAAAGAAATAAGAACATGTAATAATGTCACAGGGAATTGGATGTCAATAAAGTTAACAGAATAATAACATTAGATTTGAGTTGAATTATTAACGATTCTATTTAGTAGCAAGTTCTAGAAGCGATTTTAGAATAGTGAAAGATAGTACTAGTAGGAAGTTGTGACTTGGTCGTTCGTTGAGCGGGCACGTGACACAGTGGTTTCTCGGGCAGGCGGCTTGATGATCAGGTTACGGAGGCATCATCTCAGAGCACATTCTCTGGGACTGTCAGTTCATTTTGTTAGAAAGGGAATTCCATTTCGATGCAGTTCGAAGGAATCGCCTCGGCCCTATCGGGCATGCAGATTTTTGTGGTCACTAAAAAAAATTTCCACGTATTTACCATTTTCGCTAGAATTTTCAGTGAGAAAATCTATCCTCCATCTCTATCTCTTTACAATCCGTGAATGGAATTCTAATCACTTTCACGGGTTCTTTTTTTTAGCACTTCTGTGCAGTGGCCACAATTGTTTAGAGGGGACTCCCACAGGACAGTTGTTAGTGATCATAATCTGAATGAGCGCATCACCAAGGAGACTTAACTGTACTCTGATGTGATAAGGGTGTGAGGCGGGTAAAGTACAGCTTAATAAAATATTCTTGTAATTAAAATAGTTATGCCAAAAACTGGTTTGTTAAATGATAGCTGACTGTATTTATTGTGTTAATTACAGCACAATGTTAAAATTTCAGCAGTATGGTAACACCAATAATGTTAAATATAAATTTAAAAGTATATTTTGAGTAATGAAATTATTAAAGTAGTGGTTTTTCAATTAAGTAGAGACCAATGCTGAGACCAATTTACAAAAAATCTAAATTTGTCCATTTTCAACAACGACTGGATGAAATCTTTCATAAATACCTATTACAGTAACGGTTAATGTTAACTTTCAAAATTATTCTATAAATTTGAATCTGTTCAATTATTTCAACGAATTCGATGTTCGAAATCGCCGGTTATTGTCTCCTATTGAAATAGTGTTAATTTATGCACTAAACTAACACATCATTGGCCCGTCTTACAAATCTCATAAATACAAATTTTTGAAAAGAGGAATATAAAAAAAAAAAAAAAATGATTTTGACAAAGTTTTATTCCACATTATTTACATGGCAGACTATGATAATTGCTAATAATAATTGTAAAAGAGTGAAATCCTTCCAGTCAAAATAAATAATGTCACATAAAACTGTTAGTTCTGCTAAATAATTGTCGATGGAAGCGATGTAATGTCGAGATTCGTTGGCGGTTCGTGGGCCTTTAGGTTCCGAGGACTGTAGCGTGTCCTGACGTGCTGGGTTCTGGGGACTGACTCATGTTAGCCCTCGTGCTTAGTGGAGTGTCCGTATAGTGTTGCCACAAAACTAAATATTTTTTTTCATTCAAAAAAACTTTAATAAATGTATAGTTTCACCAAAAACATATCTCTACGTTTTCTATGACTATCTACCTCCGAGTAAATCTTCATATCATATGTCTAGTTCGTTTTAAAAAAATCTTAAAAAACCTTTAAAAAATAATTTCTATTTATAAACAAAATTAGAGAGTATCTGTTAGTTACCTGATAATTATAGTGATTTTATATACAGTGGTACCGTGACATAAGAATGTCCCAACATACGAGTTTTTTGAGATACGAGCCATCGAGCGAGCGATTTTTTGCTTTGAAATACGAGCAAAATTTGAGATACGAGCAATCAGCTTAGCGAGTCGGCCGGTTGCACACGAACCGCGCGTTGCACTTTCCCGCGTGAATCCCCCGGCCACAGTCAGAGAATCAGTTATCAGTGTGCTCTTGCTGTCAAAGCATCTTTGATAAGTTGAAATTTAATTGAAGAAGTTTGCTCTGAGATACGAGTAATTTGAAATACGAGCAAGGCTGCGGAACGAATTATACTCGAATGTAGAGGTATCACTGTATAACATATGAGAATTTCAAGATATGCTGATGATGTGTTTATCAAGGACATAAATTGAAAAATTATTGAAATTGAAAAAAATATTTTTTAATCATTTCGAAAAATATTTTTGCTGTTTTATAAAACTTTATTTAAGGCTAAGCAACATGAGCTTTTTTCTATAGAGCTTCAGCTTTACCATATAATAATAAAATGTATAATTATTGTAGAAAGTAAGAAACTAAAATTATTATTATGTAATAGATTTGTTCCAGTTATAAGATATGTTAAATAGTTCAAAAAAAAGTATGAGCTATTATGAAAAAAATAAAAATTGTAAACCTACCATCTATGAGAGCCAAAGAATAATTAGATAAACACACTATGTAATTTAAAGAAATAGTGAAAAAAATAATAACAATTAATATTGTATGAAAACATTCTATTAATGACTAGTCTAGTACTAAAGTTAGGAGGGATTTAAAAAAATGTTTATGTTTATTTTTTGAGCAGAAGATTTTAGAATTGTTAAAAGGATTTAAAATAAAAGAATGTTATCTATGGTTTAGAATCCTGTCTGCCCAGAAGTAGGCGACGTCCATGGCATTACTCCCGGCCATCATCAGGTCCTCCTGGGTGCAGCTACTCGGACACAATGCACACTCCAGAAGGTGTGACAGGGTCTGCTCCACGCCGCAGTCACATTCAGTCGGCCCACTGTAAAACTGCCAGGCTTTCATTTGTGTCCTCGTCATGCATACTCCGCTCCCAAGTCTGTTTAAGGACCTCCATACAATATCAGGAGTATATGTTCACCAAAAATTACTGGTACTCAGCTCTTTCAGTTGCCATTTTCCATGCATTATCCTTAGATATCTGTTTATTCCGAGTTCCACCTGGGAACATATACTCATGTGGTTTCTGACGAATTCCAGGGTAACAACGAGAACTTGTAGCGACTTATATTTGAGGTATATGTTGGGTGGTTTGTTTGTAAGAAAATTTAAGAAGATCAGAGAAAAGATAAGTCGATTCTCCCTAGGCCAGGACCGTGGACTTAAGGGGCGGCTCAAGCAAACATAGTCATAAAATTATTTTTATTTAAAAAATTAACAAATCAAAAATATTTAGTTTTGATTCACATTTATTGTAAACGATTACATGTTTCGGCCTCTCTAGAGACCATCTTCAATAATGATCTCCATGGAGGCCGAAACATGTAATCGTTGTAAATAAATGTGAATCAAAAGTAAATATTTAAATTTGTTAATTATTTAATTCAAATTAATTTAAAATTATGATTACGCAGTTTCACCAAGTATTGTCAGTTGATAACCATAATTTTATTTTGTTTGATATTTACTCCTTAAAATGAACTTGTACAAAAGTCCTTCCACCATTGATACTTAAAATAATTAGTTAAACTATTAATAAAAATATGTGTTTGTTAGTAAAAATATATATTTATAAGAATAAGTTGTTTTTTCAAAAAGGTCTGATAAGTAATAAATTGAAGCCGTAACGTTTCCGGCTTGGATATGAAAAAATAGGCTTAGCATACTTTTTGAGGTTATGAATTGTAATTATGTGTGTTTCAAGTTATTAACAATATCTGATGTGATTCTCAATGTACCTATCCTAATTGTTGTGAGTAGCTGGACGCTTAGAGCCCCAATAGAGATAGCTCGTTTAGCCGTCAAGCTAATGACTCCTCTAAAGGATCCGATCGACATGTCTTTTAAACATATCTGTGTGTTTGATGTTTAAGGTAAAAAACTACTATTTGATTAAGATTTAAAGAAATTGATTTAAACTATGACTGTGTAGTTATGACTAAAATCTGGTATTTACGTTTTCTAGTCACATTTTCATTTATAATTACATTTAGGTACATTTAGGGTGTAAAATATTTTTATTGTGGCAATGTTTTTTCTTTTTTTTTATGTCAATATATACAGGAGAATACCGACAGATGGTGATAGTGATTCTGAAGTTTCATATTGGGATTCTACGACGCTTACCATTCTATATTAGCTAAGCGCTGCATATAGTGTGTTGATGCGCCAACGTCATAGCCCGACATTCACGTATCATTCTTATTATCACAGGAATTCACTGTGAATGGGTGTTATTCACGGGACGACTTTCGTTTACCACCAATTTTGATTAATAGGCTATGACTGGCTTAAGTATACGTGCTCATGAGCAAGGCCCATAAGATAAACATAAAATTGAAACATTGCCATAACAAACAATATTTACGTCAATTTTTTTTTTATTGTTGTCTTAGAAAACTATGTTCGTGTAATTACCGATAATTTATTAACATTGCTTCGTGTTTGCGAATTATGACTATTTTAAGTAGTATTTAATAAGTAGGTAGGTATAATGTGCTGTCCCATCTAACCGCTGATTATCCTTAAAGTAATATGTTGCCCATTAGAAGAAGTGTGTAAGGAAGTACGTAATTAGCCTATAGTGTTGTTGACAGTGATCATTAATATATCGATTGTTACTTAATGTATATTTACGCAAAAGACTAGAAAACAGGAACAATACGAGCTTTTGTGAGTAAGTAATTCTGCACTGCACGTTGTATAATGTCACGTCATTGTAAGAACGTGTAAACGCAAGGTATCAAAGTTTTACCAAATGTGAGTGATAAGTTTTTGTTTCGATTTTCATCAAATGTGTACAAAAATACCTGATAATATTTGTAATTTTTATACAAAACATTACACAGATCAAACAAACGGTTTCTCATCCACAGTTGTTCTAACTTTGAAATGTTACGCTTTAACGTTCGCGTCAAGTAAATTGATTTATAAATGTTACAATGTGGTTCTGTTTAGGTCGATTATTCAACACAAAAATTCACTATCGCTTATCATCGTATCATGTTACAGTTTGATACAAGTATCAAAGGGAAAACGTTGCAATTTTACTTAAAAACGTGATACGAATAACCAGTCGGAATGATCTGGTATCTTTGATAATTTTATAACATTTGATATGCGATGATGCACCATTTTCTCGTCCACACTTGTAACAAACGATTATGTGATACTTGTTTATACGATATTGTGTACGTGTTTTATTGTGGTACGTCCGCATTATTGAGTTCACGTTTAACGTATCAAATTTTGATCAAATGTCAATGGAGAGCCGTTGTATCAATCATATGTTAAATTTCTTGCAAAAATACTAATATTATGTAGTATTTTTTAAATAGAATTTGAAACAAATTGACCAGTACCGGTTTTAGACCCTACGGCGCCCTGGGGATTTTTTTTCTAGCGCCCCATATTGTTTATATTTAAAAATATATAAGAGATATTGGTTGCCCTCGGCGCCCCTAGGTTATTCAACGCCCTAGGACCCTTTTGCCACTCCCTAAAACCGGCACTGAAATTGACATATTGTATTCCTTTTAATGAGATTGGGTGAATAACCCGAAGCCAGGATCATTTAGTCATAAACAATTTCCTGACACAAAATACATGTATAATTTAGCGGTTTCTTTAAAATTGCACTAATTCTTATGTGTAGCGTTAAGGTGTAATACAAAATAAAAATATCTAGTTTTCGGTGTGTTTTCGAATCTAATTGTTGCCAAAAATAATGGAACTAGACATAAAAATTTATAGCAGTATTATTTCGTTGCGTATTTGTTTTTTTTTTATTGTAATGAAAACCAATTCGTCGTTTTATAATACAAACATTCATCGCAGATGGAATTATCATTGAATATTTCAAAATTATAGAATAATATGTTTTTGAATAAAATATTACAATCTCTATCAAGTGCAACCATTTTGGTTCTATAAAGCAAATTATAGAATCCCTAAAATATCATGTTTGCGTTTTAATTCATTTTGAAACATTTTTTTACTGTTGTCGTCGATCTCTAAATACATCAGAATTTTGTATTTATAAGGTTTGCAATATATTCTGACGAATTTAATTGTAATTTTAAGTAGTTTTGTATGTTAATAGATTTCATGTTAAACCATTTTCAGTTGGCAGCATTGTTACCTATTTGTTTTGACATTTGTTTGTCTGAGTGTTTTTTTAAAATGAACATAAATATACGTATTTATATATTTAAATGCATAATAAAATGTAAGCATAGTAATAAAAACAAACATCCACCTTGACATTACAGTTTTCAATTGCGCTGTACTTTGTAAGAAGTGTCTGTGAGTGATGTGTATTTTAACCCTTTGCATCGGTTGTCGGCATATGCCGTCATAAGATTCCCCGACCGTTGACATCGGTTGACGTGATATATCGTTTTGCTACTTTCTTAGAATAGTTTTTTATGCATCATCTGATAGCTAAAGGATACAAGAACCAATGTGATATATGAAAATAGACCAGATGAGTACATTTATGCTTCAAATACTAGTTTTATAATTGACAGTATGATTTGTATTCAAACCAAACCGTAATTAAAGGGTTAATCAAAACAAATAGGTATTACGCTACCAACTGACTTAGTTCATCGATCACCAATCCATAAAACTCTTTATTTCATATATGTACCTTAGATTAATAGGAATATTGATGTTCTGTTCCAATTTATAACATTCCTAGAATATTTATTTATAAAGAGTGTTTTTTTAAAATACATTTGTGTTATTATATATGTTATATATGTATATTTTTTTTCCTAGTATCTATGTATATTATTTTACATTAGGTGCATCCAACAATTGTATAATTAATGATTTATTATTAAACACTAAACTTTCGCTGTGAAAAAAGTTTTTTTAAATTTAAAATTTATTCTCAAGATTGTTTTAAACAATATTCTATTCACCATTTTTTAAATATTAAAGGCAGTCTAAATACGTATTTATAGTATCAGTTTAAAATGTTGCCATAAAGTTTTTTTTTTTTTTTTAAAAGTAATCTAAAATCGTTAAGATTTTATCGATACGTTATTAAAATAACACTATTAATTAATATGTAACGCATGGTTGTACGCCTTTACTCTGTACTTATACTATTATATATAACTTCTATATTAAATTATATTAATTACTTCTAAAGGTGCATCCGCATTAGAACGTTTATGCGTAACGTATCATCGCTTAAATAAGTATGAAAAGTGCCGGAACCCGTGGTATTCCGACGTCACTAGTTAGCTGACGCCGTCATTTCGGGACCGAGACCTCGGTTCCGGAACAGTATGAAGAAGTGAATATATATTTAACTAATCTATTATAAGTTAGACAAAAATACTCATACTAGTCAACCTAATTTATTAGATTTATATAGGTAGCTTATTGTAATATTTATTTTATTAAGGTTGTGTAACTTTAATTTGATTTACGTATTTATTTGCCATTTATTATGAAAGTTTTTAATTTATTATGTGGTTACAATAAAGATGAAAATGTTACCTGCTTAAAAAAAATATATTTTATTACAGTGGCTCTTAACTTGTTTGTTATATACCGGCGTGCGATATTTTTCACAACAATTTCAAAGATGGAGCGAAAGAGACACGATACAGATGTGCAATATGTATCTCTTTCCCTCAATCTAGATTTTATAAAAATTTGTCTATATATTGTCACTTTACTGTGAAGTCTTTCTACATATTATACTTAGATAACATAAGATTACTTTGCTTTTCTGCATATTTGGAGCATACGTACACCGCGAACTGCCGTTTCTCAGTTCTGTAGCTCATATTGTCTTTTACCTCCGAAAGCAAGCTCCATCAACATGCTTGGATTATCAATATCGAATAATGTCAAATATTACGAGTCAATTAAGTGTAAAGCCGGTCTCGCTTCCAAAAAACTAGGTGTATTATATAGATCACGTCGGTATTTCAACGATAAACAACTTCTTCTTCTATATAAAGGACAAATCCGACCTATCCTTGAATACGGCAGTCACCTTTGGATTGGAGCCCCAAAATACCTTCTAAACTTAATTGACTCAGTTCAAAGAAGAGCAATTCGTTTGATAAACAATGACACCCTTACGTCTAATCTACAATCAATGGAACACAGACGTAAGGTTGGTTCTCTCAGTCTCTTCTACCGTTATTACCACGGTCGCTGCTCTTCGGAACTTAAAGAACTAATTCCTCCTGCACCCACTCACAGCCGACAAACTCGTCTTACACTTGCCGAACATCCATACACGGTTAATATATGTCGACCAAGAACTGGCAGATTCCAAAGTTCCTTCCTTAATGCCACCGGTAAGCTATGGAATGCTCTTCCAGCGTCTGTGTTTCCTCCTTCCTACAATCTGGATCTCTTCAAGAAACAGATAAATATACACTTGCAATCTCCCCAACCCACACACAAACACGAACACAACACACGTTTCCCGCATGCAGCGTCCAGCCTCCCTGGCTGAGCGTCATAGAGTGCACTGGTCTTGACCGGTTGTGCTCTCCTGCATGCGTTTACATAAAAAAAAAATACCTTGTCTCAGAACACCGGTATCTCGAAGACCACACATTGTAACTTGCATCCTCCTCTCTCTCAAAAGGTTGTTGTTCCGTCGCGTGAGGGCATGATGAAGAACAGGTCAGCAAAACAAAGACTTTTTCAGAAGCACATTGACGTATATTTACGATAAAACTTTACAAGCTTGTGGCCCGGACCTAGTCACACTACAATATGTTCTCGCCAACGGGCGGTGGGCGAGTAGGCTCCGCGCTTGGGATGGGCTCTCGCCCGCGCCACGAGCGTCGGTGTATAAAACTAGTCCCAATGACAATATGGCGGACACTTTCATGTACGTCAAGCGAACAGAAATCAGAGACGAAAGCTTGTATATCGAGGTTTTCGGTACCAGCCAGCAAGGGTTACATCATGCTGATGTCAGAACATAGATGGTACCCGGAAGCTTTCAGGGCAAGGCCAGCAAACTTGCATAGACTGCGACTATACCATAGAGATATTTGGGTGTTCAATTATTACATTATTTTTAAGGTTATCGGATGATAAGCCCGACGCTCCCGATGTCTAGACATTTTTTGTTTTGTCCTTAAGAGATGGATCAACCCTACCGGGGGCATGTATATTGTACTTTTTGTTACCTTAAAACATAACATTGAAGTTGGTGCTAAACAGTCTCAAATTTTCCCAATATTTTGGATAAACGAAGATTCTTTCTTAATGCTCTCAAAATAAAAAAGTGATCGACGTACGGTTGATAAAATCTTAACCTTATCACAACCGAAACCTTACCTAATCGACTTAAAATAGAAATATCATTACACGTATAATTTACGTTAAAGACGATCTAAAAATCACAAAAGCAATAGAAATAATATATAAACATAGAATAATCAAATAAAAAAACACAGAAAATGTAATTTCGTAGCATTTTCTTTAACCCTTTAAACTGTAAGACATTTTCATGTTTTTATTTCAAATTGAATGCATTGTTTTCAATATTCAGGGCATTAAGCCTTTCGTTCGGTGGAATACAAATTATATTGTCAATACGCCGTGACTATTTCAAACCATATTTTTTGCTGAAAACTAGTATTTGAATCAGAAATGTACTTATCTGACCTATTTTCATATGTCATATCGGCTCTTCTATCCTTTAGCTATCAGATGATGCATAAAAAACTGTTATATTTAACAAACGTTCATTATGTAACTCCATACATGTGGTGGCATTGACATATGTGGTTTACAGAAAAAATCGCTCCTGTGATATTTATTTACATGCTTTACAGATTCCTGTAAAGAATACATGTAGGTTGATAAAGGAAATGAATGCACTTTCAATTTCCTACCGTAGATATCACAATGAGTATTGAAAGTAGCAAAACGATATATCACCTCAATCGATGTCAACGGTCGGGGAATCTTTGAAGGCATATGCCGACAACCGATGCGAAAGGGTTAAAAAAGGTTACGCCTAATTTGTAGTATGTAAAACGTCGATTTTCGCGCTAAACAAATATTTCTACAAACAAATGTGCTACAAAGCAAAATTATAAAACAAAATGGTTTAGAATCACTGTTTTATTATGTGACAGTCTATTAATTTATTGCATTGGTTAGTTTCAAGGATATTAATAAATGATTATTTCATTATGACATAATAAAATAATTTTTCTTCAATTTGCCATGGTAGTAAGAATCTATAAAAGTATTTATAGTCTCGTCTTACATGTAATAATTGACCGATCTACTTGAATACATCTGTATATTGTTTCTTGTATGTGTTTTAAGGTATTTATTTATTTAATGTATGTTATAAGTTGTGTACTCGTATGTATTGACATTATAAGTTGTGTGTTACAAATTCGAAATAAATGTTTATCGATTGGAATGCTTTTGTATTTTTAATAAATCATCATCATCATCAGCCTGTGTCCGCCCACTGTTAAACGTAGGCCTCCCGCATGAGTCTCCATCCTCTTCGATCCTCCGCCTGACGCATCCAGGTCACTCCCGCTATTCTTCGCAATGCTTCGTTTGCCAGTTATTGGGCGCCACTCCAATACTTTTCTTCCCCATCGACCGTCGTCTCTTCGACATATATGTCCTGCCCATTGCCACTTGAGTGTGCCTATTCGTTGGGTAGCATCAACTACTTAAGTTCTTCTGCGTATTTCCTCATTTCGGATTCTATCTTTTAGCGATACTCCGAGCATGGATCTCTCCATAGCACGCTGGGTGACCTTTTTTTTATGGGTAAGACTTGCTGTCAGATTTCACGTCTCTGCGCCATAAGTTAATAAATCACTGTGTGGATATTTAGTCCCGGGTGGAAGCATAAGTTACTCATGAGCTACTATAAAACAGCTCTATTAGCTGCCAAATTGATTCTAATGCAAATTTACATTCTGCTTTCACGATTAACCTTCGCCAGCTTGCGATTTTTGTCATTTTTTCATCCTCGATGCTAAAAGCTTATTTAAAGTTAGTAAAAGTTTTTTAATCGATTTCTGAGATCTAAAAATACCCCCGGTTGGTGTGAATTCGATCCTTCACCCGTAAAATTCCAGTCATAGCCTTTTAATCAAAATTGGTGGTAGACGAAAGTCGTCCCATGAAGACCACCCATTCATAATAAATTCGATGATGCGTTAAATTCGGGCTGTAGTTTATGACGTTGGTGGACCAACACTCCATATACAGTGTTTATTCTTATGTAACATGGTAAGCGTTATATAATCTACAAATGAGAGTCAGCATCACTATCACCATCTGTCGGTATTCTCCTGTATGTGTTTTTATAAAAAAAAAAATTATCAATGTGTAGAGTGATAAATAAAGCGCGTGCATTTCAAAAGCCGTATCCTTGCTGAGTTTAATTTTAAGGTTAATGGTGTGTTGCAATGTTAACAATATAAATAAACAATGTTTATTATTTTCACGGCTTACCACACACAAGGTTCCGCCATTGTGAAATCACAAATCGCGTGGTGTGTATCTCACTTTACCATATCCAATCCCAAGATGAAGCGTATGGCCACCACCGGAATAACATACAGAGCCGTCAGCTGCCATTTTAAAACTCATTGCAAAGGAAGATGTACACAACATAACATAAGCTTTTCGCTAACTGCTTGGAACGCCGCATATCAAGACTTTCTTTCCATCCATCGAACACTCTTACGTCTAACCTGCAATCAATGAAACACAGGCGTAAGATTGATTCACTTAATCTTTTCTGCCGTTATTACCACGGTCGCTGCGCTTTGGAACTTAATGAACTAATTCCTTCTGCACCCACCCACAACCGACATACTCGTCTTAAGAACTAGCAGTTTCCAAAGTTCCTTCCTTAATACCACTGGTAAGCTTTGGAATGCTCTACCTGCGTCTGTTTTTCCTCCTTCCTACAATCTGGATCTCTTCAAGAAACAAATAAATCTACACTTGCAATCTCCCTAACCCACACACAAACACGAACACGAACACGAACACGAACACGAACACGAACACGAACACAACATACGTGTCCCACATGCAGCGTCCAACCTCCCTGGCTGAGCGTCATAGAGTGTACTGGACTTGACCGGCTGTGCTCTCCTGCATGCGATTACATAAAATAAAAAAACTATTTGACGTGGAAAAAGACGAACTCCGTGGACTTCCATATCACTCAAGCGTTTACCGGACACGGAATTTTCAGAGAATTCGTAAAAAAATTTGACCTCTCTTCTTGCGACGTATGTCCATGTGATCCAGGCATACAACAGATATTGAGACTCTTTCTCATGGAGTGCATCATCCATGAGAATAGGAGACGCGTTCTGTGTTGTCGCCTGGAAGCCTCTGCCATTTATTAGGAAGATTTTCCTGAACTGCCGCTTAGTTCTGACGGTCCCTTGCTGTTGAACTTCATAAAGGAAATCGTCGAAAAAAGTCCAAGTCACTAGAGGAGTTGACCAGTCTACATATTCTCAACATAGGAGAATAGAAACTGTAGTTGGTTTTGGATGTCCTTACATGTAGCAGGTCACTGCCTCTAGTGAACCGGGAGGAAACATTGAACGTAATTTACTGCAATAATGTTGAGTCATCGATTATGGAGTTCATAATTTTAAAAATAAACAGCAAGTCAGTCCCGTTCTACGTCTCTCCAATGTAGATACATTTATCGATATTTGTCACCTGGTGCTGGTGTAGGGCGGGGAAAGTTCCAAGAGACATCGGACCGAGGCAGAGGTCATTTTTTGATCGACTTCAAGGAAAGAAAAACCCAACCAGACGACAATAGCTGCCTCCGCTGCTCCAACAACAACATCATTGTTCACCGACCGCGACCCAAGCAAGGTGATGACATTTTTTGCTCGTTCGATAACAGTTTGCAGCCTCGTCCATAACATTTTTTACCAGATCAATAACAGACTATGAAGATTGATTTTCCTTCTTTAATTCTTAATCGCGGCGCCTTTTAAGTGGATTTTTTAAATTGCTTTTTAGACAATTGTCATAGATTGTAATATTTTGCAGTAATTTTCTGACATTATTTAATTTTTTTATGTAATCGCATGCAGGAGAGCACAACCGGTCAAGAGCAGTGCACTCTATGACGCTGAGGTTGGACGCTGCATGTGAGAAACGTGTGCTGTGTTCGTGTATGTGTGTGGGTTGGGGAGATTGCAATTGTATATTTATCTGTTTCTTGAAGACATCCAGATTGTAGGAAGGAGGAAACACAGACGCTGGAAGCTTACCGGTGGCATTAAGAAAGGAACTTTGGAAACTGACAGTTCTTGGTCAACACACATTAACCGTGTATGGATGTTCGGCAAGTGTAAGACGAGTTTGTCAGTTGTGGGTGGGTGCAGGAGGAATTAGTTCTCTTAAGTTCCGAAGAGCAGCGACCGTGGTTATAACGGTAGAAAAGACTAAGTAAACCAATCTTACGCCTGTGTTCCATTGATTGCAAGTTTGACGTAGGAGTGTTATTGTTTATATAACGAATTGCTCTTGTATTACATATTCAGCTAATTTGAAACATAACAACAGTTGTATATATTTGTTATATTGACCCAATCCTTCTCTATCATCCCATATTTTTCTTCCCATATCCGTTTCATATTTGACACGTAGTGCCACCACAAATCACCGCCACTTTGTTCTGTTAGCTACCACTACTTATATATATATATATATATATATATATATTTATTTATTTGAACACATACAGGGGAATACTGACAAATGGTGATAGTAATTCTGAAGTCTCGTCTGTGGAATTATATGACGCTTACATTGGTGCATATGGCTACGCGCTGCATGTTGAGTGTTGATCCGCCAACGTCATAGACTACAGCCCGAGATTCACGCATAATATATATTATTAAAAGAATGTACTATGAATGGGTGGTCTTTACGGTATGTCTTATACCTCCGAGTATGTCTTAGAAGGAGGAATAAATAGCTTACAGAACTCAAGGGCGGCAATTTTTAGTGGCCATTTGTTCTATAAATGGAACGGATATGGGAAGAAGATCATTCAACATACTGTCCGTATAAAAACGTCTTTACACTCCGGCAGTTAAAATTGGACTGATATTTGCAGCCTAGGGTTTTAGCTTTCAGGTAAAATTTATTTCAGCCCGATCGGATTTATACCTGCTGAATTATGAGTCTCAATACAAAACGCAATAGATAAATATTCAAGTACATTTCCCCTTTTTTTAATATGGTCATTGTTTTATGAATTTTAATTAATTAATTTATTTATTTATTTATATACAGAATCAAAATTCCAATTTTTACAAATATTTAGAAACAGAGTAAGCATAAATATACAATAAATAGAGTAAATAATAAAAATAACACAAAAGAATAAGAAGATGACACGTGTCAAAGATCACAGAGATCAAGTAGAACAATACCATCAACCAACAATACCATAAACATAGAGTATACATAAATATACAATAAATAGAGAAAATAATAAAAAATAAATAATATACTACTATATACTATAGTTCTTAAACTGAGAAATAATTTTGTAAATAGTTTAAAGGAGTGCGGGTGACTAACCTCACGTAACGTAAATCTGTAATAATTACGATACAGTTTAAAGTATTTAGCCATGTCGCCATTAACACAGGTAGGTAACTAATGTTTCACTTTTACTTTTTTTTGCCAAGCTGCCAGTTCTGTTACGAAACATGTTTTGAATGTTTGAGAAAGGCGACCGCTCGACTACAGTTTATTATTACTAACCAGCCAAGACAACATACCGAGATAAAATAAATATCGTTTATTACAGATCGAGAGTACCTACCGTTATCATATTACCAAGGGTCAAAATACCGATTCATAAACACACACCGGTTTTTGTTTTAAACTAATTTTTGGATAGTTAAAACATTTTTAATACACGTTTTCGCTAGACTTGAATGATTGTGATCGATGACACTTTGATATATATATTTTTTTTTTTTTTTTTTATTTAATCAAATATAAAAGATACATTTTTACATAGTAATTTACATTCCATTATCCCTGTTGTTTCCGACACGATTATGTATGTATTCCATTATTATTATTATTTTTTTCTTTTTTTTTTTTACATTCGCTTACCACACCACTTAAAGATAAGATCTTGTGTGTGGCGTGGGATTCATCTATGTTATTTTACAGTTTTATACAATTATACAGAGTATTACATATTTATACATTTACATGATTTTGATATAAAACTAACATTATATGATTAAAGATTTAATATACTATAAGTTGAATTAAATTTAATGTATATATTATTTAATAATACATTTTTGGTACATTTCATTATTTCAATTTGTTATGCAGTGACGTCGGTTCTGTTCGCCATTATTTTAAAGTACTGTTTCACCTTTTCAATCAATATTTTAATATCGCTGATCTCTTTTATTTCCCGAGGAAGATTGTTAAAATTAACTATTCCGTTATATTTGTAACCATTTTTTGCATGTTGTGTGTTAAATTTTGGTATTAATAAGTTGTACATATACCTAGCAGAATGACAAGTGTACCAGTTTTCAATTCTCCTTTCTTTAATAGTCTGTAAAATAGTGTATTTTTGGTATAGTGTATCTACCGTTGGCACTTTGAATTTATTGTATAGGCTTTCTGTTGCGTAGGTGGGAGGCCTTTTCAATATCACTGTTACGTACGTCTCACGCTGAAAACGACAGCTGTTGATAGTTATGTGTTATTTGTAAATGTGTTATTTGTAATGATATAGGAATTCGATGGTTTATTATACTTTGCATCCCACGAGTATTATCGGGCGGACCTTCAATAAAGAAACAGTCCGTGAGCCCGACCGATTGTTAGAAAGGATGTCATAAATATTAAATAAGCCAAAAAGTGCCCTTTGTTGGCCAGCGTGAGATGCGTCTATTCTCGAGAAAATGTCATAAATATTAAATATTCAGAAAGTGTTCCTTTGTGTAGTAAAGCGTGTGAACGAGCCTGGGATACGTTTCAGTTTTAGCCATAAAAACATAAACCGATGTTATGGCTAGGATTACCTATCTCCAGGAACATTTCATAATAAAACCCTAAGAAAGGAATACAGACTCGTGCGAACGTGACTATTCTCACGGCCGCAAAAGTAGGTACCAGAAAATTAATGTATAAAAGCACCGACTTAAACGTTAAATAAATCAGTTTAGACTTGAATCTCTTGCGTTTCATTTCTACCTCCCACCCTCCTGTAAAGCCGCGCCGGCTGTCTGAAATCTGGAGAAATGAGGCTGTCCGCCCACTTCAGATTGATGGCGTAACTAGTTACCTTACAAGTAACTGGGAGAAGATGGTCTAGTGAAGAGCGGAAAACCGATACACGCCCGTAGAGCGGATCGTCAGCGGAACTGGAAGCTGTCGTCTACATTTGGTCCTTCGAGCCGGATTCTGCCTTCGTGAAGAAGATCATCTCCTGACCTGATCATGCCTGCCAATCGATCACCGATTGCAACGCGATCAGGAAGCAACCGTGGAACTAACATGGAGGAGGACGACGCCCGATCAGAATCGGGGGAGTCAATGAGGTCCGTGGACTCCAGAGAGGCGCGCCGCAAGGCTGACCAGTCGCTGAACGCTCTCACCGACATGATGGCCCAGCTCGTCGCAGCCATGGCGCAAACCAACGCAGCCGTGACGACAAGCAGCGCGCAAACCGTCGCAGCCTTGACGACAAGCAGCGCGCAAACCAACGCAGCCATAGCGCAAACCAACGCAGCCATCGCAAGCTTGGCCGCCAGCCTACAAGTTCAGCGGACCACGGAGCTCCCGCCCGCACATGAAGCGGACCGCCGTGCGGCCCGCAGTACGGGCGAAGCAACTCACGCCCCGATGCAGCAGCCCGCCACGCCGAGGTCTGTGCAAGTCATACGGGAGCCTGAGGAGGACCACTACCGTGCAGCCTGCAGCGCCGGTGAGTCAGTCCCGCCCACACATGAAGCGGACCGCCGTGCGGCCCGCAGTACGGGCGAAGCAACTCACGCCCCGATGCAGCAGCCCGCTTACGAGTGGGTGAGGCAGGAGCCAGCCGCGCAAGAACAGCTGAGCTCCATGACTGGCCGTGAAGAGCGCGCGGGGCATATGGCTGCCGCGGTTCGAGAGCGCCCAGCGCCGTGTCGGTCGGGCGCGGAAGCCGAGGCCGAGCAGCCCGCTTACGAGTGGGTGAGGCAGGAGCCAGCCGCGCAAGAACAGCTGAGCTCCATGACTGGTCGTGAAGAGCGCGCGGGGCATATGGCTGCCGCGGTTCGAGAGCGCCCAGCGCCGTGTCGGTCGGGCGCGGAAGCCGAGGCCGAGCAGCCCGCTTACGAGTGGGTGAGGCAGGAGCCAGCCGCGCAAGAACAGCTGAGCTCCATGACTGGTCGTGAAGAGCGCGCGGGGCATATGGCTGCCGCGGTTCGAGAGCGCCCAGCGCCGTGTCGGTCGGGCGCGGAAGCCGAGGCCGAGCAGCCCGCTTACGAGTGGGTGAGGCAGGAGCCAGCCGCGCAAGAACAGCTGAGCTCCATGACTGGTCGTGAAGAGCGCGCGGGGCATATGGCTGCCGCGGTTCGAGAGCGCCCAGCGCCGTGTCGGTCGGGCGCGGAAGCCGAGGCCGAGCAGCCCGCTTACGAGTGGGTGAGGCAGGAGCCAGCCGCGCAAGAACAGCCGATCTCCATGACTGCTCGTGAAGAGCGCGCGGGGCATACGGTCGCCGCGGCTCGAGAGCGCCCAGCGCCGCCATGGAGGGCGGGCGCTGAGGCCGGTCATCCTACTCACCAGTGGGCGAGGCGGGAGCCAGCCGCACGGCAGCAGCTGAACTGCGAGACTGCTCGTGAAGAGCGCGCGGGGCATACGGTCGCCGCGGCTCGAGAGCGCCCAGCGCCGCCGTGGAGGGCGGGCGCTGAGGCCGGTCATCCTACTCACCAGTGGGCGAGGCGGGAGCCAGCCGCACGGCAGCAGCTGAACTGCGAGACTGCTCGTGAAGAGCGCGCGGGGCATACGGTCGCCGCGGCTCGAGAGCGCCCAGCGCCGCCGTGGAGGGCGGACGCTGAGGCCGGTCATCCTACTCACCAGTGGGCGAGGCGGGAGCCAGCCGCGCAACAGCAGCTGAGCTACGAGACTGCTCGTGAAGAGCGCGCGGGGCATACGGTCGCCGCGGCTCGAGAGCGCCCAGCGCCGCCATGGAGGGCGGACGCTGAGGCCGGTCATCCTACTCACCAGTGGGCGAGGCGGGAGCCAGCCGCACGGCAGCAGCTGAACTGCGAGACTGCTCGTGAAGAGTGCGCGGGGCATACGGTCGCCGCGGCTCGAGAGCACCAGCGCCATGGAGGGCGGACGCTGAGGCTGGTCATCCTACTCACCAGTGGGTGAGGCGGGAACCAGCCGCGCAACAGCAGCTGAGCTACGAGACTGCTCGTGAAGAGCGCGCGGGGCATACGGTCGCCGCGGCTCGAGAGCGCCCAGCGCCGTGGAAGGCGGACGCTGAGCCCGAACATCCTGCTCACCAGTGGGTGAGGCGGGAGCCGCCAGCACCAAGGATGCTGAACTACCGAGCCCACGAGTGGGACGCGGGCGTCTATCGAGATGAATTCGCGGCGTACGAGAACTCGGCATCGAGGGGAATGGCTGCCGACCTCGACCGTCATACTCACGAATGGTTGAGAGACATGCAGAAGCCTAGGACGCTGGATGATGCCGAAATACAGTCGATGATGGCAAGGCGGACAGGGGTCCAAGACCTACCACCCTTCTCGGGGGAACCGCTAGAGTGGCGCAATTTTGAAACACAATTCATCCAATCGACGAAATTGTGCAAGCTGAAAAATGTCGAAAATGGACTCCGGCTACAAAAGGCCTTGAGCGGACGAGCCTTTGACATGGTGAGCGAGATGCTGTCAGATCCGGAAAACGTTCCGGAAGTGATGCAGATCCTGGACAAAGAGTTCGGGAATCCTCGAGTCATCGTCAACATGCTGACTAATCGGGTGAGCAGGGTCCCGCAGCTCCCGGATAGAAGTGTGATTGCTGTTGTAGATTACACAACTCTAATCAGAAATACCGTGCCGTCACTCGAGAGTTACGGCGCGCAGCATCTCGTCTCGACGGCGCTGCTCGCGGAGATGGCGTCGAAGCTTCCCGGCTACCTCCAATGGAGGTGGATTGACTTAAAGGACAGTTTAAACGACAATTGTGTCACCAGTGTGAAAGTGAGGCCTGAAATTATCATAGGTCTAGACAGTGCCGAGCTAATAGTGCCGCGAAGGATTGCGCAATTCCGGCGTGATGGCGTAATTGTGAGTGATACGCCGCTGGGCCACGTTGCGTTCGGCACGTGCGCTCAACCGAAAGGCGGCGATGAAGCTGGACGCTTCGTGGGGCACTGCAGCGTAACGGAGGGACCGCCGAGCGTGCCGCGGTTTTCATCGAGGACGAGACCGCCAAGGACAACCGCTCGGACTACGGGATTTGTCGATCGCTGCCAGAATCCCCAACGCCTGAAGCCCGAAGGAGAGTGTGAGCTCCGGGCAGAGAAGATCGTCGACGACGAGGCGATACGTGTGCGTTCTTCCCAGAGGCGCGCCTCCGGCGACGAGATGAAGGTTCTGCTACGGGGGGAGCCGCCACCGCCCGGCGGGCGCATGCGGGCATTCGCGCCGACATTCACGTGGGACATCCGGTGCGGTGCACAGCAGAGACTACGCAGGATCAGCTGGTGGCATGACGACCCTGGTACAGTACGACACGGAGGAGGAGAAGATGTGTCTCAAGAAACAATGGCGGGCGTCACAACAGATGGCAGATGCTTTCTGGCGTCGGTGGGTACGGGAGTACTTACCAACGTTGGCGCGGCGCCCGAAGTGGAGGACCCCGACGGAGCCGATTCAGGAAGGAGACCTGGTACTCGTTGCGGATCCGAAGTTGCCGCGCAACACATGGCCACGGGGACGAGTAACGCGAGCGACTCCAGCAGCCGACGGGCAGGTTCGCGTGGTTCAGATAAAGACCGCAACAGGGACTTATACGCGGCCAGCGGCGAAGCTGGCGGTTTTCAACACAGAACGAGTCGAGACGTCCGAGGCAGGGTACAGCAGAGACTGCACGGTGGGAGTGTTACGTACGTCTCACGCTGAAAACGACAGCTGTTGATAGTTATGTGTTATTTGTAAATGTGTTATTTGTAATGATATAGGAATTCGATGGTTTATTATACTTTGCATCCCACGAGTATTATCGGGCGGACCTTCAATAAAGAAACAGTCCGTGAGCCCGACCGATTGTTAGAAAGGATGTCATAAATATTAAATAAGCCAAAAAGTGCCCTTTGTTGGCCAGCGTGAGATGCGTCTATTCTCGAGAAAATGTCATAAATATTAAATATTCAGAAAGTGTTCCTTTGTGTAGTAAAGCGTGTGAACGAGCCTGGGATACGTTTCAGTTTTAGCCATAAAAACATAAACCGATGTTATGGCTAGGATTACCTATCTCCAGGAACATTTCATAATAAAACCCTAAGAAAGGAATACAGACTCGTGCGAACGTGACTATTCTCACGGCCGCAAAAGTAGGTACCAGAAAATTAATGTATAAAAGCACCGACTTAAACGTTAAATAAATCAGTTTAGACTTGAATCTCTTGCGTTTCATTTCTACCTCCCACCCTCCTGTAAAGCCGCGCCGGCTGTCTGAAATCTGGAGAAATGAGGCTGTCCGCCCACTTCAGATTGATGGCGTAACTAGTTACCTTACAAGTAACTGGGAGAAGATGGTCTAGTGAAGAGCGGAAAACCGATACACGCCCGTAGAGCGGATCGTCAGCGGAACTGGAAGCTGTCGTCTACAATCACTTTGATGATAAGTTTTTGTACAGTTCTAATGGGGTTGGTAGTATTTAGGTATGTTGGAAACGCTCATTCATTAAGCTCGTGGACGTAAGCGAATGACGATCCCTACTTTGTCGTTTAATTTCCTCTAGACTTCGAGGTGGAGCGATGTTCTGCTTTTCTACCATCTTTGGATTGGACACATTGCATTGTGCTACCTCTAAGATTCTAAAGCCTTAGTAATAGGTAAAAGAGTTAGGACCTGTTATTCCCGTTTAAATATAGAATCACGCCGGCGGTCATAGCTCAGTAGTCAAAGCGTTTGCTTTGCAAGCCAAAGGTCGTGGGTTCGATCCCCGACGGAGATTACAAAAAAAAGGGATTTTTAATCGATTTATGAGCTCTAAAATACCCCCGGTTGGTGTGAATTTGATCCATCACCCGTAAAATGCCAGTCATAGCATATTAATTAAAATTGGTGGTAGAAGAAAGTCGTCCCGTGCCTCCCATTCATAGTAAATTCCTGCAATAATAAGGATGAAGCGTGAATCTCGGGCTGTAGTCTATGACGTTGGCGGATCAACACTCCACATGCAGCGTTTAGCCATATACACTATGGTTAGCGTCATAGAATTCCACAGATGAGACATCAGAATTACTATCTTTCGGTATTCTCCTGTATGTGTTTACATAAAAAATAAAAATAAAAATGGATTAACCCTGATCTACACTGCTCATGACGGGGCACGGCGCTTTTGACGACAGATTCAACTAAAAAAAAATTATCTTCAAACTAACATAAACATTAGCACATTAAGCATCCCATTTCAGACATTATATCTCTTGTTAGAAATATGAATTATTTTCTATGCCTTTCGATGAAAGTGCTTCGACCTTTCTGGCTTTGTTCAACTTTGTGGCTACTAAAATAAGTTGCGCTTTTACAAATTTTTCGCGCATTTTCGGTTAGTGAATCTTTTAACATCCCTTTACTTAAGGAAGAACTACTTTACGTCGCCGGGATCGCTATTAGGACACTAAGTGGACGTATGAGGAGCAGATGAACAACACACATACTTTTTCACAAGAACATTGAGATATATTCAAGTTAAAAATGGACAAACTTTGGTATTCGGCTCAGGCCACGGACAATCAACAATCTAACTCCGTTGAGAGACGAGTCAAACTGAGACGGGGCGCTTTGTATCACTGCAGCGCCCTTTTATCACCCGTCGGCCCTTTGATGAATTATACTCGGTCAAAACAACCAAAATGACGAAACATGTCCGACGAGCGAACATTTATAAGAGACGAAAGATTGTACATCGAGGTTTTCGGCACCAGCCTACAAGGGCAATATCGTGCTGATATCACTCTTCTTTTAACCCGTGACTGCGATTCTATTCTCTTTTAAGATTTTTTCCTTTAACACATCTCTATGCACAATTATTCAGAGAAGACTCTCGTTGGACTTATCAGTTTCTAACTGATACTAAACTAAAGTACATTTTTAAAGCGGAAGTTTCGCAATGTCTTAAAACTAAGGCGTTAAACCAATGCATTCTCCCTGTATTAAGTTATGGCGCAGAGACGTGGAATGTAACAGCAAGTCTTACACATAAAATAAAGGTCACCCAGCGTGCTACGGAGAGATCCATTCTCGGAGTGTCGCTAAAAGATAGAACCCGAAACAAAGAAATACGCAGAATAACTCAAGTAGTGGAGGCTACCCAACAAATATGCACACTCAAGTGGCAATGGGCAGGACATATCTGTGGAAGAGACGAAGGTCGATGGGGAAGAAAAATGAAGTGGCGCCCAAGAAATGGCAAACGAAGCATTGGCCGACCACCTACAAGATGGACTGAAGACATAAGAAGAATAGCGGGAGGCTTACGTTCAACAGTGGACGGATTCAGGTTTATGATGATGATGATGACTAATCTACATGACAGCATCATCAAAGAGACTATATTTTCCTTATTTGAGGAAGGTTGGGTGATAATTTATATAGATAACTCCAATATACTATTATACTTATATGTTGTTAGACAACATTTATTTTTTTAATTTAAAAATATCGTTAAAAATAAAAGAAAGAAATATACGAGTAGGTATCCCCGTCTTTTTATTTTCTGCTAGTCAGGCTTAATAGCAACATTCATAGGAAGCTAGTGAGTAATTAAACTGTACAGCTGGAGTCAGAGTTTTTAAATAATAACAATGCAAACTCCGCATTATAATTCTTTAATTGCATTTCTAAACGTTTAAAATATCTAGGTTGGTATCACTACATTGATTACCATAAACAATATATACTGAAACTCTGTAATTATTCTCATTGTAACAACTATCTATTCTTTGTATCCATAATAATTAGATGTCTACGGTTAAGTGGATTTTTGATAAGAAAAAAAGTGTTACTTATTTATGGTGTTCATTTCAGTTCACAAATGTATTTCCTCGTAAATTACAAATAAATGAAACAACTCTTGGTGAGAACCCTCCCTGTACCGTCCTGTTTTTGGAGACCCACATGGGGACGCACGCAAAAAGCTACTTGTTAGAGAGTGGCTGAAGGCCTTCCCGTGATTCTAGGTGCATCAGTGAGAAGTCAAATAAACCTCAGTCTAAGGCTTCGAAGTCAGCATGCTACAGCGAGTCTCGAATTGCCTTCGGTAACATGTGGCTAACCACGAAATACGATATGGAGGAAGAAGCTGCTACATTTGTCGCCCGCACTTGTATGATATAAACGAACTTTATGACTTGCAAAACAAAAAATAATTCGCCAAAAGTTTTCTATAGAAATATTGTGTAATATATTTTTTACTTTTGTGCATGTATGCGAAGTGTTACATAACTACAGCATTCACGCATCGTTCACTTTTAATGACACTGCGAACGCTTGGTGTTCCCGAGAAGATTTTTATCACCAGTTTTAAATGATAAGTCCACCGCTGATGATACTGAGATCGAGCTGTCAAGACACGGCCATAAATCAAGTACATAGAATGTAATTAATCAATTAGATACTCGTATATTAGAGATCTCGTGGGCCGCTCCACCATCAATATACCGTGTAATGTATTATATGATATGTGATCAAAACACATAACAATCATTAGAAAAAGTCTCCAAAACAGGACGGAACAGGAAGGGTTTTCACCAAGCGATATACGTTCCATATTTACATATGGGCACCACATATTGTCCCTACTCAATTCTGTCAGTTACCATTGATGAAACGGCAGCTAGGCATATTTTAATGTCCTGTTAATTTAGATTTTTAAGAAGATCGATTAAAGATAGAAAGAATCAACGAACACGACATTGTTGCGAATTTCGCGTAGCGTTGTGTGGGGCCTTAGAGATCGTACTTTTTATATGCCCTATGTATTTCAGGTTTTTGCTTGCCGATGAATCACCAAAGACGTACATTTTGAAGAGAAATTGGGTTCAATAACAGATCTCTAGGTGGTCCGGTTCATGCTAATGTTCCACGTTCCTTTCAAACGCTTTTGTCGGTTTGTTTAGCGATTATCCACGCGGGATGAGAGAAATTCTCTTCCATTCATCGGCCGCTTGTTTCTATATACGAGTACTCTAACTCTAACAAAAGTGGTGAGATTTTTATCGTGTTTAGATTGACATTACAAATACGGAGCCATCTTTTACATTATTGACAATTCGTAGCTCCAATCCTTGGAACAGTAATCTAGTATTTTTTATCGTTATTACCACGGCCGCTGCTCCTCTGAACTTTTTTTTTAATGTAATGTATGTAAACACATTCAGGAGAATGGCGACAGATAGTGATAGTAATTCTGAAGTCTCATCTGTGGAATTCTATGACGCTTATCATAGTGCATATGGCTAAGCGCTGCATGTGGAGTGTTGATCCGCCAACGTCATAGACTACAGCCCGAGATTCGCGCAGGATAATGCGTGAATCCCGGGCTGTATAGCTTAATGGTCAAAGCGTTTGCTTTGCAAGCCAAAGGTTATGGGTTCCATCCCCGACAGAGATTAAAAAAAAGATTTTTAATCGATTTCTGAGCTCTAAAATACCCCCAATTGGTGTGAATTTGATCCATCACCCGTGAAATGCCAGTCATAGCCTCTTAATTAAAGTTGGTGGTAGACGAAAGTCGTCCCGTGAAGGCCACCAATTCATAGTAAATTTCTGTAATAATAAGGATGATGTATAAATCTCGGGCTGTAGTCTATGACGTTGGCGGATCAACACTCCACATACATTTTTTTATTTTTTATTTTCATACAATTATGTATGTATTTCTTTTCTTCATTGACATTACAAAATATAAAATTTTAATTCGTTATTGAAGTACTAACGTAAGTGTGACGATGTAAATGACACATTTATTGTCAATGACTTCACACTCAGAACAAGTGTCGGGATACGTATCGCTACGCATGACACACATGCAGCGCTTAGCCATATGCACCTTGGTAAGCATCATAGTATTCCACATATGAGACTTCAGAATTAATATTACCATCTGTCGGTATTTTCCTGCATGTGTTTACGTAAAAAAAACATGTGTAGTACAAGTACAAGTGTACTTTATTTACTCTTAAGATGTACTCGATGTAGTTAAAGAAAGTTTTCCGCACTGAAAGGTTGTCAAGCTTCGCAAATAGTGCATCATCGGTGACCGTCCCACGATTGTCTGTAATTTGGCAATCGGCTTTGTAGAGATACGCATTGTCTGTACGAGAAACATACTAGTTACCATTGTACAGGTGCCGAGCAGCGAGTGTTCGGTAAAACTAACGTGACCTGCATCAGTAATTATTGATGAAAACACACCCGAGGGGATTTGTGTCAAGTGTACGATGTACTTAGCATAAAGATTAGAGCGACGGCAGAGTTCTTTAGTTATTTTTGGTGAAAATAAATGAATGAATAGAATGCTACTCGCTCGAAAGAAATGAAAATAAATAACAATTAAAATATGTACCATATTACATTTTAATAATAATTTTTTTTTGCAATTATTATAAATATTTATTATTTTATTCTTTGTTTTTTATTTTGTACTTTATTTCAAATTAAATTAGGATATACGTTTCTAAGTTAGAAAATGATTATTTTTTACTTCGACGATTTCTTCACAAGCAAGCAAGAATTAAACAAACATGGCCTGCGGTAAAGTTTATATAAACTATTAAATAATCAAACAATTTGATAGTTACCGGGAATCACTTTTTAAATTTTCAAATAATAGGTATATTCTTCTGTTAATTGATTTGTATACGAGTAGACATATACACATTTTTTTGTTTACTTAAGTAAGAGGTAGTTTTTTTTACATCAAAAGACATTTTGTCATGTATTTATATATGATGGTATGGGCATATGACACGGAGAGATGATGACCACATGGTGAAGAGAGCCCTCAACATACCCACGCTGAGAAGAAGACCTGGAAGACCACAGGCAACCTGGACTGCAACTGTAAACAAGGATCTGAAAACTCTGGGTTTGACTGAGAACGCAACGCAGGACAGACAGACATGGCGAATGCGTACAAGGAGAGCCGATCCCAGATGATGGGAAATGGCGTGGCTAAAGTGAGTATTTACAGGTATACGTAGAATGTACATATTACACATATACTCATCATTCGCATATCCGCTCCCTTGCTAGATAATATGGTCGTGATAAACTGATACAATAATATCAGCTCTTCCTCCCGGAGCTCCGTAGAGTACATTCTATAAATAGCTCCCGACCACTTTACAGGACGAGTAGAGCACGGTGGGACGAAGAAAATGCAATTAATTTTTTATGCTCTCCTCTGGTTTCTAAAGTACATGTTCCAGTCATATTTCCTCACTTGATCCGACTGCAGGAAAGCTGCCGTGGCCGCTTCCTTTACACGCCATTCTTCACAAAGTCAAACCATTACACTCCTAATATTCTACGTACGAATTTGCTCTTGATTAACAGCCGCATATAAGTTATACATGCGCTGTATATTCAGCACTTTGTTTTGATCGAGTATAGCTGTGTGGGCGGCATGGTCCAGTTGAAAAAACGTTTGTTTGTAATTCAGAAGCTGTTGGTTAAAAACCAGGCGTGATTTTTTTACATTTATGTAATCAAACCTAGGCTGTATGCACGCCCTCGGTAGGGTTGAGCCACCCCTTAAGGACAAAACAAAATTGTACAGGCTTTGGGGTATCGGGCTGATCAACCGATATCCTTAAAAAACGCTGATTAATGAAAATCCAAATATTTCTCTGGTACTACAGCCGCAGTCTATTAAAAGAATTGATAGGGACACGATGGAAGGATTGATAAGGCGTGAAAAAAGACGACGAAAGGTATTAACATTGTTATTTCGTCGCGTGTTGGCAGAATTAGGAGCAGATTAATAACACAGATATTTTCAAAAGCACATTGACATATATTTACGATAAACTTTATAACCTTGCGGCCCGACCTAGTCACAGTATTCGGCCAAGCCACAATACAATATGCTCTCGCCGAAGGGCGGGACAGGACTGATGCGCCGCGATGGGCTGTTCTATAGACCGCCACAAGCGGTCTATAGAACACTAGTCCAAAAATGCGAATATGGCGACACATACATGTCTGATAAGCGAACAGAAATAAGAGACGAAAGATCGTATATCGAGGTTTTCGGTACCAGTCGGCAAGGGCTATAACATGCTGATGTCAGTATAAACGTTATAAACGCGTTTGCTTATTTTGCAAACAAACATTTTATTTACTAATGCCACTTGTTGTGTGATGCAATACCGCAAATAGTGGTTTGTCTTCCACGAATTATTACTTTTTGAAATATAAAGGTAAATAAAATTGAAGAATGGAAGAATCTCTGATGTTGCCAAATATATCCACCAAACATCTGGTTGCCTAACCATAATTCTTGATTGCAGACTTTCTTATGAAGACTTGGAGATGACATTAGTTGTGGCAATAACGACGTCAAGTGTAAAAAATAACGTTGATTAAGTTTGACAGGACGACAAAAACATGTGCCAATAATCATCATAGCATTGATAATATGTTTATTGATTATTATGATAATAAAAGAACCTGGTTTGAAGTTGGCCAAGAGATGAGCGACATATAAATTAGTTTTTTTTTATGTAAGCACATACAGGAGAATACAGACAGATGGTGATAGTAATTATAAATTATCATCTGTGGAATTCTACGACGCTTACCATGGTGCATATGGCTAAGCGCTGCATGTGGAGTGTTGAGCCGCTAACGTCACAGACTACAGCCCGAGATTCATGCAGCATCCTTTATTATTACAGGAATTTACTATGAATGGGTGCTCTTCACGGGACGACTTCCGTCTACCACAAATTTTAATAAATATACTATGACTGGCATTTTACGGGTGAGGGATCGAATTCACGCCAAATGGGGGTATTTTAGAGTTCAGAAATCGTTTTTTTTTTCTTTTAAATCTTTACCTGGGATTGACCTTAAGACCTTGGCTTGGAAAGCAAACGCTTTTACCATTGAGCTATACCCGCCGGCAAATAATATAGCATGGTTAAGAGTTAAAACACTCGACTGTAATGAAAGCAGTCCCGAGTTCGATGCTCGCACTAATGTGACTAGGAAAGAGGGTCGCCGAGGGTGGCATTTTCTTGAAGGCGGTATTTCGTGGGCTTACTAGTAATCTTCTTGTCAGCAACCTCAAATTGTTTCCGCCTTTAATATCTGGTAACATCGATAGCCCGTGTGTTGCCCAGCATAAGGTTTTGGGATGTGCAGCTGTTGGGTACGTGGGACAAGATTTCAATTTCAATTTTTTTTTACATTACAAATTTTATCAACTCAATGCATTTCTGAAGTACAATAATAACAAAATAAAAATACAATAGGTAACATAAGTGTGGCGATGTAAATTTATTGACAAATTTAGTATCACTGACCTCACACTCAGAACTAGCGTCAGGAGACTCAAGATAAATAATTTGACTTGTAACAACAAAAACCCTGTCATAAGTATATCATGATTGACACACAAATAACAAGGCATTATTGTCACAAAATTAAACGTGTAACATTTCGCCTCCATAAATACCAGCACTGAATCTAAAGCAATATTACACTAAATATGTCAATATCTTCACTCAAGTTGGTTTCAATCACTCTTCACTGCGATTCTATCGTCTTACACGTATCGAGGGTTGAACGATGGTCCTTTTAGGCCACACTTCTTTCTGTTCGTCCTGGCTTAGAAATCTAGCAGATCTAAGGTGCGAGACGGTTTGTCGTTTGTTCTACCAACTCCGGTTCTTAATATGTTCAGGGATTTCCAGATCCCCCAGTCAAGTTCCTGCCAGTTAAGAGGCTTTCTAAAATCTTTAAATGCGTGTGGGTAATATTACTAGCTGGTTGATCGTGGTAAATAATTTGACCATCAATCTTTCGAGAGTGTAATATATTTTTGCTTAGTGTGTTGGTCCATAAGTTGTTCCCATATCTTACTGACGCATCTGACAGGACCATCAATAGCCTGCGTTATCACATACCCGTATGTACACAACAACAACCCGAGCTTTTACACATAATACATAAACATACCCTAAGATATCACGCTCATAATAATAGCTTGATATATCACGTGACATGATGTGCTACAGGCAACCTCACACTTCATCAGTCATACTATAACGAGATACTGTTCAACTGTATATAGGATGTCCCAAAAAATCAGCAGATCGCTTAACTTCTAGTTTTATTTATATATGTTGTAACATCCTCCTCTTTCTCAAAAGGTTGTTATTCCGTCACGCGAGGGCATGATGAGGAGCAGGTTAAAACTTTACAAATTTCCGCCCAGGCGGAATGACATGCCGCCGACCGTAATGCGACCTTCTCGGCCGTCCGCACACAGCTGCCGTGCCCGTCATAAGCTGTCGCACAGCGACGCAAGTGACAAAATATGTAACTAGTCCAGAAATGCCAATATGGCGGACACATGCACTTCGACTAGCGACCAAAAAAAAGAGACGGAAGATTGTTTATCTAGGTTTTCGGTACCAGTCAGCAAGGGCTACATCATGCTGATGTCAATTGATACCTAGGTGTATAATTAAAGAAAGTCACAGCTCTTGACGTAAGATAATACAAAAAATATCTTACAACTACGAGATGAACAGTCCAAGAGAATTATTTTTTATTGATCCCGACAATTTTTGACAATCTCTTCTCAAACGTTAGAAAACAATTGAATACAAATGAAAAAACAACAAAGATATTCGAAAAACATAATTGAAATTTTGTTCCATATTTGAATCTTAATATTACGTTGAAAATTCCGGTGATATGGAGTCGCCATTGATATACGGGGTATGTCAATAGGTTTTCTTGAGTCTGGGAAGAATATTTGGTTGAAGATGAACGCTTTTGGCATGGCAGCGAAAATCCTTAATATCTTTGCTTATTTCGAATATTCATGTCTGAAATATGAACATGTGGGAGTGTTGTGATCTGTGGATTGCTGAGAAGGAATTGCTATTCGTGTTAGGAAGAGATCAATGGAAATATGCCGACATTCCGAAAAAGAAAGAAAATAAATAAGAAAACGTAATAATGTCACGGGGAATTTAATGTCAGAGTAAGCTTAACATTTAAACATTTTTAAAGGTGAAAAGTTACAGAAAACTTACATTAGATTTGATTTGAATGATTAACGAGATTCTATTTTATTGACAAGTTCTAGAAGTGATTTTACATTAGTGAAAGGTTACTAGTAGATAGATGTGACTTAATCAGTTCGTAGAGCGGCACGTTACACAGTGATTTCTCCAGCGGGCGGATTGATGATTGATCAGGTTACGAAGGCTTCGAAAGTGAAGATAGAAGAGATCTAGTTCGTATGGTCATCTGCATATATAGAGCCAGCTCAACTCCCACCTTGATAGGTGCAATAGTGCTTGAAGCGACCTCTGGTGACGGCGATTCTAACGACAGCTATGGGACTTACAAGGCAAACATTAATAGACAAGGCATATATACTGAAGTATGTATAATTGATAAAAAAAATCCGCCACATTCATTTTTAAGCTGTCGACTTACGACATTAGTCGCACATAACCTCAATGAATATAGCAGTTACTCCCGACGTGATACTATCATCCATTGCAAGAATAAAAAAATATATATCCAACGTTTTTGTCTGAACACCTTTTAAGAATGCATCAGATAACAACATTTGATACTGTGGGCGTGGCAGAGTAAATTTTGCGGTCACGTAGGGTTGTTAACCCACGCTTTAAGATGTATTATATATATTGCGATAAATGTAACAATATCTTGCTGTGTTGCAACACCGTTGCTCTTTAAAGACACTGTCCATTACAATAGTGGTAGACAGTTTAGGTTGTCGCCTCGGGGAACATCATCGTTCACGCCATACCTTTCAACGAAACTTTTGTGTTTCGTACATCACTCATGTACTGATTATAGAGTGTTTAGAATTTATATTATGTGTTATGTAAGCTTTTACAAGAGAAAACTGACATATATATAACAGAGAAATTTCATATGTGGATTATTAACGGATATGGTTTAGTGGCTATTACTCACCATAACAGTGGTTCTGAATTCGATCCCAGATTTATTTTTATTTTTATGTAAACACATACAGGAAAATACCGACAGTTGGTGAAAGTGATTCAGAAATCTCAACTGTGGAATTCTATGACGCTTACCATGCTACATATGGCTAAGCGCTGCATGTGGAGTGTTGATCCGCCAACGTCATAGACTACTGCCCGAGATTCACCAATCATCTTTATCCTTATTATTACAGGAATTTACTATGAATGGGTGGTCTTCACGGGACGACTTTTGTCTATCACTAATTTAAATTGATAGGCTATGACTGGCATTTTACGGGTGAGGGATCAAATTCACACAAACAACTTAACAGTATTTTAGAGCTCAGATTCACCGTTCATCTTTATCCTTATTATTACAGGAATTTACTATGAATGGGTGGTCTTCACGGGACGACTTTTGTCTATCACCAATTTAAATTGATAGACTATGACTGGCATTTTGCGGGTGAGGGATCAAATTCACACAAACAGCTTAACAGTATTTTAGAGCTCAGAAATTACGATTACGATTTATTTTTTTAATATCCGTCGGTGATCGAACATACCACCTTTGACTTGCAGAACAAACGCTTTGACCATTGAGCTTTACCCGCAGGCGATTTAATATTCATTAAAATAAAAATGTACTTTTATACATTTCCAAGTTTAATAAATACGAACGTAAGGCATGAATTTAATCCTTCTCCCCAAAAAAATGGTTGTCATAACCAAATATTTAAAATTATTGGTAGATAAAAGTCGTGATGTGAAAAGCATTCATAGTGAAATCCTGTAAATATGGGTGACACGTGAATGCCGGGGCTTATGTAGTTTATGACGTTGACGGATCATCTCTCCACATGCGGAGCGTTTAGCCATACATAAAATGGTAAGCGTCATTTAACATATTACATTTCTCCACCATCTGTGTGTATTCTACTGTAAGTAACGTAAAAAAATGGCACTCGGCATCTTACGGATGGCTTAGCGCTACCAATTGATACAACAAGGTTATTGACTTTTCGAATATTCATACACGATTAATGTATGTCGACCAAGAACTGACAGCTTCCAAAACCCCTTTCCTAAATGCCACCGGTAAGTATCCGTGTTTCCCATTAGACCCATTAACTAATACCATGTAAGTATTTACAGTGATTTTTTAATATTTTAACTTTGAACTCTTACATATAATTACAGTATAGGGGATATCAGGGATCATGCAAAAAAAATAACTACAGAAGACGTAGTTTTATAGTAAAAAAATCGATTAATGAGTCGTTTATAAAGGCGCAAAAGGTTAATGTTTGGAGATCGCTGCCTTGCAATGTTACAAAAAACTGTTATTCAATAATGACACTCAACAATATACGTTTTAGTACAAAGGTAATGAATCATTTTGTATGGAATATTAAATATCAAATTATTTATTACGTTATCATTCCAAGTATCTATCGATCTTATCTTCATATTTGTAAAGTTGACAGCCGGACAATGCAATTCATAATGATTTAAACACCAATATATCGAAAGTCTTATTTATTAGAATGGACAGAATTTTGAAAACATAAATACGATTTTAATTAAAGGGAAAATTCCGCAATTTCTGAAAAGTAAGACGTTTAACGAATGCATCTTTCCAGTATTAAATTCAGGTGGAATCTAAACGGAAAATCTTACCCATAAAATAAAGGTTACTCAAAATGCCATGGAGAGATCTATGAGAGGAGTGTCTCTAAAAGATAGAATCCGATACGAGGATATCCAAAGATGAACTCGAGGAGTGGACGTTACCGAAAGAACAGGCACACTCGCAAATATCTATCGAAGAGAACTGTCGATGGGGAAGATAAGTGTTGGAGTGGCGCTCAAGAACTGCATACGTAGTAATGGCCGATTCCTTCTAAGGTACGTCGTCGGGGATGGCTTAGTGTGTAATAGTTTGCTTGAAATTTCCGCAATTTAAAGCGTAATGACAGCTGAAGTATTCTTCAGTGCCTTTAATTAGACATAACAAACATACTATTACATAGTGTCTTCATACAGACATACTTCATAAATATTTATAGATGCCTTCAAATGGACATAAAAACACAAATATTATCTGCAGCACCGGCTTTTAACCCTGTAGCGCCTAAGGATATTTTTTTTCTCGACCCATATTGCTTATATATTTAAAAAAAACAATTACAAAATAATTGCCTTTTAGCTTATGTGACGCCCTAAGGCACCGACCCACTTCGTCACCCCCTAAAACCGGCACTGGTTATCAGTACAACAGATCTGTACATATGCCAGACATATTCCAGAATATCTTCATGGAGACAAACCGGAAATATTCTTCAGTGTCTTCAATAAGACATACGAGTATAACAGAATTATTTAACAGTGTCTCATGGACATTGACAAGCAGTATTCCTCGATGTCTGCAGACAGATAGCAGATAACAGATAGCAGTGTTCTCACCTCAGACCCTGATTTGCTTCTTCGATGACCCGCTGAGCCGCTGTCCCACTATGCCAGGGAAGTTAAAGCTCTTACAACTGCTGGGTCGAATCAATCAACAAATATTTATCGAGAGCAGTCATATTCTTCTTATCATATCTACTGATAACTAGAGCATATATTCTTAACATTATTTGCCTATCGCTAATACATTTTTACTCAACTCGTTGACTGCCACGAACCCCGATCGGGGTTCTTCAGCTACTCAAACGAAGCTCCACAAACCCCGGTCGGGGTTGTCGATTGCGTACATTTTGTATGGAGTAGTCTTGCGTCGGCGTTCACATTGAACGATTGTGACTTTGAAAATCATTTTTTCATATTGGCTTTAAGGTTGCTGATATGCGAAATATGATGGCAGTCAACGAGTTAAAATCTGTTTATATTTTTTTACATGCCAACGCCTTCACTGTGGCACTTCAACATCCTCTAATACTTTTTTTTAAGAGTTTTCTACTACCCCCACCCTCTGAAAAAATCACATAACTAGAAGGGGACATTGTCGCCCACGTTATTTTATTATTTTTTAATTTAAAAAAATGTAGAAAAATAATGATACCCTGCAAGTTACACACAAGGTTAGATTATGCAAGCTGACAAACAGTTAAAGAAGTAGGAATCTATTCTACGGCGGCTTAGTTAACCGTATGCTTATTTTAAACTATCCTTGATAAAGTTTAACAGCAAGGATATCATTGGAGTTAAGCAGCAGTTCAGGAAGGTCCTCCCAGGTGACTACACAGAACACGTCTCCTGTTCTCATGGAACACGCACTGTATAAGAGAATGTCTCACTGTCTGTAGTATGCCAGGATAACATGGACAAGCGTCGCAAGAGGAGAGGCTTAACATTTTTAGAAAGTCTCTAAATATTCTGTGTCCAGTCTACTACAGATGAAAGTCTACGGAGAAGTTATTAACCCTGAAGAAGACCCCTGCAATGGCGGTCGAAATATTGGAAATTAGTAATTCGCCACTCATGGCTAAACCTAAAAGCCGCACTTCTTATTACAATATTACCGACACACGGCACAAAATACCTTATCGTATGAGTATAATGAACACTAAATCACCCCATTTTTCAGGCTTTCGGGCTCTCGCCGTCCTGGAAAGCCTTCGGGAAATATATAGTATAGAATCAATCTCCTGTGGACCGGTACCGTCCGCGGACCGCGCGTTAACCGCGCGGCCGCGTGTGTATATCGCCGGCCGCCGCCTCGCCACGGCAGTAGCGACTCGGTCGCAAGCAACAGCGGAGTCCTCTCCCACACTGGACTGCAATACGCCGCTTGCCAGTGCGACTAAACACCGCGAAACCGTGTAAAAAAAACCCATCAAAAACAAACAAGAAAAACACAGTGCAAAACGGTGAGCCTTACATTGAATTTATTAATTACAAATATTTTGCGCACTTAACTAGTGAAAACGTGACTTTTTATTTCGCTAATATTGTTTTATATAATATATAAATTTATTGGATGTATTGGAATTTCAGTTCAACGATATGGACTTAACTGTAGAATCGAAACACTCTTTATTTATAAACATTAAAAAAATATACATTCTAGTAATTATTGAATTAGCACTACAGTTGCTGTGAGTCGATACATCAAATTGTTAAAATATTTGTCATAGTTTTCTACGTCTTTATTGTGGATGACGTTTATAATGTCATGAGCCTTACACGGAATTTTCAACCTCATATTAAAGCAATATTACACTGTCGTAATTCTGTAAAAACAAACTGAGTATGCTACTGAATGTAAATTTTATTGGATACAAGTTATAATGTATGTGATAACTGACATATTTGTTTAATGGATAATACATTACGATCTATATTAATTGTATAGAAAAATATTTAACCCTTTCCGTTAACATCGGTTTACGTGATATATCGTTTTGCTCCTTTCTTAGAATAGTTTTTTAGGCATTATCTGATAGCTAAAGGATACACGAACCAATGTGATATATGAAAATAGACCTGATAAGTACATTTATGCTTCAAATACTAGTATTGTAATTGACAGTATAATTTGTATTCAAACTGAGCCGCAATGAAAGGGGTTAATAATACACCAAAAAGACGCAGCGATCAAAAGTTAATGAAAAATCTTGTAAAATATGTGGCAGATAAAAGTTTGCTTTACGAAGCTTTTAAATATAAGTACTTTAATGACAATGATGGAATAATACTCTGTATGTAGTATACACATTTAAAAATTATAATCCTGCGATGAAAATTGGCGGTATTATTTTCTTTTTGTAAAAAAAAAATAATAAAAAAAAGAAAATGTTGTTAAAGTCGTATTCTTACCTATATCAGTTGTGTGATTTAATTAACACTTTTATGTTAAGGTAATGACGTATTATTGATGTTTTTTTCGTGGAATTCTTAGTGATTTAAAAGGTAATAAAATGATACAGCTAAATACCAAAGTGTTAAAGAAAACACTTTTTTTTTCAAATCTATATTAAATAATATATTAAATAAATCTATATAAATCTATATAAATCTATATAATTTTTTTTGGGATTAAGCATTCCTGATCCTATTTCATATTATAAGTCAGTTAAACAAACCAATACGTAATGAATAAATTAAGAGAACATTAGTTTTTCCATAAATATTTCTATCAGGTGTTTCCAGGCCAGACCTTATTTTTGTCTATAATTTGTCCAATAAGATGACAAGGGGAAACCCCAATACATTATTATATTATTAAAAAGATAAGAACTTTTTGAAACGCTTACTTAGTTTGATACCTAAGTTCAATTTAGTACCAGTTGTATTAAAAATTGGAAATTTTATGTAATTGTGGATAATACATCTCTAATATCTGTGTTGTCTATATTTTTTAGTTAACTATGGTCAGTTATTAAGTGATAAAGAAACTAAATTTTTCAATTCGTAAATTGTATAATGCTCATCAATTTGTATAAAAGGTAAAATAGCTAAGCAACTTGGTTCAACGATTTTTTTTCGATGACCGCGATATCTATTCATTTCGTGTAAGTAAAAGAATATTTACGATTTATTTCACGAATTTATTTAGAAGCAATGTGTGATTTATATCGAAGATAATAATTTTTAGATCCCATGTAAATATTGAATATAGTAGATAATGTTATTTTATATAATTTGAACTTGGAGAACACTGTTAGCATTTTCATTCACTAAAATGAGTAACAGTGCATATGAGGCAGGTTTTCTTTTTAAAAAATATATATTCCTATTTTCTTTAGAAATTTAGGTGTACAGAAAGAGGCTACAATTTATGAGAGTGTATACGAGTATAATAATCTTAGACACTTCATTTAAAGTTTTTTAATGAAGTTTTAAAAATTATGATAAGCCTCGATAAATAACTATATTTTGTTGTACAAAATTTATTTAAACACTATTAAAAAAATACATTCATTTGTATTTTTTTCACGCCATTGAGAGGAACGTATCTGCCGTGTAAGAGTACGTAAAAGTCTGTACTCAGTAATAATTGATAGAATAACGTTTCATGGTTGAAGTATAACGTTAATAGAGACGAATGTTACCATTAATATGATTTATATGGGAATATATCTTGGTGATTGATAGTATCTAAGTGATTTATAGTACAGTGTTACCTCGAGGTGTGAGTGCCTTGACAAACGAGTAATTTGAGTTACAGCATACGGAGGTTCTGCTGGAATTGGTTAATACGAAGAGGCATCTCAGGAGATCTTGGGAATGTGGGAAAGAGTGAACAGTTCATGGGACAGAAATACCCCGAAAATGTTACAACTGGTCGTGCGTCGGAGCCATTTATTATATTGCCTAACGTATTTCCGCAGCATTCTGAAGGGCAGGAAGTATCAAACTTCCTTGCACAGGTTTATTTCGATTCGGCAAAAATGGCAAAAAGATCAGTAAAGAGAAAAGCAGTGACTAAAATTAAGCAAATAGTTGAATTTTATTTATGCGTAAGTTGCATTTTAGTGACCAAAATACAAATACACCATATAAAACCAACTTTTTTCTTCTCTTTTAATGTTTTTATACAATATTTGTCATTTAAAAATACATTTTTCTTATTCGAAAACACGTAAAATTTTGTCTTCTGAAACGGACTAATGATAGTTCAATTAATGTCAATGGGAAATATTGCTTTGAGACACGAGAAAATTGACATACGATCAAAGTTACGGAACGAATTAAAGTCGTATCTCGGTGTTACATTGTATTTGTGATTTATTATTTTATACAGATTTATGAGCACATAAATTGTTCATTTTATTTTTAATCGGGTACTTCCTTTTTACTTGGCAAATAAATTGGTTAGTTAATCATTGTTGCAGGAGATTATGAGACTAAGAAACTCAGTACGTACTCGTAAATGACTTATAAGTAAAACGCTCTCTCTTCATGTAAAAGTTCGCGTGTTCGATACCCGGCTAAGCTAAAAAAATAAAACAGTTTTGTAATTATGTACAATAATATATATTCTTCACAAATAAATATCTTTAAATAGGTTTGTGTGAAGTTTATCGTTTGCTTGTAAAATCACTAGAATAGATAATCAATGAAAATTTTAGCAAATGAAATTCTTTCATTAAAATCACTAATTAAAAGCGAGTCTTTTTAATAATCTGCAATAAATTTTGTAAACATTTTTATCACTGAAAATAACGTCCCCACAAAATTACTTTCTGTATGTTTGATTAAATTGGAACATCTTCTGATCTTACCATCTTCCACTAACGGTAGATCACATTTCCTCCATACGGACATTAATTTTCATTACCGAATGGATAAACTCAGACGCTTGTCTGCTACACACCTCATGACCCTCATGACCGGGTACGTCACTTTTTACGACAGATAAAACTCATTTAGTTTGGTTTCGCCCTTTGCTACTCCTGTAGCACACTCCTAGACCTCGAATTGCATTCTCAGGAACTTTGCTTGATAAAAAATCCTCCCTGTCTCGTCCTGTTTTTGGAAACCCAGATGAGGACACGTTACTGAACGCACGTAAAAAGCCACTTGCTAGAAAGTGGCTGAAGGCCTTTCCGTGATTCTAGGTGCATCAGTTAGATGTCAAATAGACTTAGTCTTAGGCTGCGAAGGTAGTATACTACAGTGAGTCTCGAATTCCCTTATTTGGTAACACGTTAGTAAGCACGAAATACATGGGAATGGATGAGGAAATAGTTACGTTGGGAAATAAATTCTGCAAAATGGCAGACATCAGTTAGGAGTCATTTTTGCAGCATAGGGTAGCTGGTTTTTGGAGCATGATAAGGACGTCACAAAACACCACCATTCTAGCTGCTTCTGATAAGATCAACTTTTTTCTCCGCCAACGCAGAATGGCAGACATCATTTTAAGGGACTGTCAGTTCCTCTTGTTAGAAAGAGGCGTCCTTTTCGATGCACTTTGTGAAGAGTGACTTTGTGGCTACAAAAATGTTTTAAGATTTTCAATAAACAACTCAGGTACTTACTACACGTACTAAGTAATAAATTACTTCGTACATAGTATTTTTTTTTAAATTACAAGTTGTGCTACCTATAATTAATGTTACTTATCAAGTTATAACACCTGGTAATTGATTTTGCACAGGACGACTCTCACACTAATAATTAGTATTCAATGTTCAGTTAAATATGCTTCTTAGAAAATTATCAAAATTAGTTGCACAATGAACAATAGTGTTTCTAATTTAATAGTTAGGTACGTATAAAAATAATATAGTAATTAGTTTTTTTCCTCCACATATCCATTCCACAAATGGAACATATTGTCACCACAGATTGCCGTCACACAGTTATGTTAGTTGTCATTGTATATTATGATAAACTTGTAATGAATATCACAAAAGCGAAAATTACTAATTCAGCATAATGTATGTTAAGCAAGAGTGCGACGAGTCTGTCAGATGTGAGAGGCATGAACGAAAGATTAATAATATCTACTATGTACGCTCCCATGATGGAGCATAAGGACACCGCAATAGTACAAACAAGAACCTCAGCCGTCAGCTTCTATGCCACTTTCCAAGATAACATCTCAAATAATATATAAATACATTCTATGGAAAAGCAAAAATATATATATAACATGATCATGCGAATTAAGTGTAAAGTTGGCTATGAAAATATCCATTTAAATGCTCTTGGTATAAAAAAAGTTTGATTAAAAGAAAATCGTGTCTAGTCAAGGAATTGAGAAAACCCATGTAAGTAATAATTAAAGGGGATGTGGCATATATATCTCAGATTTCAATCTTAATATAATTAAATAATTTGATACTAAAAGGTCAATCAAGGAGATTTCGCGGCATTAGATGTTACACTTGTTTATTTGAAATTTAAGAAAATACAAAAAAAAAAACTTAAAACTTCTACATGAGCGGTCCAAAAGAATAACTCCTGCTCTCAACCATTATTGGCGACTCGCTGCTAAATATCCGAAGAACGTTGGGAAACATTTGAAGAAAACTGAAAAAAAAAACAAAGATATTCGAAAAACAAAATTCAAATTTTGTTCCAAATTTGAATCTTTGTATAACGTTGAGTAGTTTCACAGGGATTTTCTTTCCCGTTGGATAAAAGGTTCAACGGTGCCTTAAATTAATAATAAAAAAATACCTAGCTAACTATAATAGAGAAACAGCAATGCGTAATACGTCGTCACTTTCTAATGTTCATACACAAGCATAAAGTGTGAAGAGTGCATAAACATTTATATTTTAAGTGAATCAAACATGCATACTCGTAGGACGTAACTTTGTGGTGTGTCATATTTAAAGAATGTAACATGTTAAACTTTGTAGGAAACCACTGAGTTTTAATTAATAATTACTCTACCTGTTTCAGTGACATAGCACCTACGTCAGGAGCTATTCATTTATGTAAAACGCAGTGGCTTCATACAAAGATTTACTTGTTTTATTATTTGAATCAAATATTGTATATCCTTTCTATTGCTAATGCCACTTCCTCTTGTTTTTACTTCCACGGGGAATCCATTTGTGAATGACGTATATATCTATGCATGTAAATATTATGTATAATTCATGGGTATTTTAAGGTTCGAATTTTGTTTAATTTGACTATTTTGATTCGTCGATTCGTCAGCAATAAATCATTCGGATTGTAATGTCGATTTTTACTCGTGAATGATATTAGTTAGTGGGGCAAGCCGTTATCAACGGAGTGTTGTTAAAATTACTTGACTTATCAGCTGAGGAACACAAGAGTGGACACTTGGGGGCATCACCAGATGGCAGGATTGCGACAAATTAACCAAATTAACCGTATGTATTATGAAACCGGTTCGGAAGAGCTTTCATATGTATCTCTATTTATTTATTCGTAGATTTTAGGACGTGGAATTTCACGGGTATACAATAATAATAAATTATACATTTTAATAATATTGTTAATCTATTCACTGCATTTGACGTCTACAGCGGTAATGAAAGTTTCGTATAGATTTTGACGCTAACCTTGATATGGCTAAGCGCCGCATGTGGCATGTTGCTACGTCAACGTCATAGACTACATTCCGACATTCACGCATCATCCAATTATTACAGTAAATCACTATGAATGGTTGGTGTTAACGGGACGACTTACATCTACCAATAATTTTGATTAATAGGATAAGACTGGAATTATACGGGTGAGGTATCAAATTCACAATAATCATTTCAAGCTTAAAAAATGTTTTTTTTAATCTTCATTGAATATTGAACCCATAACCTTCGGTTTGGTAGGCAAACTCTTTAAGCACTTAACTATACACGCCAGTGATTTAATCAGAATTGGTGTCTGAAAGATTTTGTCGACGCTCCCGAGACCATTTGGTCTTAAGAGGTGACTCGACCCAGAAGGGTAGATTGCTTATATTTATTTTGTCTATAGTTTATGTATCAAATTGTTTTTTTATTGCATGATATTATCTATATTTGAAATGGCTGACTCACATCTCTATCTAATGGTTTTTAATAAAAATGATTATTAATGCAAATATTTTTTTGAAATTATTTAATTTATATAAATAAAGTAATTCAAAATGCGTACAGTTTTTCTGTGGTGATAAACGAATAAATAATTTAGTTTTTGTTCTTGTGGCAACCCTGCCTGCTTATAAATGACAATATACAAGATAGCAAAGCAATGTTTTTATATTATTTTTATTATTAATGTTCTAGGAAACAATCTCACGCACAATGAAAGATAAATCACTACTAAAGAATAATTCATAACTACTCAATCAGTTATTTTATTCAAATTTTGGAATCTTTTTTTTTATTCAAGAGAATATTGAATTTGAAATATTTATTTTGGCGCAAGTGCTCATCATAAAACATATTGTTATATCAGTGTCAATTTTAGGAGCTGGTGAAGTGGGTCGATGCCCAAGGGCGCCGAACAAGCTAGGGGCGCCGAGGGCAACAAATATTGCTCAGATTCTTAAAAATATAAACAACATGGTGCCAGAAAAAAATGCCTAGGTCTAAAGCCGGCACTGTGTTTTATATTATACCTGTGAACTGTGTCAAATTGAGATAAATGGATAGGTTAAAAATTCATGTAAATACACGGATCGTAAAATATCGGTATACCTGCATGTAAATGTCAATGATATCTGCATGTTTTTAGCACCAGCCCCTGCAGGCTGGTGCAAATACCTCGATATGCGATCTTTCGTCTCTTATTTTTGTTAGCTCGTCAGACAGGCACGTGTTGCCATTTTGTAATTATTTGACCGTTAGCAGGGCTAGCTCTATAGATCGTCATTTGCGGCGCTGGGTGTCATCGGCTAGGGGCGCTCGGTCGCCAGCCGTCAGTCTGTGTCTGCTCGAGGCGTTAACAGCACTCTTCGTCACACTCGTCGAGCAGACCGAAAGTTGTCAACCTTTAAATTGAATATGTGCTTCTAAAAAAGACTGCGTGCTGCTCATCTGCTCCTCGTCTGTCCTCCACGTGTCCTTATAACGATCCGGGCGACGCGATGTCGTTCTTTCCTAAAGTAAAGGGGATGTTAATTCATTTATGAGACCGAGAGTGATTCGCTTGGACCGCTTTTTTCATCCATGAAATAGCTTCAAAGCCATTTTACTTCTATTTAATTTTCATTTTTCCAATAAATAAAAGGATAATCTTGTGCTGTGGTCTCTTTTTAATTAACCCATTGGCATCAATTATCAATAGTTTACTTTCCCTGACTGACTACTTTGTTCAACGTGGAAACTAATTAATTAGTACTAACTAGTAAGCGAGTTAGCTTGTTGACTTTCTCCAGAGGTAGATTAGTTCTAGGGGTACTTTAAATATACTCATACACCATTATTGATCGTTACAAGGCAGCTACCTATCTTAATATAAGGCGGTGTAAACACATAGAAGAAAAAATAAATAATCATCATTTCATATCGGTTTTGTTGTCACAAAATGATATAAGCTCGATGTAGCCCATGCAGGCTGGTGCCGAAAAGCCTCGATATACGATCTTTCATCTTTTATTTTTGTTCGCTCGTTGGACACGCATATACAAGTATGTCACAGACACGGATTGTTGGTCCTGGATGGACGAAAGATTTGTCAATCTTTTATCTTAATCTTATTACAATGCTGCCTTGTCCGCTTACCTCGTTATTTCTCACAAAGTCAAAAACATCATATGCCGAGTAAATTTTTATTTTATTTTATGTAAACACATACAGGAGAATACCGACGGATGGTGATAGCAATTATTATGTCTCATCTGTGGAATTCTATGACACTTACCATGGTGCATATGGCTAAGCGCTGCATGTGGAGTATGGATCTGCCAACGTTATAAACTACATCCCGAGATTCACGCATCATCCTTTTTATTACAGGACTTTACTATGAATGGGTGTTGTTCGCGGGACGACTTTCGTGTACCAGCAATTTTAATTAATAGGCGATAACTAGCATTTTACGGGTAAAGGATCAAATTTACACCAACCGGGATATCTTAGAGCTCTGAAATTGTTTTTTTTTTTTTTTTAAATCAATGTTGGGGAACCCACGACCTTTGGCTTGCAAAGCAAACGCTTTGACCATTGAGCTATACCCGCCGGCTAGTATGTATGTTTAAATGTATAAAATTTCGTTCACTTGGTAGTCGAGGCACTTTATGTAATGCATTTCTACTGCGTATTTTCCGATTAGTTTTCCCACGTGCCGGATCGCTACATTTGTATGCATCTCGTGTGGCACGACTCCAGTTGCACTGGTGGTGACCTGGAAAGGGAGGCATCTGGGGATTATAGTCACGCAGCGTCGCCACAGAATTGCAGTAAATAAGGTTTAATGTTCACACGAGGCGACGTAACCCAACACTGTAGCAAAATAGTAAGGGATGCTTACAAAGAGGAAATTGAAAATTTATATTTTTATATGTGTTTTTCCAGTGACAATATCACATCGTAGTGCGGCTTTAATTATATCAGATCATCGAAGTTGGGCAATATTTAACGCGGACCAAAACATGGAAGGTCACCGCCTGTGGAAACAGCATGTTGTTGAACGAGATGAACTGCTTCTTAAGTTTTTCTAAAGTCTTGTTTATTTGTGAGTCAATCATGATATACTTATGACAGGGTTTTTGTTGTTACAAGTCAAACTGTTTGAGTCTCCTGACGCTAGTTCTGAGTGTGAGGTCAGTGATACTAAATGTGTCAATAAATTTACATCATCACATTTATGTTACCTATTGTATTTATATTTTATATTATATAATTGTATTTATATTATTGTACTTCAGAAATGCATTGAATTGATAAAATTTGTAATGTTTCTGCAAGGAAAAAAATAAATAAAATTGAAAAATGGAAAATTAAGATCATATTGTCCAGGGCTACGCATTGGGTCTCCTTAAAAAATGATGACACGACCTGTCGTCCCCAGACAATTCGTTCAACCACTTATTCGTACCAACGTGGGGTGCACTGGACGTTTTGTGTTCGGGACAACTGGTGCACTGGCTGTCTCGCCAACCTGACCTAACCTAAACTAAGGATTTTGTTTGATCTACAGTCCAGAGATCCATAGGTCTCGTTAATGAAATAACTTATGTAAGGTTAGGTTATCGAGACATGCAGTGCACCAGTTGTCCCGTGCACCAAATGTCCTGTGCACCAGACGTGACGTTAACGAAATAGCTTAAGTTACTCTATTTGTTGTTTTATCATGTCCCCAGGCTTCTGCCCTAGAGGTTGTCGGTAAGTATATTAAGTTCATAGGTGGATTTTTGGATGCAGAAATGTCTTGGGAAGAGGCACGATGGCAACTGACAGAACTGAGTGGCGGCAATTTGTGCGAGATATGGAACTGATATGAAAGAAATATGCTCGTGCTTTTGTTGGGACATCCAGTTGGTGTGGGAGCTTGGCGTCAGTTGAATTAATCGATTGTTTAGGTAATTGGGTCATCTTCACAAACTGTGTCGGTCACACTCAACTCAATGCTAATTGTGTTTAATGACAACAGTACATCACACAGCACACGCAAGCACGCGATACTAAGCAATTCCACTACAGTTAACCTCCCTATCTAGATAGATAAATACGATATAGAAAGTTACGACTTACGAGTATAATTAACCCTCAGAGACGAAAGATTTTTTTTTTGATAAAAAGTAAAGTTTTAAGCTATACTTTATCAGCATGTAGTTTTCTTCATAAAACAAATAATTTAAAAAAAATACACGATGATTTCTTGTAGAAAAGCTATGTGACCGTTTGGTCACATAGCGCTAGTCCTAACTATTGACAACTTATTTTGTATGAAACATCAAAGTTTTTTGCATGGATTCTAACCTTGGCTAGGCTTTGGGTTTGCAATACAGCTACACCGAAAATATTTTAAAATATTTATGATATTACCTTTTTAGATAAACATATTGTTATACAAAATGAATTAGTAAAAATTACGTAAATCATTTTTAAAAATATTTACAAAATGTATTTACTCTTTTGAAATATAGAAAAAATATTTAACCCGAAATAAAATATCTCACAAGGGTACTCGGTAACTGTGTCCGTTGCCGCGGCTGCAGAATAACTGTGGTGGAGACACTTCTTAACCGAAACTGAGCGAAATATACAATGTTCAGGTAGAAGGGACCGGAGTAGGGATAAATAGACAATAATATAATTAGCGTTCACTTTGACCATTCGGTCACGCTCGTCTCTAGAGGGTTAATAGTATTTTCCCTTACATTCATTTCAGATTTGTAACATACACAAAAACTTGCCGCCAATTTTTCAGTTCTGTAGTTGCTAATGTGCTGTTCCAAAATATATTGTTGCCAAAAAAGGGTAGAGAAAGAATCTTTTACTAAAGTAACTGTTATTTATTTGAATTTAAATTGAAAACTCGTGTAAGAATTAAACTTAAAAACTACGAAATTGCTTAGTGAAATGCCTCTAAGGTTATTCCACGGTCTAAAAGAGAAGTTTCAACAAGAATCAATCTATTTCCGACCACTTTCGAGTGAGGCTGCCGTCATAATGACTTCCTTGCTGGCAATACTGCGGCTTACATAGGAAGAAGCCCCAGGTATCATATTCTCGTTCTCGAGCGTGCTTATTAAGCAGTATTTATACCAAGCTCTGATGATTAGCTGGACTTTACCGAGGCCTGGACCATTTGACTTAAGAAGTGGCTCAATACAAGCAACGATACGCGCTAAGCAACAAGGATCAACACCCGATTTAATCCCTCACGCGTAAAATTGATTTTGAAGAAAATTGATCTATTTATTTAGACAATTATTTATTTATTTCCTTCAATAACATTACAAAATATTTTTACATCTTAATTCATTATTGAATTATTTACATAAAAGTGTGGCCCTGTAAATTTATTGACACACTTAGTGTCAATGACCTCACACCCAGAACAAGCGTTAGGAGACTCAATGCAAATAGTTGACTTGTAACAACAAAAACCCTGTTATTAGTAAATCATGGATGACCCACAAATAACATGGCATTATTGTCACAACATCAAACTACCCAATGCCACCCATTCATAGAAATTCCACATTAATTTTTAATCTTATTATATTTTAAGTGGATTATTAAAAAGTAATTTAATTAAAATTAATATTAAATTAATTACGCAAGTCAACTTAATGGATATTGCAAAAGTTTAATATGAGTTTTAAAATAATAAATTTATATTTTATGGTGAAATGAAATATATATGGGGTAACAAACTAGGTTTTGGGTCAATTGTGTCGTAAAGATGGCTTGAGTTAAAATTTAACAACCTTAAAAAAAGATGATTAGCAAAACCCCAATAAGCCTTGACACTACAGATGCTTTTAATCAAACTCCGGGAAAGCTAACGGAAACATTTTTGGTATTGTGTTGTTCAGAAAGTAATTTCGTTATTATCGAAAAAAAACAACTCTTTTGACTCAGACGTTTCGAAATAAATCTCTCAATAATTTCGCGAGTCATCATCATCATCATCAACCTGTATCCGTCCACTGTTGAACGTAAGCCTCCCGCATGAGTCTCCATCCTCTTCGATCCTTCGCCTTCCGCATCCAGGTCACTACCGCTATTATTTTTACGGCCGGCCAATGCTTCGTTTGCCAGTTCTTGGGCGCCACTTCAATACTTTTCTTCCCCGTCGACCGTCGTCTCTTCGACAGATATGTCCTACCCATTACCACTTATGAGTATGCCTATTCGTTGGGTAGCATCCACTACTTGACTTCTTCTGCGGATATACTCGTTCCGGATGTTATCTTTTAGCGACACTCTAAGCATGGACCTCTCCATATCACGCTGCGGGACCTGTATTTTATGGGCAAGACTTGCTGTTAGATTCCATATAATACAGGGTTCATTAATAATTATTATCGCGAGTCAGTTTGCATTTTTTTTATGTAAACACATACAGGAGAATACCGAAAGATGGTGACAGTAATTCTGAAGGCTCATCTGTGGAATTCTATCACGCTTACCATAATCCATATGACTAAGCGCTGCATGTGGAGTGTTGATCCAGCAACGTCGTAGACTACAGCCTGAGATTCACGCGTCACCCTTATCATTACAGGAATATATTATGAATGGGTGGTCTTCACGGGACGTCTACCACCAATTTTGATTAATAGGCTATGAATGACATTTTACGGGTGAGGGATCAAACTCACACCAACCGGTACTGTAGAGCTCGGAAATATATATATATATTTTTTTAATCTCTGTCGGAAATCGAACCCACTGCCTTTGACTTGCAAAGCTTTGACCATTAAGCTATACCCGCCGGCAATTACTGCCTTCATTGTGCCTTTTGATAATTTTTAGCGACTATATGATTCAGTTAGCGAGCAGATCAGGTTAAGTTAATGAACGACCACGAGCGTCGTGTAATCTACTTGATTTCAAAATTGCGTTCTGCTAAAATGTAAATTCTCAAAGTGAATGTCAAATTCATACTTTGGCAATCGGTGGCAATTAAATTATCATAATTGCATTATTAAAACCGAATCGAAAGCTGTTTCGGAACCATAGGTTGCTAATTTCAATGTAAAAAATAAATAAAGTGCAATGGAATTATAATTCAAAACCGCTTATAATATGTGGACCACGAATATCATTAACGAATCCGGTTAGTCGTTTTACGACAAATTACTTTATTAATTTATTTTTTGTGTGATGGTATAATTCAGTTGTTTAGATGATTCATCTATCGACAGGCGTATACAACTGGGATAGATAGGATTTGGAAAAATTAAGTCCATTTTAGGCGATTTTTTTTTAGTGAAAATTCCGCAATTTCTTTAAAATCTCTCAGTATTAATTTATGCCTCAGAGACGTGGAATCTGACAATAGGTTTTACTGATAAAATAAAGGAGAGATCTATGCACGGAGTGTCTCTAAAAGATCAAGAAAAGAGGTTATCAAAAACTAACTCGATTAGTAGACGCTACCGAAAGAATAAGCACACTCGAGTGGCGATGAGCAGGACATATCTGTAAAAGAGGAGACGGTCGATGGAGAAGAAAATTGTTGGAGTGGCGTCCAAGAACTGGCAAACGAAGAGTTGTCCGACTTACCTGTAAGATGGATTGATGACATCCGAAGAATAGTGGGAGTAGCCTGGTTGCGGAGGGCGGAGGTACGAGATGGATGGGAACTCGTGCGGAAGGCCTACGTTCAACAATGGAATAATATAAAAAAATATATATAAAAACTTACTGCAAAACTATTTTTCGTGATATTAATAAAAAAAGATTTGTAAAAAAATGGGGCTGCTGTGGCTAAAATTAGAAGTATTTTTAAGGTAGCCTTGTGATTAGATCGAAGCTCAAATAATAGTACATACATAAATTTGTTGACCATTAGAGCGTATTCATAAAGTTACCTGATAGGTTTGTTACAGTATGAATCATGAAATTATGGTAAACGAATACCGTTCCGTGATCACTATCAATTCATAATGAATCTCTTAAAAATGGACGATTTACGAATGGATACACTAATGTCTTATCTCAAATCTATGAAACACGCATCCGCATACTTAAAGTAATCATACTGAATTGCTAAATTACTGCTAAATTAATACTACCATTATTTTTGACACATCTACGTAAAACCTAGCTAATGCGTATTTGACACGCCGCCAAATCCTTTGTGAAAAGTGACTTATTTTCTGTCAAAACATTAGCTTCGCATTTTTCAAACAAACAACACAAAAAAATGTTTCTTTTTCACTGGCAATAATTACGCACGTCCATACGTTTTCATTCTTTTGTAATTTTTAAATAATGTGTGGCGCGGCGAGCCGCCATTGTCTGTCCGCCATGTTGGACTTTCAAACTGAGAACAAAGCAAACGACTTTATGTTTCCGGAGCATTATTTCCGGTGGAAAAAGACCCAACCGACAAATAACTCATTCGGACGTTTTCTTTTTGCATTTTGACCGCAAATCATTTTAAAATTATGAAACGCAAGCACGCTTCCATTATGAATGGCAATGTTTTTAAACGAATATTCGATTATTACATTGGTTTTTAATTTGAATTATTATGCTAAATAAAGCAAGCATAAGAACTACGAAATTTTATAAATACATATTTTTTGTAAACACTTACCAGAGAATACCGATAGACGATGATGGAACAGTCAATCAAGGGTTCTGATACGATGAAGTAGATTAATTACTTCAATAATAACAAACAAATTGTATACACGGTGATGCCAAATGAGTAGAAAAAAGAAGCCACAACACTCAGGTTACTCTTTTTTTTGGATATGATTGTAGAAAATACCATAATTAACTACGAAATACATTAGTGATATCGATTTTACGGTTAGTTGGCAATCAGGACGATCACTTTCGAGAAAGATCGGCGTCACAAACTGCCGAACGCTGGAAAACAATCGAACACAACTGAAAAAAAACAAAGATTCTAAACCAATGAATTCAAATTTTGTTCCAAATTTGAATCTAAATATTTTTCAGCGCTTTTCGTTTCCGTAAGATCAGAGTTTTGATCCCAACGTCACACTTGTGATGTCTGGGATTTTGTGAAATAATTTATAATAATAATAAATAGTCGATGGCAAATCAAATGCTGTAGAGTTTCTTGGAAAAAAAAGTACTTTTTGTATTACAATATTTGAAAGCTGGTCGTTTCAAAAATGCACGCGATATAAGAATTTAGTACCAAAAAATGGAGTATTTTGAGTTAAGAACTATATTGTATTCATACGAATTTAATGACGAATGAAAATGGCACTCGAGGTCAGGTTAAGTCCTTATGGAAATTTAAAGTTGCAGTGGAAAAACACTGTAATATTTTCCCAAAAAGTAGAGTGGAAAAATTCCACCAGAATACGATATCGTATACATAATTGCCACGTGATTTGCAATTTTCAGCCGTTTTTTTAAGGCAAGAGTTTTTTTTATTTGTTTTAAATTATTTTATTTTCTGCATTTCCGTGGTTGATACGCAAATTTACGATTGGTTTTAAAATAATATTTTAATTTGATTGAATTCAAACAAGTTCAGAACAGATACATCACGTGATTTTGCATATAGACATCAATTCTATAAATGTATTTATTATGTAAATAGAGAAAAAATGGAAAAAATCAGGTTACTACGAGCAAATCGCGGAAAGTAAAGGTGCGGTCCGAAAAAATCGCGGAAAATCGAAATCGCTTAAAAAATGTAGCGTAAGAAAGAACTAGGTGTACATACTTTTGAGAGTTTTTAACAGTGGAAAGCCATGGCTTACAGTGCCAACATTAATTATCTTTTAAACGCCCAGTGGTCCCATACGGGACCGCAAATTTACGTCGTTCAACGCCCCAACAGGCCAATGTTTTGTAATGTTTCGTCGCACAATAGATTCTTCCGTGAACTTACTTTAATACTATTTTTACAAATTAATGTAATCCGATTGTGAAATGAACCATAAGCACTCCTGTATGGGACCTTAGGGCATTGAACATAGCAAATCTGCGGTCCCGTAAGGAAACCACTGGGCGCTTAAAGGTTAAAATTGCGTATGTTTTTACGGCCATATTTGGAATTGTGACTTTTAGGTTTAGCCGTGTGGCGAATTTCTTCTTATCCCGTATATTTTTCGCTTCTTTTCACTTGTCAAAATATCGCAGAGAAGAATAATTTCGCCACACACGGCTCAACCCAAACTCCACAACTCAACATTAATTATATTAAAGTTAACAGTAACTTCCAGGAATCACTTGAGGGTTTTGTTTAGTTTTATAGCTTAATGGCGTGTTTTCTTTGTCACGCGCATATTATGTGTACATTAATTCATAAAAAAATACTTACATTAAAAAGTACACATTTTGATATTATTTTACTTTGTATTTTTCGCAGTTCTGCCATGGCATCTTCAGCAACTATGCTGACTAGAGGCCTCCTGTACCTGACAATTCTGCTGGCCGCAGCATCCGCAGATCCTCTTCCAGACCATGTGCTGTCTCAGAACCACGAGCTGCATCATCAACCAAACGAACAAGAGTCTCCGGATCAACAGAAGCATGAACATGTTTTCTCAGACCAACATAAACAAGAAGAGCATGCATTCCCGGATCAGCAAAAACAAGAACATGCATTCCCGGATCAGCAAAAACAAGAACATGCATTTCCGGATCAACAAAAACAAGAACACGGATTCCCAGATCAAAAACAACACGGATTCCTGGAACAACATCAAGTGCGCGATGAGCACAAGTTTCCGGATCAGCACAAAAACCAGGATGAACACGTGTTTCCTGGACAGCAGCAGAAGAAACAGAATTTGAAGCAGCAAGAAGATCTCAGTCTTCCCGAAGAGTTGCTTCAAGACGCTAAGGCTTCTGCCACGCCTGAACTGCCGGCATACAGATTGCCGGCTGCCGTGGCTCCGCAGCACTATGACCTGCGTGTTCTTGCCAGACTTGAGGAGAAGGACAACTTTACCTTTGTTGGATCAGTTCACATTCTAGTGAGTTTCATTTTCTATTGTTGTTTTAAGGTTACCGTTTCTTGCTTGAACCTTGACATACATATTGACACGGAACATTCATCAAACTTATTGATTATTCTATTAAAATATTTTATATCGGATCCTCGATAAACTCCATTAGCTAAAATTAAGTACATAGTAGTAAGTCCAAACATGTACATGGTTGTGTTAGAAGTGAAATTGTGTGTGTATCATTTATAAAATTATATGTCTTACCCTTTTAACAGATAAATGTTCTCGAAGAGACTGACGTGATCGTGCTGCACTCCAAGGGCTTAGACATAACCAATGATGAGGTGTCAGTGTCCTTGCTTCCGCACGCTGGAGCCCCGGGCTCTCCTCTTCCTCTGGCTGAAGTCTCTCTGCAACCAGAACTGGACCAGCTGAGAGTCAGGATGAAGAAACCGGTGAAGAAGGGAGATTTGCTGGAGCTAGCTGTGCCGTTCAAGGGATACATCTCTGAAGGACTTGTTGGATTCTACCGCAGCAGCTATGCCAACAGTGTCACTGGAGAAAAAGAGTGAGTCTTAGATTCAATCATTTGACATCCCCAGTTAATCATAAGTTACTCCATGTCACCGGGATCTTCATCGGAACGCGTGGTAAATGGATGAGGCGTCACGAAACAAAGAACTTGTCAAGAAGCACAATTTAATTTATTTTATTACTGTAAATTACTGAAAAACTTCGTCATTTGACAATTGACTTTTCTTAGCTAATTTCCAATACATCTCTATTTTTTTAAAATACGTAATTGTACTATGTATTCTAAAAAAAAATAGTAATTGATTCACTGTGGTATTTTTTCATCTATTTGTATTATCAGGTAAAAGTTACCTGAAATGAATTATTACATCATGGACCATTATCACGTATTTAGCGCTTCAACAATTGATCTTTCTTGTGGCTTTGTTCTAAGGGAAGGCTTAAATTATGTATTCTTTTCAGATGGTTGGCTGTGACGCAGTTCGAGCCCACCTATGCCCGTCGTGCTTTCCCTTGCTTCGACGAGCCCATCTTCAAGGCGACCTTCACCATCAGCGTTGGCCGCAAGGAAGGACTTACTGCTATCAGCAACATGCCTCTATTAAAGAGTGAACCTATGTAAGTCATCAACATCTTTATCATAACATGTTTGCTTCCCTAACTGGAGTATATGCTCGTCACAAACTGTTATCACAAAGCTCTGTTACCGGCCATGGTTTCTGTCTCATTTTGTGTCAGTTCCGCCTCCCGCGAGTACATTCGAGATGGCCTTAACTAACATACCTTATAATTGTAATACTTAAAAACTGACGAAGTTGGCGAAATTCATTTGAGGAAAAATAAAACAACTCAATACGAACCATTTTCGAGTGAATTCTCCTGGACACTGACTGCTTCAAGGATAGTGATGGTTTTAAAGGCAAACGGGAAGAGTAAAAGCAGTTGGTGCATCTCCGTTTTTAAGTATTATTCGTGCAAATTTTACGCCATAAGCGGCTTTTGCGCGCCAGCGTGACTTTTACCTCGTCCCTTTCTGGAGCCATCGCTTTTCATTGGCTCGTCGTTCGCGTATTTGTGTCACGATTATTAAGAAATAGGATGCCACCTTAAACACGCATGTGATGAACAGGTATTATTACAATGACACAACGGAACTGCACTGGGCTATCTGACAGAACTTATAAAGCCTTCAGAAATAAGCGCGCGTGGAGAGACACTCAGATCGGCTAGTGCAAATAGAAGCACCCTGCAGCTGACGGGAGGTAGTCCTAGCACGGTCTTTGGCAATCGGGCTTTCAGCTACGCTGCACCAATGGCCTGGAACTCACTACCGGAAAGCATAAGAGAGCTTAAAGCGGAGGCATCCTTCAGAAGCAGACTCAAGACCCACCTTTTTACTCAGAGAGGCAAAGAAGCGCTTTTGGAATGATCATTCGGTCATAAAAGAGCGCTATACAAATACTAATATAATAATAATAATAACAATATGTCAAAAATCTGCATTGTTCATTGATGGCTTCTTTAAAAGAAATAATTTTATATTTTTTTTTTAGTCCCAAATATTATTATTCTTCGTAGTATCAATGCGGTGGATTGGTTTGCAGCACTAAAATCTTGCATCCCGATCTCTACTCCTCTCGGTCCTCCGCAACCCTCTTCAGCTCTGCATAAGAGCTACAACTCATGTCCTTGATCACTTGCTGCAAATACTCGTCGTCGCCTAGGGCGTCTAGGGCGCCCTATACACTTTCTACCCTCAACCATCCCCTCCACAATTTCGTGAAGAAGATCATCGAGGCGCACGATGTGACCAACCTCGCGGGCTCGCCTCTCTGAGATGGTTATTTTATATTATTTTTACTTAATATATGAAAAGCTTCATAATTGATTCAAATATTTCGAAGAAAATAATTCGATTTCTATTTTATCTGCAATTTATTCCGTATTCGCCATCGCAGAAATCGATGCTTCCGCAATACTGTGTATTTTTGTGCGAGTCAATGATGTGTCTCTCTTGTTCCAGTGAGGGTATGAAGGGCTGGTTCTGGGACAAGTTCTCCAAGTCTGTCCCCATGTCCACGTACCTGGTGGCCTACATGGTCAGCTCCTTCTCCTACAAGCAGTCGTCCAAGACAGACTCCAAAGTGGACTTTAAGATCTGGGCACGCAAAGACGCCATCAACCAGGTAACAATTACTCGACCGTAGTCTAATTAGATTTCTTTTTCAGTTTCCCAACAACACAAAAAAATCCGTTTGACTTGCAATCCATTAAAGGATCTAAAAATTCTCATAATAAAGAAAATATTAGACTTACCACCTAAAAAAGAAAGTTGATAAATCCTCGAGGTGGATTTCTTTGTCATAGCTCTCTACTACTACTACTCAACTAGGAATATTATTATTACACATAGTACACATTACAAATAATGTCAAATATTACGAGTCAATTAAGTATAAAGCTGGTCTCGCTTTCAAAAAACTAGGTGTATTATATAGATCACTGAGGTATTTCAACGATAAACAACTTCTTCTTCTAAATAAAGGATAAATCCGACCTATCCTTGAATATGGCAGTCACCTTTGGATTGGAGCCCCAAAATACCTTCTAAACTTAATTGACTCAGTTCAAAAAAGAGCAATTCATTTGCTAAACAATGACACCCTTACGTCTAACCTGCAATCAATGGAACACAGGCGTAAGATTGGTTCACTTAGTCTTTTCTACCGTTATTACCAGGGTTTCTGCTCTTCGGAATTTAAAGAACTAATTCCTCCTGCACCCACCCACAACCGACAAACTCGTCTTACAATTGCCGAACATCCATACACGGTTAATGTGTGTCGACCAAAAACTGCCAGTTTCCAAAGTTCTAGCTATGGAATGCTCTTCCAGCGTCTGTGTTTCCTCCTTCCTATAACCTGGATCTTTTCAAGACGCAGATAAATAAACACTCGCAATCTCCCCAACCCACACACAAACACGAACACAACACACGTTTCCGGCATGCAGCGTCCAGCCTCCCTGGCTGAGCGTCATAGAGTGCACTAGTCTTGACCGGGTGTGCTGTCCTGCATGCGATTACATGAAAAAATATAGTATTTTAGAATATACTCGTTTTAGTCAGTTTTATTTATCATAAAATAATCCTTAATGTTTTATTTTTCAGACCGACTACGCCGCAGAGATTGGCCCCAAGGTGCTCTCCTACTACGAGAAGTACTTCGACGTGCCTTACCCACTGCCCAAGCAGGACATGATCGCCATCCCTGACTTCAACGCTGGAGCCATGGAGAACTGGGGCATCATCACATACAGAGAGACAGCTCTGCTCCACTCGCCCAAGACTTCTTCCACGTCCAGCAAGTACCGAGTTGCAGATGTTAGTCCATTAAATATATTGTAGTTTCATCTATGTATATTTTAGTCCATCTTAGAGTTGCCTTGGAAAACTAAGGCATTATCAAATTTTACAAAGAAACTGTGTAACAAATGCCCAAGATCTCTTCAATGTTTAGTAACTAGTATATCCCAAAGTTATGTCAAAACTTGTACGTCCGGACGCCAACTTTTTTACTGTATGTCCGTTCCCGCGCGTTTTGTGCGTCGTCTTGACACGGGTACCAACCGTCAGTGTTCTTATCACAATAGCAAATAACCCTTTTGTATAAAAATATTTTTCCATATCTATCAAGTATCTATCGCAAGGTCTACCTAAGAATATTTTTTATGGTTACTGCTGTATTGATACCTGATTCACGTTGAAAGTTATATTATAAAACTTAAGCCCACTATCTCACATACCGACCGGTGGTAGCTCAGTGGTTAAGGTGTTTGATTTCCAAACCGAAGGTTGTGGGTTAGATCCCCGACGGATAAAGAAAAATGATTTTCAATCGTTTTCTAAGTTCTATAAATACCCGAAGTTGGTGTAAATTTAATGCCTCACCCGAAAAATTCTCGTCATAGCCTATTAATCAAAATTTACACATGCAGCGCTTCGTAATATGTAGAATGGTAAGCGTCATATAATCCAAAGATGTGACTTCAGAATTACTATAACTATCTGTCAGTATTCTCTTCTATGTGTCGACATACAAAATACCGTCTTCTCGAAACATATACCATTCTTTAAACCCTTATTTTGAAAGCCTTCTTCAATTTAATTAAAATCCCCTATTTGCTTACTACTATCCTGACAAATATCTGAATAGAAGCCATTATTAAAAGATATCACTGATTTTTTAACACGTAAAATTGATTCATATCTTTATATTTAAGGTTATTGCTCACGAGCTGGCTCATCAGTGGTTCGGCAATCTAGTGACCATGAAGTGGTGGACCGACCTGTGGCTGAACGAGGGCTTTGCCACATACATGTCCATCCTGGGTATCAACCATGTCCATCCTCAATGGAACGCGGTGGTCGAAGAAAGCCTTGATAACATGATCTCCGTGTTCCAGCTGGATGCTCTCACCAACTCTCACCCAGTAAGAATTTTTATTGATTTTAACAATTTGATAACCTGACTTGGCTTGTTAAATTTTTCTCTAACTTTGGTTTGTTATTCCAGGTGTCTGTTCCCATAGGTCACCCAAGCGAGATCAACGAGATCTTCGACACAATCTCCTACAAGAAGGGTTCCGCCATTATCCGCATGATGAACCTCTTCTTGGGAGAGAAGGCTTTCAGAACTGGAGTCAGCAAGTAAGCTTTACAACCAGTACCGGCTCTAGTTTTCTAGGGTATTTCTTTTCTGGCGCCCCATATTGTATACATTTAAAAAAATATAAGCAAGATTGGTTGAACTCGGCGCTCCTAGCTTATTCAACGCCTTGGGGCACCGACCCACTTCGCCACCCCCTAAAACCGGCACTGTATACAACCTAAAAAGTTACAGAAATTAAAAATTACGGTTTCACTGATTTAGTCTTGACTATAGATATTTAGGTCTATCAGGGGTCTGCTATTTATTTTTAGCGAACCAATACAGAACATCATTGGCGTGATATTTAACACTTAACCCTTTCGCATCGTTGTCGGCATATGCCGTCATAAGATTCCCCGATCGTTGACATCGGTTGACGTGATATATCGTTTTGCTACTTTCTTAGAATAGTTTTTATACATCATCTGATAGCTAAAGGATACAAGAACCAATGTCATAAATGAAAATACACCAGATAAGTACACTTATGCTTCAAATACTAATTTTACAATTGACAGTATAATTTGTATTCAAACCGAGTCGTAATGAGAGGGTTAAGCTTAACTTCGTTGATAGTCCTGACTGCCCATGTGATTGCCCCTTGCAGGACGCTGAACACGTTCTGTAGCATCGCCTTATATTAGTAAAGTAGAGAAAAGCTCTTCAGATAATTTAACAGTGGTCTGGACCTGTCTAAATACCGCGTCTTTTCTTTATAAGCGTCAATCTTTGCCAAAGTTCAAATTTAAAATCTTCAAGCAGCAGGCTTCGTAGCAGACCGAGCTCAGGAAAAGATATGTACTTAATATAGTTTAGCCATATGGAAATACACTACGAAATCAAATATTGCGAGGATTTCAACATTATAGCAACTTATTTTATAAACTTACTAGGGGAAGATTAGGCTATAGTTTTGTTACAATATTTTAGCATAAGCTGTATAAATCATTCGAAATAATACAGGGTGCCTAAAACCTACCCTAATATCAAAGCTAATTCAACTCGCGGGCATCGCCCCACCAAACATACGGCGAGAAGTCACCACCAAGAAGAAGCTCACCAAAGCAACCCACGACACAGTCCACCCTATGTTCGGGTATCAAAAGATAACCACACGGCTCAAATCAAGAATAAGTTTCCTACAGTCGACAACGAAACTGGTGATACCTAAGACCAGCCTGCGGCTGAACACGTAAAAAAGCGCAACTGAGGGGTATACTTGGATTGCCCCGAAAGAGGACTTATCCCCTGAACACGACCAGGGGCGGAATATATAGAGGTCCAATAACAGACTTCGAACCGGAGTATCCAAGGCGAGGACACAAATGAAAGCCTGGCAGTTTTACAGCGGACCGACTGAATGAGACTGCGGTGTGCAGCAGACCCTGTCACACCTTGTGGAGTGTGCGCTGTCCAAGTAGTTGCACCCAGGAAGACCTGATGATAGCCGGGAGTAACGCCATCGACGACACCCACTTCTGGCCAAACAGGATCTGACCCTGTTGTTTCCGACACGTTTATATAAAAAATGCTACACCAGCACATTTTCAGTCATTTTACAATCAACATTCTGCTTATTACATTTTTCCAGTCTAATATAGCTTTAAAAACCAATAGTTAGTCTCGTTCAATAATTCTCTCCACGGTTTTTTTTATTTTTTTTGTTATCCAATAATAACATGGTATAATATTTTCAGTTACCTGAAGAAATACGCTTACAAAAACGCCGAGCAAGACGACCTTTGGCAGTCGCTGACAGAAGCCGCGCATCAAGAGAGGTCGCTGCCAGCTGAGTTCAGTGTCAAGGAGATCATGGACAGCTGGACCAAGCAGACCGGCTATCCTCTAGTCACAGTTACTAGGGACTATGAAGCGGGCACTGCTCAAGTATCACAGGTCAGTCAAATCCTTAAACATCTAAGAATCAACATAAGATACTTACAGTTATGTTCTGGGGAAGAACATCATGAAAGGATACGATAAAATGGATAACTTTTGGTAAATGTTGTTAGAGGCTACGAAACTCTTTTTTCACAATTAGTTAGAAGTCAGGTAGTCTTGTAATATATTGTCAAACATCATACTCTGCTCACTGCTACCAGGTTTTCAAAGCAGGAACTGCTTGATACAATAAGTCAGTCCGAAGCATTAAGCCTATCAATGCTTTTGAAGACAACATAATGACATCAGAATGATGTAGCCCTTGCTGACTGGTACTGAAAACCTCGATATACAATCTTTCGTCTCTTAATTTCTGTTCGCTTGTCATACATTTATGTGTCGCCATATTGTCATTTTGGACAAGTCCGCTCGCGGGTGTGTAGTTATATACATCACAACTCGAGCGCTGGGCGAGAGCCGCAGCGCCGACGACCCCGCGGAGCCAGTTGTGTCCCGCTCTTCAGCGAGAGCATATTGTATTGTGGCTCGGCTTAATGCTGTGACTAGGTCCGGGCCACAAGCTTGTAGAGTTTATCATAAATGTATATCAATGTGCTTCTGAAAAAGTCTGTGTTATTAATCTGATCCTTATCCTGCCATCACGCAACTGAATAACACCCTTTTGAGAGAGATGAGGATGTTAATAAGTATAAGTTGCTTATGGCATTTGTATTAGAGTATACCATAGTTTAAAATCCAATTCATAGTCAAAATAAACGAGAGTAATCTTAAAGCCGTGGCATTACTCGATTTACCTTTTAATTACATTGTACATGTAAAAGCAAGTTTTATTAAGCGTTGTGTTTGTTTTCTTCACTAGACTCGATATCTCAGTGCTGGGGGTAGAGCTGCTGCTACATCCAGCAATGTCAGTGTGTCTGCTCCCGTGTGGTGGGTACCGCTCAGCTATCGCCACGGCAAGGATCCTGTAGTCAATTCCTGGTTGAAACCCACGCCTTCACAAGCATCCCTCTCAGCACCCAAAAAGAATGACTTCATCCTCCTTAACATCGATATGGCTGGTGAGATATCAAATATAAATAATGTATTTCTTTTAGCCCTCTGCGAAGCGGGCAAAGTGCTAGAATCCAACTTCTATGCCAACTACGTAATAGACAAGAGGCGGTACGACGCCCACGAGCCAATGAACGCACGCAGCTCTAAAACGAGACTGAGAAACTCAGGGTTTCTCCCTTTATAAACCACATTTTTGCCAGTAAAGCAGTTAGTGTTACGGTGACCAAACTCGAAAGTGGTCGGTATTACGTTTATTCCTGTCAATGCCTTTCTTCATGACTGTGAAATTGCTTAAAAGGTATTTCACTAACCAATGTCATAGTTTTAAATTAAAGTTTGGTAAATATTTGATAAAAAAAAAATTAAATATGTACCACATCTTCAGTCTCGTTGTTTTCTACTTTGATATCATGATATATCCACAAAGCTATAAAATCAAATAACCATATAAGTATAAGCATAATAACATTATAAGTATAACGTTAATTTGTCTATTTCAGGAGTGTATCGCGTGACTTATGATCATCATAACTGGGAGCTTCTCATCTCTGCTTTGAACACAAGTGACTTTGGTGGCATTGGTCCCATCAATCGCTTCCAGCTAGTCACAGACTCCATGGATTTGGCATGGACTGGGGAACTAGACTACAGCACAGCACTCAGGTCAGTCCATAACTAGTGTAAGCACTTACTTATATTGTCTTTATAAATGAAATTGTAAATATAATAATAAAAGTGAAAATCAAACTGCAGACGACCCAATAATTTCTAAGCTGAAGGTTTATGTACTCGTAACTGATTCAACTGAGAAATTCACCATCTACGTCTTTGTAAAAGCAGAATAAATAGCTTAGAAGATTATGCTTTGACAAATAAGTCACTTTAATGCATAGATTCCTAAACTTTTATTCCCCGTGGACCTCCATCCCAGTATGCCTAATGGTGAAGGTATCTTCTTCGTAGTATTAATCCGGTTAACTGCTCTTAAACATCTTTCCGCGAAATAAGAAAAAGGAAATGCTATATAAAAGTATATTCCGATATCCCATAATGCAGTATAAGCAACAGGCATAACTTTCTGCAGCCACAACTGCTGGCAAACCTTTTTCAACTGCACCATAAGTTCTTCGTTTGTGCTCAATCCAATCTATTCTTCTTGTACTATGACTTGTATTGTATCAAATTAAATCCATATTTTTATGAATACACATTGAATTGTTTCCGATCCGTGGACCTCTATTTACATCTAATGGACCCCTTTTGTTATTCTTGATGTGAATCTCCTGCTAATCCTCACAGACCTTCCGTAGGGGGCTTGTTTTTGGAGTCAATGCTTTAAAGACTGTAATGGTTTAAATGTTTCTTTATACAGAGTGATCCAGTACATTTCTGGTGAGCACGACTACCTTCCATGGCGCGGGGCTCTGAATAGCCTCAACAGGCTCGACAAGGTTCTGCGACGGTCCGTAGAATATGGTTCCTTTAAGAAATACATGAGGACCATCCTGACTCCCGCCTTCAAGAACATCGGAGGACTCAACACCAAGACCATCGCCACACCTGACAATTATGATGCCGTCAAACACCAGGTTGGTTGTAATATTTAAATTTTCACACCACGGTCTTCATTGTAGTTATGGTAATCCGATACAAATCGGGGAATGAGAATCAATCATTTCCAATGAACGTTAGAGGTCTTATAGAGAGATTATATATATATAACGAACGTTTAAATCCCTACAAAAAATCGTTTAATTCATACTAACGCAACGTTCGCAAAGCCGCGTATGTGCCCGGTTCTGTCGTCTGTGCCGCCGCTCGCGCAGATGCATGACACGGGCGCGTGATTACATCCCCGATTATTTCACAAATTATTTATTTCCATCGCTTCAAATGAATAATGATATATTTGTAGCGATGGAAATAAATAGGTATTTACTACAACTCGACTTATTATTAGAGTCGAGTTCAGTACTGGCTTTAGACCCTGAGACGTCCTGGACAATTTGTCTCTAGCGCCCCATATTGTTTATATTTAAAACTGTATAAGAAATACTGGTTGCCCTCGGCGCCCCTAGCTTATTCAACGCCCTGGGGCACCGACCCACTTCGCCACCCCCTAAAACCGGCACTGGTCGAGTTGTAGTAAATGCGAGTACCTATCATCGTAAAGCAAGGGTTAATACGACATTTAGGAGACAAACAAAAAGTACTGAATAATACTATACTTAAGACACTCAACCATTAGGCTGTTTTCTTACCTTCTTTGCTACAGATTAACCAAAAATCAAATATTAATTTTCAATGTGTTGTGTAGATTCTGATCAGCATCTGGGCGTGTCGCGTGGACGTCCCTGACTGTAAGGAGCACGCCCTGGAACTCTTCAGAGAGTGGATGGCGCAACCGAATCCTGATGAACATAATGAGTAAGTCATAATCTATACATTGATCAACAAACTTGTGAATCCCATCTTAACCCCAATGACAGCTCAGCATTTTAGCAAGAACTTTCTTCACATCACAGTGAAGCGAAACATTGAATATCATCTCATAATTCAGTTTATCAAACATACGAGGGTTATCCGTAAAATAAGTTTCCCAGTGATTTTTCACAGTGTAAAACATGTTTAATTCCATGAATGCGTACAATTTTTTTTAAGTTCAGACTTTTACCTATTTTTTTACATAGTCGCCACTAAAGTCAAAGCATTTTTTCATGCGGTATACGAGCTTTTGAATGCCCGAGTCAAAAAAATCTGCCGCCAAGCCACGCAGATACCTGAGAACCGCTTCTTCCAGCTCTTCTCTATTTGGTATTTGACAATTGCCCATCCAAATTTTCAACGCGTTGACGTTTGTGGTCTTCGGTCAACATTCTTGGCACCCACCTCGCGCAAACCTTAGCATAGCCTAGATGCTCCGTCTGAATCTTGTCAATAGAGGTTTTGCTGACATCAGGGATCATTTCGGAGAGCTTACGAACCGTCACTCTTGATCTGAGAGCATCACTGCCTCCACTTTTGCGATTGTTTCGTCAGAAACAGATAGCCGCCCGGAACGCTCCTCATCATGGACGTCAGTATTATATTGTAAAGAATGATCAATTTAGAAGTGGCAATATTTATTCGTTACCTATCACTCAATAGTGTACCTATTTTATAATATTAAAATTGTTGAACTTTAAATATCATCCGATCTTACCCTATAACAATGACACTTTGCTAAGCTTTGTTTTATTTCCAGAATTCCGAGTGATCTCCGCCGCCAAGTTTACTGCACCGGCGTCGCTAGTGGAGGAGAGAAGGAGTGGGACTTTATGTGGCAGAGACACCTTAAGGCTAATGTAGCAAGCGAGAAGGACCTGCTGCTCAAGAGTTTGGCCTGCACCAAGGAAGTGTGGCTCCTCATGAGGTAACTATGAAACAATTTAAGTATTAACCCTTTCGCATCGGTAGCCGATATATGCCGTCAAAGATTCCCCTACTATTGACATCGGTAGTCATGATATATCGTTTTGCTACTTTCAGTACTCATTGTGGCATCTAAGGTAGGAAATCGGAAGTGCAGTCATTCCCTTTAATCAACTTACATGTATTCTTTACAATAATCTGTAAAGCATGTAAATAAATATCGTTAGGTTTCGTCCCAGGAGCGATTTTTCTGTAAACCATGTGTCAATGCCCCTACATGTATGGAGTTATATAATGAACGTTTGTTAAATATAATAGTTTTTATGCATCATCTGATAGCTAAAGGATACAAGAACCAATGTGATGTATGAAAATAGGTCAGATAAGTACATTTATGCTTCAAATACTACTTTTAAGCAAAAAAAATGGTTTGAAAAATTCATGTTGTATTAACAGTATAATTTTTATTCCACCGAGCCGTAACGAAGGGGTTAACATGTCGTTCTACTTTAGCATGCCTCAACTTACACGTATTACGTTTTGCAGATTCCTTGAATGGAGCATCACAGTGGGCAGCGGCGTGCGCCAGCAAGACTCCCAGGCCATCTTCAACAACATCGGCGCCTCAGAAGTAGGATTCTACCTCGCCAGGAACTTCCTCTACCAGCGTGCTGATGACATCCACAAGCAGTAAGTTCATAACCTTTCAACAAGTTATGGGATCTTATCTACTGTGGTTCAAATCAACAAATAGTTTTAACATCCCCGTGCATGCGTCTACAATGGCCGATCAAATTTTTCGTGAGACGGGCCAAGCTTAACTGACACCTCATACGAAGGGTTCGTGTCACGTCATTTCGTGAAGGGTTACCAACAGTCGGTGTTTCCCACCACATCCACTTCGACAAAGTTGATGGTCAGAAGAACCCCCAACTGTACACACCTATGTTTTTTGTAGCTCTTATAAAGCTAGTTATAATAGTAACATAATGGAAAGATGGTCTGTAAACAATGTTCAAGACTCTTAAGAGTTTCATTGGAAGCATAAATGGACAATGAAAGAACTGTAATATAATAAAAATTAGTCAATTAAGGAACACAGTTGTTTGCCCGGATTAGTTGTGAGGATAATTGAAAATGATTCATGGATAAGTCATGACTTTTCTATTCTCTCCAGACATTTACTTCAGACTAACTGCTAAATGGATAAGCCCTAATCACTGGTCTACCCAACTAATGACTAGGCAAGGCACTTTTAATGACAAATTATACTCATTTAATTTAGTTTCAAACCCTAGTTGCCCCTGTGGCGTTCCCTTCCAGACCTCAGAGCACATTCTCTGGGACTGTCAGTTCCTCTCGTTAGAAAGAGGAGTCCTTTTCGATGCACTTTGAGGAAAAAGCCTCGGCCCCATCAGGCCTGCCGACTTTGTGGCCACTAAAAAAAATTTCCACGCATTTACCATTTTCGCTCGTATTTTCGGTGAGATAATCTATCTTCCATCTCCATCTCTTTACAACCTGTGAATGCGATTCTAATGTCTTTCACGGGTTCTTTCTTACTAGCACTTCTGTGCAGTGGCCACAATTGTTCAGAGGGGATAAGTAAAATATGTATTATCAATAGATAAACCAAACGCTTATTACAAAATATGAATTGTCATTTTGTTTATTTTCAGTCACAAAGATACACCTTACGCCATGGGCCGCTACGCCAGTACCATCACATCTCAGATATTCACTAAGGAAGAATTGGAAGAGGTAAGCAATCAATAAGACATGCTACTGCAAGTACTGCTATAAATACTGTAATTGTACAAGAGAGAACCAAAAAGAAACCAAAACCTATGTAGGTATTAGACATTCATAATAATAATGATTTATTATAAGGACAAGTATGTTAAATATATTACAATACAATTTCTAATTTCAATAATACCTTTTTTTATTTGTTTAGTCTACTAAACTAGGTTTAACTTGCTTTAAGGCATACTTAATTTCTATTAAAAAATAGTATCTGTGTAGTTATAGTAATCAAATACATATATTGATCTATATTTTTAATAATATATTTCATACCCATTAACCATTCCTTTAAGGATTTGTTCATTTTATTTTGTAGCATATTTTTAAAATGATACGTGAAGAATATTGTATATCTTGGTTCCCAAAAATCTGGAACTTATTTGTAGGATGATGAACTTTTTAATAAGAACTGGATGGAATCTTGAAAAGGGTTCCAAATTTAAAAAAATGTGTTTATCTTCCTTGTTTTTTAATTGAATTTTTAATCCGTTTCAGTTCATGGAGTGGACTGAGAAGAACAAATCACTGCTGTCAGAATCTACTTTGACCATCAAACGAGCGCTGGAGAACATCGACATCAGTCTGAGATGGAGAGAGACACACTTCAGCACAGTTACTAAAGTGCTGACAAGTCTATCTGATCCTGTACATCACTAATCTCACACCAGCCACACTATCCGTGACAACATTTGTCACGAAAAGTAATGGAGAACATTGGAAACAGCCTAAGATGGAGAGCAGACTACAGCATCGTCACCAATGTGCTTAGAAGCCTGTATTTTACTTATATAACACATGTTTTATTTGTGGTGACCACATTTGTCAAGCAAAGTAATGGAGAACATTACACAATGAGCAATAAGTCTTATTGGATTATATACTATAAAATAGTCATCAAGATGCTGTCAAGTCTGCCAAACCTCGTATATGTATCACTAATATCACATCAAACACACTATATGTTGATGATGTGAAGAGTGTCAGAGCCTGGACATTACTAATAATATATTAATGTTAACATATATGAACATGTGTGAAAGGTTTAAGTAATGGAAAAAATCAATAAGAGTTAGAGATGAGGGAAATGTACTGCAGGATGGTTAAGAGTCTTCTTAATCAAATATATTTGTTGTTGATTGAAATGAAAAAAAAAAGTCATTGATTTATATATTTTTTTATAATTTTGAAATGTCAATTGGAATATTTTTTCTTTTGTTCTTTAAGCTAGACAGTGTTGTCATCTGTGCCTAAGCAAACTTTTTTTAAATACCTAATTATTTAGCCCAGCAATTTTCCTCACAAACAAGCTCATCAACATTTTCCGATTAGATCCAACGTTAATCAAGTTTTTTATTTTATTCCAATAGTCATAAATAGAAAATATTATAATACCATTGTTCCATTCCTTGCTTGTAAATTTATCATTTGACATTAAAATTGTCAAGAACTGACAATTATTTTTGAGAAAAAACATAGAGATCGCTCATTTCTGTGAATCATATTTTTCAAGTTTCTTACTTTCATTTTAAATAAAAAACATTTTATGCATTGTGTGTACATACTATAGTGTTTATATAGTTAAATGAATTAAATCTTGATATTGACTTTTGGGCTGTGTCGCCATTAAAAAAATATATGTAAAGCTTTATATGACTTACCCAAAAGCCACAAATTTATCATATATTGATATTAAAATCTATGAACAAATTTTATGATTAACTATATTTTTAAATATACACTCTTCTTGCACCCAAATTCTAGAATATTACCACCAAAAAGACTTTACCTCGTTTTTTTCATTCTTCTTTATAAAATTCACAATTTAATAAATTTCAAATTTAAATCCTGTAAGTTCCATGGCAGCTTATAGCTAGATCAAATTTTATATTATTCAAGGAGGTTAGATTTGATGTTTTGTAGCTGTTTCTACTCGGAGTGATCATATTTATGCAAGATCTGTACTTAACTGTGCCCTAGTGAGTAATAAATGTTTACTGTACGTTATTATTAGAGGTAATTAAACTTATTTATACATTTTTACTTTTATTCTTGTGATGTACGAACTAGAAGCTAGTTTTCTTTATTTTTATTGTTAATAAAAGATTGTAAATCTAATGGACTTGCTTTTTAATTTAACAAATACAGTAATCAGTTTTAAAACAAGTCTCTTTATCCTTTGATTATTTTTTCATGTTTTCAGAACTTATTATTTAACTAATTCAATAAAGTTATCATAACTTTTGACTCCTGTTATAATGAATTGAAGAAAATGTTTTTGTTCTTAATTACTACCAATATATCTATCTATTGTTACTTGAAGTTTGCTTTTAACCCTTTCGTTACGGCTCGGTGGAATACAAATAATACTGTCAACACAGGCGAAAATTTTTCAAATTCTTTGTTGTTGCTTAAAACTAGTATTTTAAGCATACATGTATTTTCATATACCACATTGGTTTTTCTATCCTTTAGCTATGAGATGATGTATAAAAAACTTTTATATTTAACAAATGTTTATTATGTAACTCCATACACGTGGTGACATTGACTGATGTGGTTTACAGAAAAATCGCTCCTGTGACGAAACCTTACAATATTTATTTACATGCTTTACAGATTCCTGAAAAAGAATACATGTAGGTTGGATAAAGAAAATGACTGCAGTTCCAAGTTACTACCGAAGATGTCACAATGAGTACTGAAAGTAGCAAAATTATATATCACGTCAATCAACGCCAACAGTAGGGGAATCTTGGACGGCATATGCCGACAACCGATGTGAAAGGGTTAAAGGAAATGTTAAAAAATATCATTATTATGGCAAGAATTCTTCGTAGTATCAATCCAGTGGATTGCAGCAACAAAATCCTACACCTCGATCTTCACTCTTGTCGATCCTCTGCAACCCTCTTTAGCTCAGCATAAGAGCTGAAACTCATGCCCTCAAACACTTGCTGCAAATACTCGCATCTAGAGCGACCTCTGCAGTTTCTCCCCTCAACCATGCCTTCGACAATGTCGTGCATGAAGAAGACCATCGTGGTGCATGATGTGACCGATTGCCTCTCTGAGATGGTTCTTACTAGGTGCCTATCTTCCATGATTATGCTGAGAACCTCATTGTTCGTGACATGGTCTCTCCAGGAAATTCCTAGAACTCTTCTGTAAGCCCACATCTCAAAGGCAACACTGAGTTATTTATAAATGTAGATATAAAACTCACCTCTATTCTTCTTCTATGGTGCTTTTTTGTGAGCATTAAATAAAACACACATTTGTCACATTTTTTTAAAGAATTAATATATTTTTCATATAATACAATTTGGGGCGATCCAAATAATATGGCTTATTATTATAAGTAAAATAATATATTTTTATTATATCAAATATCAAAACAGTGGAGGTAAGTCTTCCAATAAAAAAATACAATATAAATCCAAATTCAAGGTTCGCATGCCTTGTATACAACACCTATCAGATTTCTGGTCCATCACTCTACATCTATTTTATAACATCCATTGGGTTACCCAGCGCCTTGACCACCAGTTGTTGGACGGTAAGGTATTTCACAGTATTTCTATGTTGACAAAGGAGAAGATAAGAAAGAAAAAAAAGAAATAGAGAAAAAGAAGACATTGTAAATATACAAATCGACATAAGGCGCTGTTTTTTTTTTTCAGCCGCATGTCCAACAACAAATCAATCAAATGCCGGCGGGTATAGCTTAGTGGTTAAGCAATTGCTTACAAAACGTAAGATCGTGTGTTCGATCCCGATGAAGAATAAAAAATTAAATTTAATTGGTTCTTAAGCTCTATCCGGTTGGATTTAATTTGATCCCTCGCGAGTAAAATGCCAGTCATAGCCCTTCAATCAAAATCAGTGGCAGACGAAAGTTGTCCTGTGAACACCGCCCATTGATGGTGAATTCCTGTATTAAATGGATGATGCGTGTATTTAGGGCTATGATGTTGATGAATCAACATTCGACATGTAGTACTTACAAGTAAAATGGTAAGCGTTATAGAATTCACAGATGAGACTACAGCATTACTATCACCAGTTTAGGTTTTTCTTTCTTGGATAAAAAAAAATCAGATCCATGTTAAGTCACGTCACAAGCTTGGTTTATGATTTCACATCTTCTCCATCACGTCTCGCAACATCATATCTCTTAGATTCCACAGCGCCTTGACCACCATGGGATGGTGTTGGTCTGGTGGAGCGGCTGGCTGTCCTGCTGTCAGACCGGCCACCAGTTCTTCACCCAGCCAGTGCACGGGAAGTTTGTGGCTTAGCGGTGCAGTGACGGTCTCTGCGAATGCCGGAGGAGCGGCAGCAAATGTCTTCTCCCACGGAGTGATGTACCTCTGCTCCGAGTGCAGACCTTCAATATACCTGTAAGCAATGATTACAAGATTAATTTGATATTTCAATTGATATCAGCTTTAGGTTGATGCCGTAAAGCCTCGAAAAAACAATCTTTTGTCTCGTATTTATGTTTGCTCGCCTGACATGCATTTCTAGTAATGTTAGTTTTAGTTATATAATAATACACGGTGTTTGCATACGCCATTTTATTTGTTATGACAGTTGGTCCATTTCATGTTGGCCACTGTCATCTTTAATTCGCTTGTCTGCCGCGACTGTTGGCAGCGCTAGATGTCAGAGCGCACTGTCAGTTGGAGCTCACTCGCGACCATTTTTGCGCACGCCTAATGGCGTTTGCCATAACGGGTGGACGAAAAAGCAAGTGTTTGAGAAATAAATGCGAATTGTTTAACGAAAATACGTTCTTTGCATTGTGAACCTGATCCTGCATCCTGTCGCCCAGTAATTCAATATCCAACTTAGAGAAGAGGATATCACAATTTTTGATTTCAAGTTTATAAACATTAGAAACAAAATTTAATGCGTTTATAAATAATGAAATAATAAAAAAATATAAATGAATGCAAACAACAACCACAAAAAAATAAGTAATTTAGTGCAAGAAGGTAGAAGAAACAATGTTTGAAACACAGGTACCTTTGATTAAGTACTACAGTAACTATGGAAATTATGACATCAGCTTGATAGCCTTTGCAGGCTGGTGCCGAAAAGCCTCGATATACAATCTTTCATATCTTTTTTTTGTTCACTCGTTGGTCACGCACGTGTCGCTCCATTGTTTGTTTGACAAGTCTAGTTCTGTATATCGCCACTGTATTAATTGCAGGGATGGGCTATCTCCCTATACGGGTGCTCAGTGGCCAGTTGTTAGTTGTGATCTGTCCGGGGCCTGAAGCAGTAAGCTCCGCCTCGGACAGATGACCGAGAGGTTTGTCAATCTTTATTTTTATAAATGAAAAGTTCTTTGTGTTGCTAATCTGCTCCTCATCCCTCCACCACGCATTCTGATAACTATCCCGGCGACGTGAAGTTGTTTTTTTTAAGTAATGGGGATGTTATTTTTGAAATGGGTGTTGGTTTGAGGCAGCCTGTGACGACTCTGCATGCATAATTCAGGGCAGTATCCACTTGCTTACAATGGGCTGATCGACCCCATACTGGTGCCGCATATTTTCCGGCTGAGAAACAAAGTGAGGTACGAAGAAGAGTGGTTGGGCTCCCCAGTGAGTATTGGTCAGTTTGCAGATGAGGTTGATTCTTGTTGCAACTTTCTGTTTGGTGTTGCTGCAATGACGCCTGAAGGTGAGAGTGCGATCTAGAGTGACTCAGAGGTATTTTGGATGGTCGCTGATTTATAATGAAAATTTTATACCAATAATCTAATGCAGGATTATGACCAAAACAATGGATAATTATGAGCACAGGCATACTTATCTGGAATGTAAAGTTAAAAGGATTCAATAATGGCAGATGTATACCTTATGTACGCTTCAGAGTGCTGCACGCGATGTGGGCGCGGAGGCACCGACACGAACAGAGGATCTGGTCCCGGCCGAGCAGCCATAAGCTGAGCCGCCATGTTGGGAGGGGCGGGGGAAGGAGTCCCGCGGGACAATGGAGACAGTTGGGACATCGCTACTGTAATAAAAAAATCATTATTCAATTTTATTGCAAGCAAATTTATAAAAATACAGAACACAAACAATTTTATATGTAGACAAAAGGTATAGAACTCATTTATTTGAGATTAAAGTGATCCAAATTTAACTAAAAAAAACTACATTATTCGTTAACCCTTTCGTAACAACTCGGTGGAATACAAATTATACTGTCAATACGGCGTGAATTTTTCAAACCATTTTTTTTTGCTTAAAACTAGTATTTAAAAGCATAGATGTACTTATCTGACCTATTTTCATATAGCACATTGGTTCTTCTATCCTTTACAAGAACAGAACTGAGGTGCATAGATCGTGGTTCGAATCCCAGCGTATGCCGTTTCTTTTTCACCACAGATTGATGAGAGAAATTTGATGTAGATTTTAATGTGCGTACCAATTTATAAAATAATGATATATATCAATTATTATGTATCATGATATTAGTAAGAGACATTCTTACTAATATAATGAAACAGGGTTATATTGAGAAACTTCTCACAGGGTTGTTTATGGAGAGATCTTTATTAACAAACTGTCATGCAAAAGTTTGTCACGTGCTGATAAGTTTTAACAACAATGAACAAGATTTACAATTCCTGAACTTCCTCACCAGTCTGATTGTTAATCATCTGCTGCTGCACCTGCGGTCGGTGCTGCACCACGGAGGGGCGAGCCTTGTTGCGGGACGAGACAAAGTTTCTGAAACATCATTCCAAACATTCTTTAATAGATCATAGAAACTGACACGGCTGTAAATACCAGCAAGTATCCAGAGGGTCAAAATATGGAGAGATGGATGAGTTATAGTAGGGACTCACCGGAGTGCCAGCCACGTGTTACCCGTGACTCAAAATGGCGGTGTTAGCGACGTGGTTGCGTACAGCAGGAACCAAGTGTCTTCGTCGAAGGCCGGAACAAGAGACCGCCGCTTCGATTCTCGCCTTTGACGCACTATCCTTGACATTATGGTGGGGGGGGGGGGTTGTGTGGCCAGACCTCAAGATGACATCTATGGTTGCTCGGTGAGGTATGCTCTATCCACACGGATGCCAACCCCGCTTACAGATATATGTATATATTTGATAAATCTATTTTCATATATCTATCTTAACTCTAGACCTTAAGATAACAGTTCCTTATTTATGTGTCCCAATAAGAAGCAAATATAATTGTAACATGTTCACTCCCCTAACTGGAGAATATGACCGTCGCACATATTGTATTATTTATATATATTTTAAAGAACTGTACGAACTTGCTGCGATCGTGTGCAGGAACGTTCCTTCCGTTGCCCTTGTTGATGTGCAGGTCACGCACGTGTCGGGTGAGTCGCGCCATGTTAGGGAAGGGCTGTCCCGCCGTGGAGGGGCGCTTCATCCGCGAGCATCCCCTCCACACACACTGATACAGCCCACCAGCGCCGGGCGTCCCAGGAGTGGATGGCGCTGCGCCGCCTCGTCCGCTAACCCCATAGAAGTTCTGCACGTGACCTGGAAAACGACAGCAAGCAAAGCTAAATAATGGATCTTTACTTTTCTCTTCCAGTGATTATAAAATAAAAAATTACAATCATTCATAATTTTTTAGTTAGCGACTAAGTGAAAGTATTTTTGAAGATTGAAAGGCACAAGCAGAGGAGCTTCGTGCAATTTTATATATTATAGATATTTTTTCGAATTGGACAATGACAGCCTGTTGTTTACCGTATCTTTATTTGGGGTGAGCTGCCCATTAACACTAAATGTCAATGCACTGTGGGTGTGCTAATTCTCTCTTTAGCCTTGCCATTTCCCATCATCTGGGGTCGGCTCTCCTTGTGCATATTCGCCATGTATGTCTGTCCTGCCCAGAGATTTCAGATCCTTGTCTACAGTTGCAGTCCAGTCTTCCAGGTCTTCTTCTCAGCGTAGATATGTTGAGGGCTTTCTTCAACATGTGGTCCTCATCTCTCCGCGTCACATGCCCATACCATCTTAGGCGGTTTTCCCTTATCTTTTCAGATATGGGGGGCACCCGAAATGAACCCCGAATATGCTCATTTCGAACTCTGTCCACTCTAGTCACACCGCCCGCCCACCTCAGCATCTTCATCTCTGCCACGAATCCTATCCAATTCACGTGTCAGCGGGGTCCAACACTCCGATCCGTAGAGCATAGCTGGCCTTACAGCAGTTTTGTAGATTTTACCTTTGGTCTTAACTGGAATCATGCTATCACACAAAACCCCAGAAAGAGACCTCCATTTCAGCCAACCATGTGGGTGTGCTAATTAACAAAACAAAATGGCAATAGGGAGTGCTTTCGCAGGGAGTCTCAGTTATGTGACTGTGGAGACCTGCAAACTGCCTCACACATAACATCCTGTCCCATATGCTCAACTAACTGCACATCCAGACGTAATGCTGGGCAACACACGGGACATCAATGTTGCCAGATATTGGTGCCAAACAACTTGACGATGCTGCCACGAAGAGGCAGAAGATTAACAAAACACCCAAATATATCTCGAATACTAAAGCTGCTGTCTCGTCAAGTCCACAGACTCTTGTAGGCCACTGGAAAATAAATGTTTCCAGGTGGACCTTTAGTTGCAAGTGTGTCTTTTGGGACATTTTCATAATAATAAATGACTTGGATCTTTCGCACTATAATAAGAGGGTTATCCATAAAATAAGGTTCCCGGTGATTTTTCACAGTGTCAAACATGTTTAATTCCATGAATGCGTACATTTTTGAAAAGTTCAGACATTTACCTATTTTTCTACATAGACGCCACTGAGGTCAATGCATTTTCGCATTCAGTATAAGAGCTTTTGAAAGCCCGAGTCAATAAAATCAGATACCTGAGAACCGCTTCTTCCAGCTTTTATCTATCACCGAAATGCGTTCCACCCAAGTGTTTCTTCATGTCAGGGAAGAGATGGTAGTCACTTGGAGCTAAGTCCGGGCTGTAGGGTGGGTGTTTGACAATACCCCATCCAAATTTATTGTACGGCCAACATTCTTGGCACCCACCACGCGCAAACCTTAGCATACCCTAAATGCTCCGTCAAAATCTTGTCGATGGAGGTTTTGCTGACATCAGGGATCATTTCGGAGAGCTTACGAACCGTCACTCTTCGATCTGAGAGCTTCGCTGCCTCCACTTTTGCGATTGTTTCGTCAGAAACAGATGGCCGTCCGATGCGCTCCTCATCATGGACGTCAGTACGCCCGTTCTTGAACTTTCTGCACCATTTGCGCACGTGTTGTACGCTCATACACTTGTATTCATAGATTTAGCATAGCAGGGAATGGATTTCTATCGGCGCAATGTTTTTTGCAGATAGGAAACACCTGGCGGGCAAAGCGAGATCCATCACGTAAGGCTGCCAAGTTAAGACTGAGCTCCGCAGGCAGCACGCTAGGGAGGGGATTTGGAGTGGGGGAACCAAGGTACACTACAGAATCGCGGGATCCACCATTACAGCGCTTTTCAGGACTGTAGCATGGGAACCTTATTTTACGGATAATCCTCATAATATAAATTAAATTATAACAGGCACTTTAGTAAATGGTTAACTGTTGTATGAAAACAATGCTAGGGACGGAGAGCATGATGATGATACAGGTAGATGTCATGAGTGGAGTTGGGGAGTTTTATGATATCTGTAACTTGGTCAGGTTGGGTTAGGAAGGGGAGTGTTAATGGTTAGCTACTAACCCGCTCCTTCACCTATGCAATGTTCGGTGCAGTCTCCAAAGTCTTCGAACTGATAGTCGCAGTTGTCCCAGAGGCACTCAAACACAAAGTCCGGGTGGAGAGTCTTCTCCAACGGCTGAAACATCAACAAACACACTGTCAATCATTCTGTTTCCATTTCAATGTATTTAAAACAGTATTTGTATATTTGTGCATATTTCAACATTCAACGAGGACATAATCTTATAAAAAAATATTGATATCAGCTTGACGGAAATTTGAATCGAATTTAGAATATTCGATTTTTATATGAACTAGGTAGGTACATAAAATTGTTCAAATTACATTTTGAATATTTAAGTAATTTAAAAAAATATATAACTACAAAATATACATCTAAAATACTACCACTATTATTTTTATTGTGACATAAATTTTAATTCATTATTCAATTCGAATTTATGTTTTTTGTAAAATAGAATGCTATCAAAAATATTTACTTCCTATCATACCTACCAAGGCAGCCTTAACCTTTAGCCCGCGGCACCAAATTTAGCGAACATACCCTGTACGCGGCTGCTTTTTCGGGGATTTTGTTGTCGCCTTTTTCAATTATAAATATAGGTTGTGATATTTTTTCAACTAATCAATATGTTAATTGGCACCCAAAGTAATTTGTTCAATAATAAAATACAATATATTTCTTGTATTTTCGGTTTGATTTAACAATAAACACTCTTCATACGATTATAGAGGTTTGAAACTTCCATGACCTCTATGTGTGTCATACGCGCTGAGGGCATGTTCGTTAGAACACACATAGCGGTCATACGCGGTGAACAGATTAAGCCCAACCCATACCTAGTTGATCAAGAGACGAAGGTGGATCTGGTTGTAACATATAATTGCCGTAGGAGAGTATAACCTAGTTTTCTATTCATCAGGAGAGTATAACCTAGTTTTCTATTCATCTAGCCATTGGAAACTATACACAGAATGTATTTGGCGGATCTGCGGGAGGCAGAGCTGACATGAGATGAGGTGCAGACCATAACGGCTAAAAGAGCATTGACAAGCTAGTATCTGAGTTGGGGGAGAAGACATGGTATGATGATATATCTATAGTGTGGTATGATTTTTGCCTCACCTGGGAGCCCTGGTGTCCCGTGGGAGTTCCTGGTGCATCCGAATGTTCTGCGTTGAACTTGGCTGTGTTTTCTTCATTGCACTTGGCGGCCCTTTCTTCCCAGGACTGTTTGGTGGCGGCTGATAGTGAACGCCACTCGTTGCCGACAATCCTCGAGATCTCTCCTGCAATGGCGGTTCAGTAAGATTCATCAATTATTCAATTACTTCAATAATTCTATGTAGAATTCCATTCTAACAATAATGTTAAAATTAAAAAAGAATTAATAGTCAAAGTACATTTTTAGTTTCGTGATTATATTTTTTAATATACAAAATTGTTCCTAGACATTTTTATTTTAACACATTCGCATCGGATGACATTCGAACTCAGCTGATACTCTAACACGGGCGATAGATCCATGTCGCGCGTAAATAATATGTTTCTACATAAACTGCCATAACTTTTGAAATATCCAACATAACTACATATTTTTTTCAATATGATACTCAACAATTATAGCAACACCAGCAAAATTATCGAAAAGTTGTAGAACTTCTAAAAATAATTTTAAATTATGTCTACAACTTGAAAATACACATTAAAACTTTTAAGGGTACGTTTTTTAGGGTTATAAATATTTTTTAAGATTTAGAATAACATATTAATGGTAATAATAACCCTTATAAAGGGTATTATCACAAAAATTATACATAAAAACTAGCGATTATTCATTAAAATTTAAAATATATGTTGATTTTTTTACAAAATAAACAAACATTATTTATTCTAAAAATTGAAACGAATTTGTAGTGACCTTGTGTCTTAAATATGCGTTTACTTTTGTAAAATTGATAATGTCGAACCTTATAAGTAAGAAAAAGTCAAATACTTGTAGAAAAAAACAAGTATAAATACCCTACCCGACTTTAAAGATCAGAGTGCGTAAAAGGTAAAAATACCCTTCCCGTAATTAACCATCAATCGACTTAACGGGTATTAATACCTTCCCCGATGCGAATGTGTTAAGATAATATCCACTGGATGAGCGCCACCTTCTTGATACAGTTTAAACCGTTTACTACAGCGGTCGATTGATTCTTATTGGACTTGTTAAATGACATCCATACACTGTTAACTCGTTTATTGCCACGAACCCCAATGGAGGTTCTTCGGCTACTCAAATGAAGCGCCACGAGCCCTGATCGGGATTGTCGATTGCATACATTTTGTATCGAGTATGCTTGCGTCGGCGTTCACATTAAACCGTTGTATGCAGTGTGGCGTGTTAGTTGAAGTCTTAAGCATTACTGCTGTTTTCATGGTTTGGTAAAAATCTATGCGTCTTTATATAATGATTGTGACCCAGAAAATATTTTTTTCCATATTAGCTTTTAGGTTGCAGATATGCGAAATATGATGGCAGTCAAGGAGTTAATGTATACCAATCAAGAACTGTCAGTTTCCATTATTCATTCCTTAACCCAATCACTGCGTATGACGTGTATGAAGTCTACAGCGGTCAATTGATTTCGTTTACGTTTATAGTGGTCATGGAATTTGTAACCTCAAATTATAGCTTCATTATATTGTTGTAATCTTCAAAATTAACTTTAGTATTACTGATAAATATGTTTACTGGAAAATATTACAATCTATATAAAATGTTTACAAAAATTGCTTAACAAATCCACCTAAAACGTAGCAATCAAAAGGTAAAGAGGTCTGCTTTAGAATGTTAGAAAACAACTTTATTTTTATTAAATAGATAAGAATTTAATACCTTGTTTTAGCATGGATCACACTGAGCACCGTTTCACTGAAGCCTTCATACATCGCGGAACTGCAGTCTTCCATCAAATGAAACAGTACTCGGTGTGATACATGTTAAAACAAGGTATGAATTATTTATCTATGATTAAAATGAATTTCAAGCTGTATGCTCATGAAATTCATAAAAATCTTTTTTTTTTTTTATTGAAGATGAAAAAGTCGAAATTGGTCTTCATGTATCTACATGGAGATCAGACATTTTTCACCGTGCTGTTGGTTGACTCACCGAACGTGGATTCAGGATTGCTGGCAGCGATGGTCTTGCGGACATCTCCCGAATAGAGGATGTATCCGGTGACAACCTTCTTGGTGTCTTTCTTGCGATGCTTGGAGGCCGGGGTCGGGGGCGCGGGGCCGGTCAGCGGCGTGGCCGGGCGGGCCTGGGAGTGCGGAGTCAAGGGAGACGCCAGAGACTCGTCCAGGGAAGTCTCCAGGAGCATCTCAACATCCTCGCACTTGATGGAGTCCTGGAAAGCGAAATTGAAGCATGTAACGTTTCAATGCAACATTACTACAATTCAATTACAACATTACAAGACAAAAAAAATACGGTTGGTAAAATGAGGCCTGTTCAGAGACACTACAAAGAGCTTTGTGAAAGCATTTATTTTCTTCAAAATGATCTATTGTAATACATTTTACGCATGTCAGCCAAACAATTAAAACAATTGCATTCATTACAAAATACGGCACCATTGTGGGGTCGATCAGCCCACTGTAATCAAGTGGATACTGCCCTGAATGATGCATGCCGTCACAGGCTGCCTCAAACCAACACCCATTTCTAAACTATACCCCTTGGCTAGTATTGCACCACCAAACATAAGTCATATGCGCCGAAGAAATGCGTAAGGCAATCAACCAACCGTCCCACTGCTTGTATAATCAGATACCCCCAACACCCAGACTGAAGTCGCGAAGAAGCTTTCTGAGATCCACACAACCTCTCACATCCGGCCCTGAAAATGAGAGACTCCAGGTCTGGCAACAAATCGCATCAGAAGATTTCATTACTCCAAAGGAAGGCCTCTCAACTGGCAAGAACCTTGACTGGCGGACCTGGAAATCCCTGAACAGATTAAGAACCGGAGTTGGCAGAACAAAGGACAACCTCGAGCGGTGGGGAATTCTCCGGCAGGGAGAGCCACTACTGTGCGACTGTGGAGACCTGCAGACCGCCTCACACCTGCTCAATGTGCCCAAAAAGCTGCACACCTCAAGACCTAATGCTAGACAATACATGGGCTAACACGGGGGGACAGAGATTATCAAGCCACCAGATACGATGTTTCAACACAGTATGGTCATGGGTCGAATTCCTGTAATGAATTTTCACTAATAAGCTTTGAAATAATACTTGATTGTTACCATGGTAGTGTTGGAGATGCCTCTCATGACATTAGGTTGTCCAACAGGCGAAGCAGAGTCCAGCAGGCTGGCCAGGGGAGGGGGACCCAGGCCACGGGCAAACCAGTAGATCTACAATCAATGAAACAAACACTAAGATTTCCGCGAGAAATATCAGGTTTTGATATATCAGCATTATTAGTTGTGATTTTACCTCATCTGTGATGACCGCGTCCGAATGTTGGTATTTGCGGAGCCCATCTTTGAGCTTGCGGGAAGTTCTTTCAGTCTCATCGTAGAGAGCCTCGCAGACGTACACATCAGACTCTGGAATCTCTGTTGGACGACCTGAAACGAGTTAGATGATAGTGTCTTCATTTCCGTCTTTTCTACCGCAAGGTATGTTGTGATCCATCACCGCAAGCTGTCGATTTGTTTAGATATAATTTCACATCAGCATGATATAGCCCTTGCTGACTGGTACCGAAAACCTCGATATACAATCTTTCGTCTCTTATTTCTGTTCCCATGTTGTACATCTATGTGTCGCCATATTGGCATTTTGGACAAGTCCGGTCACGGGTGTGTCGTTAGTTATATAGATCGCCACTTGCGGCGCTGGTTGTCACCGACCACGGCGCCCAGTACCCAGTGAGTTGTGTGCCGACCGCGACGAGGGCGTATTATGGCCAGCACGGCATTTATTCCGCTTGGGCCGGAAGTCTGTAAAGTTATCGGAATATATATGTGCTTCTGAAAAAGTCTTCGTGTTGTTAATCTGCTCTTCATGCAGGAGCAGATCGCAAAGCAAAGAACTTGTTTATAAGCACAATTCGCGCTTGTTTCCAATATAAGACTTCGGTTTCCCTGTCCGACTGTAACATGTTATATCGTAGGCATCGGTCGGACGGAGACTGGTTACACGGGCTGATAGACTGGCACAATAACAGTTAGCGCCCCAAAGATCATTGATGCCAAATAATAAACCAAAATTGACAGTTGAACCAACATGAAATGGAGCAACTGTCAAAACAAATAAAATGTCGTTTGCAAATGCCGTGTATTTTATATAAAGTTAAGACTAACATTATAATATGTGCATGTCAGGCGAGCGAAGAAAAATAAGAGACAAAAGATTGTTTATCGAAGCTTTTCGGCATCAGCCTGAAAGAGTTATATCAAGCCGATATTAATATATTAGATGCTTTATTTGTTTTGAAAGCTGTATTGGTTGGGAAATAATTTATACAAAGTAAAATAGCTGTATATACTCACATTTGAGATAATCTTGATAATGCAGCACGGCACACTTTCCAACAATCCCCACTAGAGGACTGGCATCCATGACCGCAGTTAGGAGGACTTCTTGCTTGTAGAAAACCTGGAACATTGCAAACACGTGAGATTTCATCACCATCAGCCTGTGTCCGTCCACTGCCCGCATGAATCTCCCACGTGAGATAAGAGCATCACAAATACATTGTTTTCTAAATCAGTTCCCCAACAAAAAGATAAATGTTGGATTACATATATGCAGTTTATTTTCAGATGGAATATTCTGGAGTCAATTATTATGAACTGTTACATTTTATTGGTAGTTATATTTTTCTTTTTTGTTCTGGAATAATATTTTTGTAAAATCTAGTGAGTATAGGAGAATGGTCTTTTAATGAAATATTCAAATTTATTTAAAATATTAATGATATAATAATATTCATGCCGGATTTATGGTACCGGGGATTTTTTTTTCCACATCCTTTCCATATCCGGAAAATATAGTCACCACAAATAGACGTCATTCAATTCTGTTGGTTGCCATTTGGTCCTAAATATTGACTCAAACTGAACAGCAACACGCAGTTAGCAACAGGTGGTGACCTATCCAAGTTTTGGTCCGCGGCGAATGTTGCTTAACTTCGGTGATCTAACGAGAACTGCTACAAAAACTAGACTTTTTTAAGTAGGGCAAGAAATAAAATAAATATGATAAGTTAAATGTTATTGACATCACCATGATATAGTCCTTGCAGGCTGGTGCCGAAAACCCTGATATACAATATTTCGTTTCTTATTTTCGTTCGCTCCTCGTACATGTATGTGTCGCCATATTGACATTTTGGACAAGTCCGGTCACGGGTGTGACGTTCGTTATGTATATGGCTGCTGTAATTGGTGCGCCATTGATTCGGTAGACCGCCGCTTGTGGCGCTGGGCCTGTCACGAGCGCGCTCAGTTGTGTGCCGACCGCGAAAAAGGTCTTATTGTGACCCGGCCTGAATGTTGTGGTCCGGGCCAGATGTTTGTAAAGTTATTGAAATTTAGTCAATGTGCTTCAGAAAAAGTCTTCGTGTTGTTATAATCTGCTCCTCATCCTGCCACCACGCTACTGAATAACAACCTTTTAAAGAGAGGATGATGTTATTACCTTGTTAATAGTGCCGGTGATTTCTGAAGGCAACATCAGCCAAGGACCGCGGAAGTAGCATTTACCACTAGAAAAAAAGTTAACAGTTAAAATATATGTTTTAGGATCTTTTTTTATTCCATATTCACAATGTAGTATATGATGCATATGGTCGCCATAAACATATAGCATTCCTCACTCTTTGGTCTCCCAGATGGTGTCCACTTGAGCGATCATCTGCTTGCCGCCCTCGGTCACCACGTACACGTAGTCACCAGTCTTGATCACTCCGGAGCAGACTGTGTTGTATTGCTCGTAGTACGTATTTTCTTCATCCTGGTTCACTGTCATTATCACGTTCTGAAAACAACAAATATATAACTCAGAATAAAATTATATATAAAACTGCAATGGAGATTGTCTGCTTGTTTGTTTGTGTGCAATGTTGGTAGGTATGATAGGGAGCGACAGGCGTATACAACTGGGATGGGCAGCATTTGGAAAACTAAAGTACATTTCTAAAGCGAAAATTCCGCAATGTCTTAAACTAAGACGTTTAACGAATGCATCATCCCTGTAAGTGAGTAACTTATGGTGCAGAGAGGTGGAATCTAACAGCAAGTCTTATCCATAAAATAAAAGTCACCCAGCGTGCTATGGAGAGATCAATTTTAGGAGTGTCGCTAAAAGATAGAATCCGGAACGAGGATATCCGCAGAAGAACTGAAGTAGTGGAGGCTACCCAAAGAATAAGCACACTCGAATGGCAATGGGCAGGACTTCTAGTGATAAACCAATGACATTTATCTACACATTATCGTCGAATTTAATTTTTTTATAGTTCACTACATTCATATAGTTTCAAAATATGTTTGTAATTATGTAATTACTTTCACATAAAAAATGAAAAAAAAAAAATACAAAAAAAAACAATTAATTCAAAAAACAAGTGTACACAAGTGTGTACGGTGGGCGGTAATGGGTTAAAAGAGCTTAGATATTTTTTTAAATCTTTATCTGTGATTAAACGCATGGTTGATAATCTTCATAATCTAACATTCTTCTAGTCATCTTTGCACTCACAGGCCTCTCCTTCTCTTGCGTGTTCTCCAGCACATCCAGCTCTGCCAGCTCATCTTTGTGTTTCTCCACACGCTCCCTGAACACGGACATGATTCTCTTGGGTTCCAGTGGCTCCGCGCGAGCCACCAGAGCCTCGCTGTCTCCACCCGACGGCCAAACTTTGATCTTCTTGAATGAGCGAGACTTGGTCGAGTAACGTGACTCGCACACGTACACATCCTTCTCTGCATAACCTAAAAAAAAAAAATGATTAAAGCGGCATAAAGAAAAATTATGAGGGTTGTGGCCGAGAGGGATTAAGAGTTGAGCTAATACCCAAATTTTTTAACGGGGGGTTTACAAATCTTTTAAATGCTACCAAAACATTTGTTTGGAGCATCTTGATGTACGGCTGTGAGACATGGCGCTTATCTGAAAGTGATGAATAACATGCTTCAGGCACCGGGCCAACGCAACCCGACACTCGTCGCGGTCGGTGGACAACTACTGGCCACTAAGCGCTCGTAGTGGGCTGTTGCTCAGCGCCACAAGTGGCGATCTGCAGAATAAATGGCGCACCAATGACAAGCAGCTGTATATATAACTGACATCACTTCTGACTTGTCAAAATGCCAATATGGCGACACATACATGTCCGAGGAGCAAACGAAAATAAGAAACAAAAGATTGTATACCGCCTGGGCCGGAGTTTGTCAAGTTTAATTAAATATTACTTCTGAAAAAGTCTGTGTGTTGTTCATCTCCTCCTCATTATGCCACCACGCGATACAATAACAATCCTGGCGACATGAAGTCGTTTTTTCTTTTCTCGATAGAGGAGGATGTTACGATGTTTACTAAGACATTTACCCGTAACATATTATTTATTTCATTCTTACACACCAGTGTAGAAGTGAGAAAACTATTTATTACTTGCACCACATTTTTACTAGTGGCATCTTTCGTCACAGTTAGACAATACTGAGGCATGATGTATATGAATAAGAATTTTCAAGTTTCCCACATGTGAGCAATTTTTGAATACTTCATAGACTAACCCTCCGGTTTGAGTTTGAAGTAGTCTTTGACGTTCATGACGCAGCACTTCCCTGTGACCTGGTCCAGGGGCGTGGCCTGGTAGGACTCTGTTTTAAAGACCTCCTGCTCCAGGAAGCGCCGAGTTGTTACGTGGTACGTCTCGTGCGGCCTAAAATTAAAAAATATATTTATCATCACAAAATATAATAAGCTAGCAATATAATACAGCTCATGATAAATCTTAGATAGCATTCTTTTTTTTTTTACAAATTGTTCCTGGTGTACAACAATCTGAATTTAAATGTATACAAAAGAATATTTCAAAATAACATTTAAATGTTAGTGTGGTAGGTATTTGAATTTAACTAAATATAAAAATGAATAATATCATAATAAGAATAAATAGTATGCAAAAAAATATATAAAATAAATAAAATCACACACAACATACCTAATAATTGTGGCTTTTAGTTTGAGCTTTGGGTGATGAATTTCTTTTATCTGATATTTCGACTGCCAATCTAGGGATCATCAAATTGGTCAAAATATTTGATAGAAGACATTAACCACACTTGTTTGTGGCTCAACCCAAAAGCCACAATTCCAAATCTGGCCGTGAAAACCTACAAATAATTAAAATATACCTAATTTTAACATAATTTTATAAAAAATAGAATATTTATCCACCAAAATGATCGCAATTAAAAGGTTAATTGTTACCATCGAGTATTCCACAATACACAAGCAGGGATTGCACTACGAATGATAATTTCTTATAAATCACATATGAAAGAATTGTTTTTGGTATTTGTTCCAGGACCGAGGTCGCGGCCCCGAAATTACAGCGTCAGCTAAATGGTGATGCCGGAATACCAAGGTTCCGGCACTGAGGCTAAGTCCAAAGACCAGAGTTGAATTGGTACTAATTTATTAGATAATATACCCCTTTTTATATCTTATTATACAACATGAGTAAGCATTTATAAAATTAATATTAATACATTGAATTTCATACACTGCAAATTCCTCGACACCGGTTTGGACCTTGATCCCTTCAATTTACATAGAGTGCCAGATTATTAAGATGGTCAATGCTCCGTGTCGGTGCGTAAGCATTCTTTATTTTATAAAATTAATATTAATAAATTGATTTTAATACACCGCAAATTCCTAGATACCTGTTGTTTTGGACCTTTATCCCTTCAATTTACATAGAGTGGCAAAATATTGTGATGGTCAATGCTCTGTGTCGTACCCGACTGTATGAATCGACAGATTCCATCTAAGATAGAGAGTTTTATTATAACAATTACTTTTGGGTGTTTAATACAAAATAATTATGTTCAAAATAACGTTTTGAATAGTATTTTTCTCATACCTGAAGTAGCAGTTGCCATAGACCATGGGCACTCCTTCAGCAGTGGTCCACACTCGCTGTAGCTGTAAGATGCCCGGGTCAGGCTGACCTTTCTTGGCCTGAACATAGACAAAGTCTCCGGCCGCGTACTGCGCTGCGGGCAAAGGTTGACCACCAGCTGGGATGCTATCGTCACAACTGGACCTTGAAACAACAAAAAAGATCATCAATGGCTTGCTGAGAAAAGGAAACACATTGAATGGATTTTTTAATTTTTATGAGAATATTTTTCAATACTCTAATCTTATTTTATAGATCATTGACTATATTTCAAATATTATTAGTAATTAAATACACACATACAATTATACATTAAATTTTATAAACATCAATTCATTTAGAGTATGCAAGACGAGGATACAAATGAAAGTCCGGCAGTTTTACAGCGGACCGACTGAATGTGACTGCGGCGTGGAGCAGACCCTGTCACACCTTCTGGAGTGTACGCTGTGCCCGAATAGCTGCACCCAGGAAGACCTGATGATGGCCGGGAGTAACGCCATCGACGTCACCCACTTCTGGGCAGACAGAATCTGACCCTGTTGTTTCGCACACGATTATATATATATTCAGAAAAAATATCGGCAGATGCGGCAAATAGACTGTGGGTAAATAATAATATAAAAAATCGTGAATAAATGTTCACTGATTGAATCATAAAAATAATAATATACATACTCTGAATATATACTATAGAGACATCTATCGTTATATGATGTTAACAATAGTATTTATAATACATCAGGTTTCGCGTATCTGCCCAGGCAGAGAATGGTTGTGTGGATAGCGCGGTGTGTAGAATTGGGCAAAGGTGCAAGGTACGTGGTTCGAATCCTGCGTCTGCCGACATTTTTTCTGAATGAATTGATGCGTATAAAATTTGATATATAATTGTATGTGTGTATTTAATTACTGGAAACACATTGATTTAAAAAAGAGAAGTACATTTGACAGGCCTTTGTGGCGGCAGTTGGTAAATACCATATGCTCCAGTTAGGGGAGCGGACTTGGAAGATGTCCATCTGATTAACAATGGTTCCCTTATTTCAGTTCACAAACTTATTGGATGAATATTTTTTCTAGGCCTTTATTTAACAACATCAGAGGCAGGCTTAAAAATGCTTTTCTACACTCAAGAAATTATAGCATGATCTTTGATTATTTACCTAATAACTGATGTTTATGTCTAGTTACTAAGAATTTTCTTAGAGAACTTGCGAAAAAAACAAAGCAATTTTGGAGCATTTTTTAGTACTTAAAAGATTTAACATACTTTTTATATTATTTTATGCTAGATTGTAAAACATTTCATATTTCAGATTAAGCAAATAAAAATTCAGTCAATAATAATTATATTTGCCAATACAAAAAATAAAACTAAAAAAATTTGAATAAATTTTTGGTCAAACTAAAATGATGATAGACACTGCAGCATGATGTTACCTGGTTTCGTTGTCCTCTTCCGTGTGTTCCTCGAGCATCTTGCACTGCTTGACCAGCTCGGCCTGAGCCAGCACCTCCTGGCGACCGACCTTCAGTGCAGGAGACTGCAGCACCTGGCCGCCGCAGCAGAGCTTGTCGCGCGCACTCAGGTAGAACAGCTGCAGCTCCAGGGCATCCTCAAACACCTGGCTGTCGGTGCGGGACAGGTTGCGGGCTCTATAACACCACATACAACAAATTTCAAATCACACGTCTTATATGGGTCAAGTTTATTAACCTCTTTATATATATGTAATGTATAGCTACTATAAAATTTTATTAACATTAAGGTTATCAATTGACAATACTTGGTGAAACTGCATTATTATAATTTTAGAATTAATTTTAATTAAAAAATTAATAAATCAAAAATATTTTGGTTTTGATTCACAATTTAATTTAATGATTACATGTTTCGGCCTTCCTGAAGACCATCTTCAATAATTGATTCAATAAGTTTTTATCCAGGTTGTATGATTTTTAACAATCTATAAACGTGTAATTTTATATGAATAAACGTTAAAAATATTGCTTGCAATACATTAACGTGTTTTACATTGATTTATATGGGAAAATTAGTTTCGCTTAACGAGTGTTTCACATAACGAGCAAGATTCTGGAACGAGTTATGAGAGGTTCCACTGTATATGTATCTCCATAAACATAATTATTCTGGGCTCACATTTTATGTATTTATTCGTAATAATATTATTGTTATTTTTACTTATTTTACTCATTTATTTAACAAAAAATATATAAATGAAAGCACATAAAAATGAGAAAAAAATAATGCTTTTCAATTTTTAAAATTTTTGTGATAATTCTTGGTGAAATACCGTAATATCAAAATAAAAGTAAAAGTTTATTTCAAAAATATTCCACAATTTTTTATTACAGAATGACATCTTACGGTTACGTTGGGTAACCATTGTCAAGTTAAAAAAAGAATGAAAATTTTGATGTCCATGAAGTATTTCCATGCATTAAAAAGTAATATACATAATCGTACTATTAAAATAATTAATATTGTAATAATTATGCTACATTCATCATTTATTATGGTACCTGAGGCCACCCTGCGGCTGAACATGTGGAGAAGCGCAACTGAGGGGAATACTTAGATTGCTCCGAAAGAGGACCTAGCCCCTGGAAACGACCAGGGGTGAAATATATGGAGGTCCCTTAACAGACTTCGGACCGGAGTATGCAAGACGAGGACACAAATGAAAGCCTGGCAGTTTTACAGCGGACTGACTGAATGTGACTGCAGCGTGGAGCAGACCCTGTCACACCTTCTGGAGTGTGCGCTATGTCCGAGTAGCTACATTCAGGAAGACCTGATGATGGCTGGGAGTAACGCCATCGACGTCGCCCACTTCTGGGCAGACAGGATCTGATCCTGTTGTTTCCGACCCGATTATATATAAAGTGTTAAAATTGTGTTATCTGACCTCTCCCACACAGCAAACATGTCTTCTTGGAAGTGGTCCAGTCTCTTGTAGAGCCCCTTGTCCAGACGCCTCTTGATGAGGTCCAGTGAAACAGCTCTCACCCGACTGCCGTTCATCTCATCATGCTCGGGAAGCTCAGCCATGCTGTCAGAGAAACATCTAGAAACACATAAAAAAAAACGTTACATTGAAATATTTTTATCACTTTTAATATAACACACATGGTAAAAATATAATGGCATTTCTCCAGTAACGCTCAATTGGGTCGACTGGATGCTGTTTGTGGGAAGGAAAAAGGAATTGACGAGATGGATAATTAGTTCATCTGTTTCTAGAAGAGATTCACTTTGTATAAAAAGGGAAGATTCTGCGAGAGTATTCCACGCGGCGCTTTTTTGTAAATATGTTAATCGTTTTTTTGATTATCAATAATATAGATTGTAATGTATGCCTATTATTATGAAAGTGGTGTATGTCATGTTTCTTTGATTATCAATAATATAGATTGTAATATATGCCTATTGTTATGAAAGTGGTGTAAGTCGTGTTTCGTTGATTATCAATAATATAGATTGTAATATATAGGTAAGTCATGTTTCTTTCGTTTTGTGATATTTAAAGTTTTGCATTTTGATGTTGGTGGAAAATGAAAGAAAGTAACAATTTCATGTTGCATGAAATGCTAATATATATATATATGTTTTAAAAATGATTTTGGAAGAAGATTATATTAATTTACAACAATATGTACAACTGAAATGATTTTTTATAAGTGGAGGTGGGATCAATAAAAAAAAAACAAAATGCGATGCCAGTGATAGTAGCTATAAAACAGGCTTAATGTTGTAAAAAAACATTTATTTTCTATGGATTGCAGATTAGAGATTAAGGGTGAAATTGTTTACCAGCTCATTCTATTCCATTTTGTATTTTAGGGCTCCAATCCAACAATGACAGACAAATGGCCTACCAGCACACCTCCATCCTTTTCTTACATCCTTTTTTGTCGATGGTATTGTTCTCTTAGATCTCTGTAATCTTTAACACATGTCATCTTCTTCTTATTTTATATATTTTTCTCTTTTGTATGTATTGTATGTTTATGTATACTCTATGTTTCTTATTCTTTGTACCTTGGAACTGCGGTTCTGTTAAATAAATAAATTAAATTAAATAAAATATTAGAGGACCATATAAATTTGAGCTAAGTATGATATGGTTAGTAGATGATAAATTTTCTACCTTCCTTCCTCGTCTTGGTGATTGTAAACCACGGTGAAGAGACTCATCAGCAGTTCTTGCACTGCCGCACCGACATCAGGAACTGTATCATCATCCTCTCTGCAATACACAAGAACAATAATTATTAAAAAACTATTTCAATAAAATATAATACTAATTCAGTAATCGGAATAGAAGAATTCAAATCATTCGAGTATCTTCCAGTTGTCATAACATATGCTTTGGTAATAAAATACATAAACTGTAGACTGAAAACACCAGTTTCTTTTAGTAGGTCTGAAAGATAAGCACACTATACAATCACTAATAGTAGTTTTACAATGAGGATGTTGATCTACCATATCTTCAATGTTTATAAAATACACGGCATCTTTCTTAGCAATTGCTTGGTCTGCACACATATTCTGCAGTACCAGAGTATCATTGAAGATCTGTCTGTCACGAAGCAGCTTTTTGAGATTCACACAACCTCTCACATCCGGCCCTGAAAATGAGAGACTACAGCTCTGGCAACAAGACGCATCAGAGGATTTCATTACTCCAAAGGAAGGCTTCCCAACTGGCAAGAACCTTGGGCGGACCTGGAGATACCTGAACATATTGAGAACCGGAGTTGGTAGAACGAAGGACAACCTCGAGCAGTGGGGAGTGCTTCAGAAGGGAGTCATTATTGTGCTACTGCAGAGACCTGCAAACCGCCTCTCACCTAAGATCCTGCTCCATGTGCCAAACAAGCTGCACACCTCAAGACCTAATGCTGGGCAACACACGGGCTATCAATGTTGCCAGATACTAGGCAGAAATAATTTGACGTCGCTGACACAAAGAAGAAGATTGTAGATCTAAAGGACAGGGTCATTGTAAATTCACCGAAAACCTCTATCATACCTTAATATAAGTATACCATCAAATCCATGTTTTCTCAACTGTGTGGTTTTCACGTTAGCATTTGGTCAACACATATCTTCTCTGCAACACCAAAAAATAAATAACCGTGAATTTTTATTTTACACATGCGTTTACTGGACAAGGAATATTTAGAGAGTTCCTTAAAAGGTTTGGACTCTCTTCTTGCGACGCTTGTCCATGTGATCTTAGCATACAACATAAAGAAAAACATTTTCTGATCGACTGCATCATCCCTGAGAACAGGAGACATATTCTGTTTTGTTGTCTGGGAGCTATTTCTAAGGAGGATCTTCCTGAACTGCTGCTTGGTTCTGATGGTCCTTTGCTGTTAAAAAAAACCCTTGTTTGCAGGGTACCACACACAAACATTGTTTTGTTTTAAAAAACATAAAAAAAAAACATAAAAACATGCTCTTTGCAACACCAGGGTGTTTTTCTATACCTTAGATACAAAATCATTGCATAAAGTTAACGGGTATATCTTTTGATAAACCATCTCTTCCGTGTCATCAACCTACACGGTATCTACCTCAGTGACTGCTTGGTCTGCAGGCAGATCCTCTGCAGCACCAGGGCGTCCTTGTAGATCTGCGAATCAGGCTCGTTGTACTTGCAGGCGTTGTCAAACATCAGCACAAAGTCGCTAGCCAGTTCTGCCACGGATGCATAACTGTTGCTCTTCATCTTCTGGGCAATCTTCTCCATGTCTGAAAATAAATAACATCGCAAAAAAATAAGGCTTCGCAACTTGAGGGCGCAGGGTCACCTCGTATGGGGTCATTACTGCTTGGAAACAATGTGTCTAAGATTGAGTGGAACCACACTCAGTACCAAGGGTTCGCGTACTAAATGCGGTATATAAATATTCTTCACATCGACTCACCTATAGGCGCTTTGATGAGCTCATAATAGTCAGGATACTCCAGTTTGTTGGGCAGCTTTGTAAAGATGAGCGACAGCTGGCGAGAGTCCTTGGCTTGGCGGTGATCGCGAACAGCTTCATACAGCGAGCGCAACTTCTGCTCCAGCGGCGATGGAAGCTTGGGGCGCGGCTTGGGTTTCGGGGGCGGTCGCCGCTCGGCCAGCTCCCGGAGCTTGTCTCCCAGCACGCGCTCCAGCAGGTTGGCGTCCTCGTAGATCATGGATCCCTCCTCGTTGTACTGCCGGCAGTTGGAGAACATCACCCGGAAGTCCTGCACCATCTGGTCCAGAGACGTGTAGCGCTCATTCTGGAAATATATCATGATGAATACAGTGGTACATCGACATACAAGTTGAATTCGTTCCGAAACCTCGTATTTCAAATTACTCGTATCTCAAAGCAAATTTCCCTATTGAAATTAATAGCGAGCACAACTTATCAAAGATGCTTTGATAGCAAGAGCACACTGATAACTGATTATCTGACCGTGGCCGAGGGATCCGCTAAACTGATTGCTCGTATCTCAAATTTTGCTCGTATTTCAAAGCAAAAAAATGTATGTTGGGGCACTCGTATGTCAAGGTACCACTGTATTTGAGAATACACTATATGTTCCATCAACATAATATAATCCAAATAAGCATGCTTGAGTAATTATAGCATTATCCCTGTATGATTCTATGTATGTTATCCATGTAATTTGAGGAAAGTGCTTTGGTCCTATAAAATATGTAGAAACTAATCCTATGCATTTATCATTTTTGACGCAAAAATACATCATGGTACTGACATTGCTGAAAAAAATCTCTTTATACCAACGCGGTTTTATTTAATTTAAATTTCAATACAAAAATTCACAAATTTGGAATATCTTTCCAATATTTTTATTATTATTTATTTGCTACAAATTAAAAGAAGAAAAAAAAAACAGATTTTTTTTAAATATTTTTCGCTGGGACTTTCTAATGCGATTGCCCTCTTAATGTGTTAAATAAAGATCATTAAATGATTTGGTCAAGAGTAGTCCAAGACCCTGGATAAGTTTTTTTTTATGTAAGCACATACAGGAGAATACCGACAGATGGTGACAGTAATTTTGAGATCTCATCTGTGGAATTCTATGACGCTTACCATGGTGCATATGGCTAAGCGCTGCCAACGTCATAGACTACAGCCCGAGATTCACGCATCATCCTTTATTATTTCAGGAATTTACTATGAATGGGTGGTTTTTGCGGGACGACTTTCGTCTACCACCTATTTTAATTAATAGGCTATGACTGGCAAATGTATTTCAAAACCGACGTTTTGGAAGGAATAGGAAGACAGTACACTGACCTTGATGTTGGACTCTATGGTCAGCATGTCAATGGGCTTCTCTATGACGTTGTAGTAGTCAGGGTACAGCTTCTTGGACGGCTTCTCCATGAAAAGCAGCATGGGCTGGCGGCCATCAGAACAGGTGAACTCCAGCAGGTGGCGCTGCAGAGCGTGCAGGCGTTCGCGCAGCGGGGGCTGCGAGGGAGGACGCCCTGGCCCCGGCGTGCCTGGTAAAGGATTCAAACGGGGGCGACCTGGAAGTGAAGAAAAATAATCCATTTTAATTCTAATCTTTAATTCTTAGAATACAAATGACATGTATTATTATTTATAGTTAAGGTGTACTATTGAATCAATTGGATTATTCCATCATTATCAATGTACGGATATACAATGTATAAAATCAGTTTTTAGTAAGTAGCTCCTGAAGAAGGTGCTATGTCACCGATATCAGTAGTGATCATTAATTAGAACTCAGTTATTTCGAACAATGTTTTACTTGTTTTTTTCTTTGAATAAATAATAATTATAATCACTTAGTTTCAAAAAGAATTGCCGTTTACATACCCCTTCCTCTAGCCACAGCAGATTTGACTGAAGATAAGCTTTCATCGTCACTGGAAGATTCCGGAACAATATCCAGCAGCTCTTGAACCCTCTGCTGCATCAGCTTCTGCAGCTTAACAGCATCTTTGTACAGCTTTGAATTAGGTACATTGTACTGCTTGGCATTCTCAAACATAATGTTCATGTCTCCAGCGACCTCGGAGAGAGTCCCATAGTCTCCGCGCTTGATCTTGACCTTGATCTGGTACAGAGAGACAGGGTTCTTGATCTCCTTGTAGTAGTCCGCGTAGAACCGACGAGATGGAAGCTTCCAGAAGGGTTCCGACATTGCGACGCCTGGAAGGAAAATATAAGACGTTAAAGCGTATTGTGAGTGCAAATTTGTACATAAAATATATTTTTATTTTATTATTTTCTTTATTGATTATAAAAATAATAAGTAAACGTTACCATTAGCCCCCTGGTAGTCCTTGACTGTCTCCAGTAAGCGCCACTGAGGATTGTCTTGCAGAGAGTTCTCCGTGTCGCTGTCTCCACCGGCTTTATCTGCATCACTGTCGGGAGTCTCGGGAGGGACTGATATTGCCCCTAAAAATATAAACATAATAAATTATTTAAACATATTTATAATTATTATTTTTAACATATTTGCTCTATATTTGGAGCATATGGACACTGGAAATTACCATTCCGCAGTTCTGTAGCTCTGATTGTCTTATACATTGTCTCAGAACACTTGTCTCCCAGAGGTCCACATGGGAACATAGATAGATCATGGGAGCCTCCAAGGCAAGAGCTCGCAAACTTGCACAGACTGCAGTTGTAGTACTAGAGAAATATTCAGGTGTTTTTAATAATAAGGTTTTTTTAAGGAGATCTGTTTACCTGAGACAGCTGCGCTGCTGAGTGCCAGAGGCACCGGCCGGGAAGTCTTCTTGCTTCGAATCCTCTCGGAGGTCTTGGCCGGTGTTTGCTGGCGAGCGTGCTCCAGTTCTATCTTCTTGGACTGAATATGCTGCAAAAAAACAATATTATTTATCAATACACATGTAAAAATAAATGTTTTACATAATAAACATTTTTAAATAAAACACTATTAGATAACATACAAAGGTCCAAGCCCCTTCCTTAACTCTCCCCTTACTGTGCTAAAACCATCAGTGAGCTCCGGTGATATACATTTTCTACATCATATGAAAATATCATTGAAAAAACGGAAAATATGAATATTTTAAATATTGCTGTGATTTACTATGGTTGAAGATGAAATGTTAAAATTTTCATAATGTAAGTATCCGAAAAAAATAAATCGCAATTAGCCGCTATAGCTGCAACAAATTCAGCGTGCGGCTAAATGCATAGTGACAGAATGTTTACGAACCCGCTTTTGTGCCCGGACAACAACTTGGTCTGTCTGCAGTCTTAGGCGCAGATGCATGACACGTGCCCGTGATTCTACCCCCGATTATACCACAAATGATTTATTTCCATCACTACAAATGAACAACTATACATTATTATAATTTTATTTCATACTTAATAATCAACAAAAATTCTGAGTTCAGAGTCTATTATATTTTATATGAATATTCTCATGATTAGAGTCAAGTTGTAATAAATACATATCGAACAATACGTAAGGCAAGGGTTAAAAAAAACGATTCCTAAGCTCGATAAATACCGCCGGGTGATGTAAATTTGATCCTTTACCCATAAAATGCCAGTTATAGCCTATCAATCTAAATTGGTAGAAGATGAAAGTCGTCCCGTGAAGACCCATTCATAGTCTTCTTCGTAGTATCAATCCGGTGGATTGGTTTGCAGCAACAGAATCTTGCATCTCGATCTCCATTCCTCTCGGTCCTCCGCAACCCTTTTCAGCTCAGCATAAGCGCTACAGTTCATGTCCTCGAATGCTTGCTGCAAATACTCCCGTCTAGGGCGCCGTTCTGCAGTAATGTTCGAACATTCCAGGTGGCATATCTTGTTGGCTGAAGGTTTTTCTTATTTGTCTTGGATGTTTTGTCTCGAGCAGTCCCCACCCGGAGATCCGATTGGGGGACTATTTTATCTCCGGAAAATTTTACTTGAGATGCAATCATTTTTTTGCTGATACGTGGGATGTCTTTAAGACCTTTAATGTGGTATTTTCCCCTTTATTTCCACATCCTAATGCCGTTGACCTTAAAGGTTCATCCGCCTTAGGAGGGCATTTACTACCTCCAGGACAATAGAGTTCCCTAACCAGCTTGACCTGATGAGGTTAGCTGGGTGTTAGCTTATTCCGGCCAACATTCGGTCCAAAAAATCTGATCTTTCAAATTATCATCAACCACAACGCAAATTGTTTTTCTGCGTAAAATTTCGTACAAGAAAAATGATTCATATGAGATGCCATGGAGATATAAATAAAATAAAAAATGGCCGACATCGGCACGTCACGAGATCTTCCGCCAAAGATGTTGCGCGTCGATGCTGTTTAACGAGCGATCGCTAAAAATTCATATAAACCACAATGCACGTTTTGTAGAGAATTTGATGACGATTCTGATGGTGTTAGAGAATGTTTATAAGTTTTATTTTTAAGTGCGATTTATTGTTTAAAACAAGAGCGACGGTATAGACGTCTTCACTGCACGGCGTCTATACCGTCCATTCATAGTAAATTCCTGTAATAATAAGACTCATCAGTGAATGTCGGGCTGTAGTCTATGAAGTTGGCAGATCAACAGTTCACATACAGCACTAAAAGTCAAGCTTATTGAATGTGTGATGGAGATGTGACTGGCACGACCAACTTAACCTATCTTAACCTCACCTTTTTTAGTGTCTTTGCATCCTTGTAGATCTGCGAGCCTGGCTCGTTGAACGTGCACGCGTTCCTGGTAATGAGCAGGAAGTCCCTCTCCATCTGCTGCAAGTTGGCGTAGTCTCCGGCCTGCACGCGGCTAGCGACCACCTTCAGGTCCATTGGAGTCTTAATCACATCGTAGTACTCGGGGTATTGCTTTTTGGAGGGCAGACTCAGGAACGCCGTGTGCAGAGGTCGGCCCTCGGTTGTTGCAGACATAACCTAAAAATAACCAAAACATAATATTATGCATTATCCTCAATAGGCAGTAACTTATTCAAGATTTGGTTTATGCCAATGTTGCTCTACTTTGGTGTATTTTAATTATCTGTCTATTGCTTACTTTAGTATAAAATAATATAAACTTGATGCATCAGATTCAAACTCCAAGTCTGTATTCATAAGTAACAACACACAAGTGTTAGCCATGGTTAAATATATTAAGACAATAAGATGCAAGTCATATGCGCCGAAGAAATGTAAGTAAGGAAATCAACAAACCGTCCCACTGCTTGTATAACCCGATACCCCCAACACCTAGATCGAAGACCTGAAGCGGCTTTTTAAAATACACACAACCTCTCATATTCGGCACTGAAACTGAGACTCCAGCTCTGGCAACAAATCGCATCAGAAGATTTCATTATCCCAAAGGAAAGCCTCCAAACTGGCAAGAACCTTGACTGGCAGACCTAGAAATCCCTGAACAGACTAAGAACCGGAGTTAGTAGAAAAAAGGACAACCGCGAGCGGTCGAGAACGCTTTGGAAGGAAGAGTCACTGCTGTGCGAGTGTGGAGACCTGCAGACCGTTTAACACCTAAGATCCTGCCTCATGTGTCCGACTAGCTGCACATCAAGACCTAATGCTGGGCAGCACACGGGCTGCCATTGATGATGCCAGATATTGTGGGCAGAAATAATTTAACATTGCTGAAACGAAGAAGATTTAAAATACTGACCAACAAAACATCTAAATAAGTCTCAGATGCTATACCCATTATCTTTTTAAATCCAGTGTTTTCGCTACGTAGATTCTGGGATACCAAATATATTCTCAAGATAACCTTCAGGGGCAGATATCTTGGGATAATGCATGGGTAGTAGTATACTCACGGCTACAAAGTATTCTTCGAAAACCTCCTCATCATCATTGGTGGTGGAAGCCTCGGAAAGTTCTCCTTCAGCGTGCGACGACTCTAGACTGGTGGTTGACTTGCGGCTGCTAGAGGCTAAACGAGACATGCGGGATGACTGCTTCGAATCCTCGCCTGTAAAATTCAAATCCATTATAAACACACATACATGACAGACATTCAATAATTGATTTATTAGCATTTAATGACATGAGGCGGAGTAATTGCGTGAATGGTCAGCGTGTTGGGCAATGAACATGATTATATAGACAGCGGTTCAAATTCTGCTGTTTATTTTTCATAAATAAATTAATGAAAAGTGACATATACTAGTAAGATGATATTTGATATAAATCTGTATGTGTATCAATTTTGTGTGTAAGTAGTAAGAATATTAAAAAAAAAAAAGTAAAAACTCTTTAAAAAACAAAGTAAAGGGATTTTAAAATACCGTAAATTACTTTCTCTCGATTCTCTCACCAAATATACAAACAAACTTACTATTGGATTGAAAGTATTTTTGCATCCATACAGTCTACAAACCCTAAAGTTATGGGATACTGCCTTTGATTCGCACACTAATAAGGACCGATCATTCTAAGAGGATGTGCAATATAGTTGGTTTATTTATATAAACGAGTTCCAAGATGATACAAAAATAAATTACATTACATAAAAGACATAGAAGTATCAGAAAAATTATACGACTGAAAATAAATGCATTCAACACAAGCTGAGGATGATGAATCTGTCATTAAAACGCCTAGAAGTTATATTCGGATTGATTCATTAAGCCTTGCAACTAAATGATGTGTCCGAATAAACTAAAAAGGTTGGTATCCATTTGTTGTAAGATGTCTAATTTTTTACTAACCATGGTATTTTACCATTTGGTTACATCTCTGGTCAGGGAACACAACAACAATGATCTTTCATATGATTGGCGTGATTATATGCTTAACAGGAGCATTGATACCACTCACAAAAATGAACGTTGCAACCTTAAAACATGGAGTTTTCAAAACTGTATTTAACCCTTGCGCATCGGTTGTCGGCATATGCCGTCCAAGACTGTTGACATTGGTTGACGTGATATATCGTTTTGCTACTTTTAGTACAAATTGTGTCATCTACAGTAGGAAATTGGAAGTGCAGTCATTCCCTTTATCAACCTACATGTATTCTTTACAGGAATCTGTAAAGCATGTAAATAAATATCGTTAGGTCTCGTCACAGGAGCGATTTTTCTGTAAACCACGTGTGTCAATGCCACCACATGTATGGAGTTACATAATGAACGTTTGTTAAATATAATAGTTTTTTATGCATCATCTGATAGCTAAAGGAAAGAAGAACCAATGTGATATATGAAAATAGGTCAGATAAGTACATTTATGCTTTAAATACTAGTTTTAAGCAAAAAAATAATTTTGAAAAATTAAAGCCGTATTGACAGTATAATTTCTATTACGAAAGAGTTAACAACTCTAATCAGACTTTTTCGGTAAGCAAAATGACATGAATTATTGTTGTTGTTAGCTGCTTATCAGCACCATTATGTTAAAAGTAATTTAGATATTTAATGTTGAAGAAGGAGCAGCGAGTAAAATTGAATTGTAACTACGAATCTAAATGTGTCTCACCCGTGTTGTTTTCCAAATTGAGCCTAGTTTGCTGAAAGAGGTTCCACAGACTGACAGCGTCCTTGTGTTCAGCCGTGTCCGACTTGTAGAAGGCCTTGGCATTCTTCACCAGTAGTTCCATGTCAGAAGCAAGGTCTTCGATATCTTCATAGGAGTCAGTCTTGAGCTTCTGTTGGACCTGCAGAAACAAAACGTTGAACATAAAAATTTTCACCGCGTATGATGTTTTTAGCGGTCATGAGCTTTACACCAAAATAACTTCTTAGGTTTTCACAGCCAGATTTGATATTGTGGCTTGTCAAAATATTGGTTGAAGGAAGTTCGCCACACATGGCTAAACCCAAGAGCCACAATATCAGCTTTACACCAATTTTAGAGCCTCTTATTACAGCTGTATTCTTTCAATATAATGTTGAATATTAGCTGAATATATAAAATTGTAGGTAACAACTCACACATTTCTTGATTAGAAATATTTTAGAACCTTAAATTAATTATAATATGTAATCTAAACACCGATATATAAATCCACCAAAAAGTGTAGCGACCAAAAGGTTTATTAGTTTATTTCAAAGTAGCTTTTAGGAAGATCGTTTTTAAATTTAATCTGTTGACTGAGGAATTTCATTTTGCTAATGTTAAAAAGAAAACACGCGGCGAGTCCGTGCAACTCGATGCCTAGATGTACATGGATATGATGAACAAACACAAAATAAGCCGTAGCTCATCACGCCCGTTAGAGTGTAATTTCAGAAGTTTCCTGTTGGAATATATCATCACACCCGCTACAGTTTTCAATGTGACATTTGTATTATCTGTCTATTGCTTACTTAAGTATAAAATAATATAAACTTGACGCATCAGATTCAAACTCCAAGTCTGTATTTATAAGTAACAACACACAACTGTTAGCCATGGTTAAATAGATACAGACAATAAAAGACGCAAAATCATATGCGCCGAAGAAATGCATAAGGCAATTAACAAACCGTCCTAATGCTTGTATAACCCGATACCTCAAACACCTAGATCGAAGTACTGCTTTCTTGGAATGACGGAATATTACGTCATACTCGGTTAACATTCACAAGAAGAACTATATCTCAGACCAATAAATATCATTATCATCATCATTTTTATGTCCGCTCTCCTCACTGGAGCATATGGTCGTACAAGAACTGCCGCCATAATGTTAAAAGTTAGTTACCTTGAGCAGATCGATGGGTTGGGAGACCACCTCGTAGTATTGGGGCTCCTGCCGCCTCTTGGGAGCTCTGATGAAGGAGTCGCAGAGCAGCGAGCCGTCATCCTTCTTGTAGCAGCGGATGGTGTCATACAGCTGCTGGCAGAGCTCGCCCTGGACAAGACCATCAGGAGATGAAACACAATGCTTCAATAAAAATATCACATCTAACACTAGAATAACAATTCAAATATTAGTTAATAAGTTTTTAACAGTTATATTCCCTTGCAGTGGCTTCATGTTTAATTTTTATAAAATAATAATCAGTCAATAAGACATCTTTTGCGATGTTGAACTCATAGATGAGATCTTTACAGAATCATCTGTTTGTACTCTCTTGTGATGACCCTTGAAAGTAGAGAATTAATTTAAGTAAACAGAATCCTTAAATATTTTTAATTAATATATGAGTTTTTTTTTTTTTTAAATATGTAAGCACATATCGGAGAATACCGACAGATGGTGATAGTAATTCTGAAGTCTCATCTGTGGAATTCTATGATGCTTACGCTTATATGACTAAGCGCTGCATGTGGAGTGTTGATCCGCCAACATCATAGACTACAACCCGAGATTCACACATCATCCTTATTATTACAGGAATTTACTATGAATGGGTGGTCTTCACGGGACGACTTTTGTCTACCACCAATTTTAATTAATAGGCTATGACTGTCATTTCACGGGTGAGGGATCTAATTCACAACCAACCTGGGGTATTTTAGAGCTCAGAACTCAATAAAAATCCTTTTTTTTTTAATCTCCATCGGGGATCCAACCCCCGACCTTCCGCTTGCAAAAGTAAATGCTTTGACCATTGAGCTATACCCGCTATGTAGTGTGTAGAGCAAAAATATATATAAAAAGGTAATTGTTTTAATAATAAATGAAACATTGTTCTGTAAAAGTTCTCAATGATAAGGATAATAATGATTATTTGGTTGAAACACAGATACAGGAAATATTTATAAGCATCTATATTACATTTTTAGTTCAACAGTTTGTTAAAGAATTATACAGATGGTTATGGCTTAAAGTATTTGCTTACGATATCAAAAATCGTGGGTTCGATCCTCAACGAAAATAATGGTTTTAATAAATTTCTGAGCTTTAAAAATACCCTTTGATGGTGTAAATCCCTCATCTGCAAAATTCCATCCAAAAATTGTAGGTAGACAAAAGTTGTCCTGTAAAAGCCAACATTCATAGTCAGTTCTCATAAAATTGGATGATAATCAACACTCCACATGTAACATTTAGACATTTTTATAATTTCGTAAACTCTCATCAGTAAACGTCATAACATTTACTGATGAGATTTCCTCTTCACGATACTTCAGTATTATCCCGTATATGTTTACTTAACTCTTTATTTACTGACGGGACTTATAAGTCCCATACCACAAAATCCAATATTGATCGTGCATTTTGCTGCAGTTGTGCTTATAAGTCGGATTTTTAAAACTATCAAATAAATGTTTATTTTAGATAAATATAAAGTTTATTTTTCTCTATATCCTATCAACACTTATTCGTATAAAAATAATCAGAAATATTTCAGAAATTCAGTAAAGAAAGGGTTAAATTAAAGATGAGATGCTGCTCTACGTAATATATTAAAATATTGGAAGCCATTGCTTGGTAAAAATAAATGTTTCAATTTGTACTCGATGTAAGCCACTCGGAGGAGTATTTTTATAATCTAGCTTATAACGACCCAATCTTCCAGTCAGAACAGTGAATACATGGCTAATTTCTGGGTCGAGGCGCCGCCTCTTGCGTTGGGGCGGCGGCTGCTCGGGGGCGCTGTCGGAGTCTTCTTCTTCAGCTTCGGGGCTGGCAGCTGACGAAGTTCGCCGGCCACGTTTACTCATTGTCTATGAAAAAAAAAATTAAAAACAAAAATTTATATCATAGGATTTTTTAAATTTTACAGTTGCCCTTTCTTCAAGCCCTCAAACTCGCGCCTTCTTGGAAGGCCGTCGGGAACTGTACATATAATTTACTCAGCGGAGCTGTCATAGGATGAAGTGAGGGCCAAGGTGGCTGATAGAGCTTTCTGACGGCGGTTTGTGATATCCATATGCTCCAGTTTGTGGAAAAAACTTAGAAATGATGATGATCCGTAAATAAAGAAGAAATTTGTCCTATCCTTCAATATGAAAGTCACCTTTGGTTTAATCCTAAACGATAGGCTCGTTTCACACTTGCTGAACATCCATACACGGTTAATATATATCGACCAAGACCTGGCAGTTTTCAATGTCACTAATAAATTTCAGGATGTTCTTCCACTACCAGTGTTTACATTAAAAAAATTGATTACAATAATGTCACTTAAAAAGTGAGGTTAAGTCAACGTTGTAACGCAAAGTAACACATGACATACTGACAATTGAGAGCTTACTCATTTAAACGGAGTACAAAATAAATGTTATGCTTTCATAGATCTTAAACTTATATTTGCGATTCATGAATTTCGGATTGATATGTGTGCGGCAATTGTTTTGTTTTCATTCTGATATCTCGATCACATCATAACCAGTTAATGAATCTTGCAAAAATGATCGAAATCAAGAGGAAACAACATTTCAAAATAAGAGCAGTAACCCAAAAGCTCTAAATCAATCTAAAATACAAAGATTTTAAAACAAAGAAATCTATTTTCAGTATTATAACCTAAACAAAAATGTCGTTGGCGGCGGCGTAAAAAAGATGCTTCTACGAAAATTACTCATTATTTATATGATATAAAAGATAAAATACATTTTTAATACTTACATGTCTAAGATATGAAGAGCTACACACTTAAATCAGACAACTATAAAATGTTTTGTGTAATAAAAATATTATGAGACGAGACGGCCGATTGTCAAAAGTAATACAGTTGTCTATGGCGGCGTCTCTTCTCAATACATAGACAGACTAATTGAGCGCGACCTCAATAACATAAAAGCGTATCTCTATGAGCTTGCAATAAGGAGAGGTGCTTATGTACCTACATGATAAAAACTTTTCTATTTTATATTCAAAGAAAGCAGATAACTAAAAAAAATACAGTAGTGCAAAAATATAATTGACAAATTAAAACGAGAATTATTGTATTAAATTATTCACTGAAAAGTTATTTATTATACATATTTTTAATATCTGATTAGAATCTGAAATAGAATAGGTTATGATGACAAAACAAAGTTTTACAAAACACACAATATCGGTAGTTATGATAAGTGGCTTTTTTAAATACTCTAATTTTATTTAATTTAAGCATAAATTTGATTAAAGTAATTAATTTAATTTATATTTTACTTTTGTCGTAAAGGAAATGGTTATTTAGTTAAAAATAAATGGCATAATAGTGTATTTTTTCAGATACGTGTTATATGGTATTTTTTTTTGTTTTATTTGTAACAAAATTAGGTACCTACCGAGTGCATTATAAATATAAAAAAAACGATAATTTTTAAAATTCGGTTCAAAATTTGAACAAATTTCCGTTGTGGTTTATTTGTTTTCAGTGTTGAATTGTATGTGTAACGGAAAGAAGCAAATTCTAGATTCATAGCCGTAAATAAAAAGTAATCATAATACATTATTCCTTTTGAATCTTCTAAAGTATGACATTTCATGTGATATAATATATAATTGAGCAGAGAATAACAATAATTGTATATGTGCATATAATTTTTTAGTCGTGCGTACGAAAGTTGATCTTTGAAGAAATCATGCCAATAATGAATAACAAGATTCAACAAATTTCTTGCGTAGACGGGTAAGTATATTTTTTTATATAATAAATTTGATACTTTCGAGAAAAACATGCTCATATTTCAAACAGAATATACCTGTATTATACGTGGTCTTTGATTTCGTCAATTTCCTTATTTTCTCGTTTTGTAATGAAACCACTTTGGTCAGACTTTTGTGATTGTATTTGAAAACATATTTAATTAATTGTACTGAGTTGCAACACTCCACGTTGATGTGAGTATTAAAACATTTTAAAAATTAAAGGATTATTTGGAACAATCCACCTATTATCAATCTATGCATTTTGCAATTTCATTTTGACCACCATCTTCAGATTTACGGCGACTATACAATGGGTACCGATCACATAAATGACCTATTTATACATATAAAGGTCCTCAAATAAAACTCTTGTATATTGTCAGTTACTACATTTTGTGTGGCAGATTTTTTTTATATATTTAAGCTAGAGTTTAAGTTAGTTTTTAAAAATCCAGGCGAAGCCTTTAGCGGCATCGAATAGAGAAATCCGAGGAAAGCCAGGTAGCAATACTAGTATATATAAATAAAAATTAATGCATGTATGTTTGCACATTACTAATGAATGTCTTTACTGCTTTTCCAATTACGTTGGAATTGTGTAAAAGTGCTGATTGCGAATACGGGAAGGTTTCTGTATCAAACTCGATCTAACACCATTTTTTTTTAAAATCCAGTACTAAGGGTCAAAAAATCTGTCGTTTGTTTATTTTAGTCGCCTTAGTTACGTTAAAAAATTATATAATCACATTCGATGTACATAATTAGTCTAATCGCTAGGGACGACCATTTTTTGTTTTAATTAACCGCTTCTGTGCCAAGAGCGAGATTACTCGCATTCTTGGGCCGTGCCCAGCAGGTCGGCTATAGAAAAAGAGCGAGTATTCTCGCTCTGGTTTGAGCCTCTGTGTCATCATATGTCCCGTTTTTTTGGTTAATTTAAAATATAGAACACACAGTGACATCTCTGGCTGCCATGTTGAAATAATAAGCTACTACGTATTGTCAAGACTTATCGATAATACATCGATTTTAAAAATAGCTTTTGATTTTTCGAAAAAATGACGGCCCTCGGGGTCTCCCCATACGAAAACCGCTTGGCATAGAAAAGGTGAATTCAAATTAATATTTTTTTTAATGATAATTCAAAGCGGGTAAAATGCACTAGTAAATAATACACACCAATATTGCATATATAACGTAAAGGCCTGTATTTATTTGTTCAGTAACTAATTTAACCCTTTCCCTGCCACGGACGAGTTAACTCGCCAAACTCGTTAGGTCCCGCCAGGCCACGGACAAGTTAACTCGCCAGATCATTATTAAACTACACAATTTGTGACAACCCTGTTCGTATAAATTATCACAACATTATTTATCAATTAAGTGTGTCTATTCTAATGGAAAAGGGGAAAAACATCCAAATTTGGCAAGTTTACATTAAATAACATTATATTAAGCACTTGTTGATTTTTTAAAATGACTTTTCTGACATTGAAAACGGCTGGCCTATGGGGGTCTTTCTTGCACAATTGGTCTGGCAGGGGAAAGGTTAAGGTTTTGGCAGTAAGTTAAATCAACTGGCAGTAAATAAAATTAATCGACAGTATAATAATAAATTGCCAGTATCCACTGTATCAGTATGAATGTGGTCAGTTATGCAATTAAAATGCCTAAAACCTATTATTAATTACCATTCATTAACTATATCCAGCCAATTTTTTTTCTACTGCCGATTGATATTTTTCTACTTGCAAATGATTATTTTTTACTTACCTTTTAAGGTATTAATTACTGACGGCTTAGTAAATATTTATTCTCCCCGTTAATTGAATTAAATACTACCAAAAAAAAAATAGCTGCCCAACACAAAATGGTATATATAATCGTGTCGGAAACAACAGGGTCAGATCCTGTCTGCCCAGAAGTGGGCGACGTCAATGGCGTTACTTCTGGCCATCATCAGGTCTTCCTGGGTGCAGCTATTCGGGCACAGCGCACACTCCAGAAGGTGTGACAGGGTCTGCTCCACGCCGCAGTCACATTCAGTCGGTCCGCTGTAAAACTGCCAGGCCCTCATTTGTGTCCTCGTCTTGCATACTCCGGTCCGAAGTCTGTTAGGTTAGCGAGACACCCAGTGCACCAGTTATCCTGTACGCCAAATGTCCGGTGCACCGGACGTCCAATGCGCCCCACGTCGTTGCCGATAAGTCTTTGAACGAATTTTCTGTGATCGATAGGTCGTGAAACCATAAGAAATATATTTATAATAAATTATAATCCATATAATGTAGAAATAAATGTCTCAGTTATTGAGATTGTGGCCTTTAGGTTTAGCCGTGTGTGGTGAATTTACTCTTACCAATATTTCGACCGCCATTGCAGAGGTCTTCTTCAGAATTGATGACTTAGTTTTTTAATATTGGTAAGAAGAAATTCGCCACACACGGGTAAACCCAAAAGCCACAATATCAAATCTGGCTGTGAAAACCTAAGAAGTTATTGTCTCAGTAATTAAACTCCAAGGTAATGGTAAAAACAAAATATTTGAATTTGTACTTTTTCAATAATTACTTATTGATAAATCGTGAAATATCATGAAATATCAAGTTATACCTACCTAACTAACCTTCCGAATTTCGACAAAAAAATATCCACAAAAATAATAATGTCATTTCAATTAAGTGCATCAAGGTCGAGTCTATTAGTTTTTATTTGCCGAATGTTTGATATTTTTTCGATCGCACCTATTTTTAAACGATCTTCTTGAGTAGGTAAACTGCTTAATACTTTTTTTATGTAAGCACATATAAGGCAATTCGAGACTCTCTGTAGTATACTAATTTCGCAGCCTTAGACTGAGGTATATTTGACATCTAAATGATGTACCTAAAATCACGGGAAGGCCTTCAGCCACTGTGTAACAAGTAGCTTTTTGCGTGCGTCCAGTAACGGATCCCCATCCGGGTCTCCAAAATCAGGACGGGACAGGGAGGGCTTCACCAAGCGAAGCTGTTGCAGTGGTCACATTGATCAACATTGTTTAAATATCGGATAGAAGGAGAAATTGATAACACATTGAAGCGATTGAATCGCGATGAAAAGGTTAATATTTAAATATTAACCTTTTCATCGCGATTCAATCGCTAATAAAAAACAAACCAATTAAGTATTTGGAGTTTTTTTTATTTTCTATCGATTGAACTTGAAAAAACAAGAATGCATTAAATGTTTGACTATCTATAAGATTAATAGATTTATTATCAACTGATTTAAACAACAATTCAGTGAGTATTTTTACTACTTAGTTTACGAACGGTAAAAAGTGAAGAAAGTATGTTTAAAACACCGGTTATCGTTCGATCAGAGAAGTTAAACAATTAGGTGCCCATATAATTGACCAGCGACAATAGAACACGGTTCTCGTTAAATAACTGAAGTTAAGCAACGTTGGGAGCGCGCCAAAATAAGATAGGTCACAACTGTTGCTAACCGCGTGTTGCCGGTCGGGTTAAGCCGATCCGCTGAGTTATGACCAAATGCTCCAGGCCTTGGAAGCGTCTGGCTATTAATAATAACTTCTTAAAAATTCCGATTAACAATTCACTCAAAAATGTGTCTCGGATATTACAGTGTCGTCTCTTCAAGTCCTTGGAGATCGTCGGAAACCATATGTTCTCAGGTAGACCTTCAGGAGCAGAGATATCTTGGAAGGAGGAAAAGACAATGGCAACTGACATAACGTAGTGGCAGTAATTTTCAGTAATATGATCTAGATATGGTACACAACGTGTCACGGATGTTAATATAGTTCACGTAAGGGAGGCCCAATTCAGACATGAACTCCACGAGTTTCTTTGGAGGAATAATTTGTTGACGTCGTCTGTTTGATGAGCATGGGGACCTTCTTTTGCTTGTCTTTATTATTGCTTTGTTCTTAATACTTAAGTAATAAGTACCTATATTTGTATATATTGTATTTTTTTTTTAATTTTATGATTAATTCTTATTATACTTCACAAAATAATTGAGCTGTTCAAACTTGTAATGTTTCTGTAAGGGAAAAAATAAATAAATTCAAATTGAAATTGAATTGGTTGGATCGAGCTGCTCCTCAGCACCAAATGATCCTGAACTTAGAGCAACGGTGGTGCTAGTTTATTTAAAATTTATGTCAATTAATCGTTTTATATTATAGATCCGGCGATCTCAATCGGTGGGGGGTGAATTATTAATTTAATTTTAAAAACATCCATTAAAAATACTATTTAACTATCAATTGCAAAAAACTAAAAAAATTCAAGCACTTACGACATAACGGATGCATAATTTTTTTTTTTTAATAATTATTATTTAAAAATAAAATGTTTTATAATTTATGAAGAATATGTTAAAGACGCCTTTCCGCCACGAATTTCTGTTATTATGTTAATAGACCTTTAAAGAAAAAAAAATCTGACAGGAAGAGCTAAATAAATTATTTAATTGATAAGTACACACTAATGTTACTTGTAAAAAATATAATTAATTCATTAGATGTTCCAATGCGGCGCGCTTCTCAAACTTTTTTTTTTTTTTTAAAAGTTACCTGAAAAACTTCACAACATCAAATGCAGATTGTTCTCAATGGTCAAAGCGTTTGCTTTGTGACGGAGATTAAAAAAAAGGTTTTTAATCGATTTCTGAGCTCTAAAATACCCCCGGTTGGTATAAATGTGATCCCTCACCCGTAAAATACCAGTCATACCTTATTAATTGAAATTGATCGTAGACGAATGTCGTCCCGTGAGGACCGCCCATTCATAGTAAATTCTTGTAATAATGAGCATGATGCGTGAATCTCGAGCTGCAGTCTATGACGTTGGCGGATCAACACTCTACAAACAGCGCTTGGCCATATGCAGCATGATAAGCGTCAAAGAATTACACAGATGAGACTTCAGAATTACTATCACCATCTGTCGGCATTCTCCTGTATGTGTTAACATAAAAATTAAGATAGGCTCAAATAACTTTTTAGGTTTTCACGGCCATATTTGATATTGTGGCTTTTGGGCTCAGACGTGTGTGGCGAATTTCTTCTATCCAATATTTCGACCGCCATTGCAGGGGTCCTCTTCCACTAAGTCATCAGCCCTGAAGAAGACCCCTGCAGTGGCGGTCGAAATATTGGATAGAAGAAATTCGCCACACACGGCTAAGCCCAAAAGCCACAATATCAAAGATAGGCTCTCTTTTGGACTAATTAAGTTGTGTCTGAGCTGGTGTCGCTGAAGTTTGAGGACTCTACTCGTATGTCAGTGTTTCCGCAGATATTAGAAGAATGAAAGATAAATTTTAAAGTTACAGACGCTTACAAATAAAAAGTTTAACGCTGTCTGCGACCCACAGTTGAATATCTTTCACGAGGTGCAATAAATTGATTAATAAATCAGTATCAGGGCGGGGCTTAACCTTAATTTTAATTGTTGTTGCTATAATACAGGTACATATATCAAAACAACGACTGATTATTGACTTATCGAGAACCTAATGATTTCAGAAGTCAATAATTCATTTTGTTGCGTCATCTTTATTTGAATTGCTTATTTGTTTATGCATTTTTTTTTGCATGCAATATATTATTACATTATTGCATATTTAAATGCAGATCATATAAAAGTTATGAGCCATGTTGTTACTTACGGAGTCCAAAAATGCTGTCTTAGGCATACCCTAGACGGGAAGTTTTATTGAACAGTTTTACGCATATTAAATATATATAAAGTGTTTACATTGTTTTGATATGGATTAACGTTGAGCATACTTTATTCGCTTCATGGAATACCGCGGTTTCGCTTTCAATGAAAGTTTCATCAGCTATTCACGTGTATATATTGTAAATATACTTATATGAAATAATCGACAAATGACAATATTATGTAGCAAAGTAAGGAGGAGACATGGGTGAAAATTTAAGGATTTAGAGAATGGCAGACCTGTTTAAGTTATCAACTAACGTTGAATTTAAAATTTTAAATTTATATATATTGTTTACAATGTTTATTAATGAAAGGCTTAGCGCGATTCACGTTATCCACTCATTAAAAGAGGGTAATACATATTTATAAACTTGTATTTAAAGCGAAAATTCCGCAATGTCTTAAAACTAAGGCGTTTAACCAATGCACCCTCCCTGTATTAACTTATGGCGCAGAGACGTGGAATTTGACAGCAAGTCTTACCCATAAAATAAAGGTCACCCAGCGTGCTATGGAGAGATCCATGCTCGAAGTGTCGCTAAAAGTTAGAATCCGAAACGAGGAACTACGCAGAAGAACTCAAGAAGTGGATGCTACTCAACGAATAGGCACACTCAAGTGGAAATGGGCAGGACATATCTGCCGAAGAGACAACGGTCGATGGGGTATTGGAATGGCGCCCAAGAACTGGCAAACGAAGTATTGGCCGACCCCCTGCAATATGGACTGACGACATAAGAAGAATAGCGGGAGTGACCTGGATGCCGAAGGCGGAGGATCGAAGAGGATGGAGACTCATGCGGGAGGCTTACGTTCAACAGTGTACGGATACAGGCTGATGATGAATATTTGAAATTGATCCCAAAGTGAATTTTAAAAATATAAATAATATTAGCCATATTTTTTGTTCTCATATTACTTCTACATGTGCCCATAATTATAAAAGTGGCGTGAGTCAAGAAATTAAAAAAAAAACAGTGCACATGGCATTTTATACAACATGAAGTTGTCACTCATCTGTTTTGAACCAGCATCAAAACACAAACCTTTAAATATCTTAGAACGAATGAAACATGACTTCCGTCACTTTCATAATAATGGGAACTTATATGGGTCATCATGAATAACGCCTCTTAACCTTTTAAATGCCAGTAGGTAGAAGTGTAGCTGTGCACAGCAGGCCGTGAATTTTTAATCAAAATAAATCATTTTTAAATCTTGGGAATAAAATGCAAAACTGTAATTTCGACTGTTTAGTGAAGTACTACAAAATCATCCCAATAGATGTCTCTGTGTGTTCTATATTTTAAATTAACCAAAAAAACGGGACATATGATGACACAGAGGCTCAAACCAGAGCGAGAATACTCGCTCTTTTTCTATAGCCGGCCTGCTGGGCACGGCCAAGAATGCGAGTAATCTCGCTCTTGGCACAGAAGCGGTTGATTCTGTCACTGGCCATTATCTATACCACATCTCAAAACATCTCTGCCCCCAAAAACCTGCTTAGCTTAGCAGGAAAGATAAAAAGACAAAAATTAGAGTGTGGATGAAATGTGTGAATGCTTGTTTAGTGCAAAATTACCCTAAGGAACACGAATATAAGGTTAGGTCATGTTGAACGGATGCCAAAGTAAAACGAAAACTATAGTTTTTTTTTATTCGATTACTTGAAATTCAAACGTTCAAACATTCGTCTTGATATTGCGTGTTAGGTGTGGTGCGTAAAGTTAACATTTGTTCTTCAAATCGAGGTCTTGGTTTGTGCTCGCATTACCAACCACACCCTTATACGTACCTTTGCATGCAATAATTACCATTAATTATATACCACTGATCATACCATTTCCTACATTGATTTTAAACAAAAGACTGTACAAAGCAGGTACGCACTGCATTAATTTGAAGGGGTTTGAAATCATTCTGATTTTTTTTATTTTTTTTAATAATATATATATATTGAGAATGCAAAACAAGACAGACAGACATGGCGAACGTGCACAAGGAGAGCTGAACCCAGATGATGGGAAATGGCTAGGATAAAGAAGAATATATGTATATTATATATACGAGTTAACATCCCATTTACTTAAAGAAGACAACTTCAGTCGCCGGAATCGTTATTAGGATACTTGGTGGACGTATAAGGAGCAGATGAAAACACACAGACTTTTTTACAAGCTCATTGTCATATATTTAATTACATGATAAAATTTGACAATCTCGACCCGGGCGGAGTTACATGCTTTCAGGCACCGGGCCGACCACAACCCGACACTCGTCGCGGTCGGGGGACAGCTACTGGCCACTAAGCGCTCGCAGTGGACGACAGCTCAGCATCGCAATTGGCGATCGACAGAATTAATGGCGCACCAATGAAAGACAGCCATGTACAATACTAATGACACACCCGTGACCGGACAAAAAATCAATATGACGACACATACATGTCCAACGAGCAAACAAAAAGAGATGAAAGATCGCATATCAAGGTTTTCGGCACAAGCCTGCAAGGGTATATCCATCTAATGTCAGAGTATATTTAAAATATCATATATTCGAACAATTATTTGATGTATTTTTAAAAAATCATCTGTTTTCTTAACCCATTATACGGCTGCATTAGATTTTGTAGGTGGAGATGCAAGATTTTGTTGTTGAGAACAAATTCTCATAATTGATACTGTGAAGAAGTGTTTCATCAATTCACTTGAAACTGTAAAGTAAAAACACTAAAAAACTAATACAGCAAATCAACCCTACAACGCATACTGTCTTGCTTAGTAAAGGCGATTCTTCCTAGAGAGTTTGCGAGATTGTTTACAAAACAGTACTTTCTATGTTGTTATTTTGGTTTGAACCACCTCTCAGGACTAAATAATCCAGGCCTCGGGAGCATCGGGCTAATCATCTAATATTAAGAAAACGTTGTAGAAGGGTTGGCTGTAGTATTCTAGGTTACCAATCTCTGTTATAATTTGTAATATTGCTGTTAGTATAATATTTTATATGTGGCATGGTATGAAACACTTAGCGCAACGCATCCGTGTCTTTGCCATTTTTAAGCGATGAATCTCATAATACATTTGTACGGTTAATTATGCCAACATTATCATTACACACATCCATATAATGCGAAGCCAAATCAATTAATGCGATACGATCAACAATATTGCATCATATAGTAACACGCCCTAACGGAAGCATTGCAACATTAATAAAATGTACAATATATTTTTCTTCTTATATCCGTTTCATATCGGTAACGTATGATCACCACAAATTGGCACTACACAGTTCTGTGTCTCGTCCCAAGACATCTCTGCACCTTTTTCATGTAAGCACTGACATCAGCATGATATATCCCTTGCTGACTAGTACCGAAAACCTCGATATACAATCTTTCGTATATTATTTCTGTTCGCTTGTCAAAATATGAATGTGTCTGCCATATTGGAATTTGGGAATAGTTATATAAACCGCCGCTTGTGGCGCTGGGCGAGAGTCCATCACGAGCGCGGCAGTGGTGTGCTGACGGCCGAGACGGTCGCAGTAAGGCCGGCCGGCATGTCATTCCGCCTGGGCCGGAAGCTTGTAAAGTTTATCCTGCTCCTCATCATGTCCTCAAGCGACTGAAACACCTTTTGAGAGAGAGGAGGATGGTAGCACATATGGAAGAATATAGACAGACAGTAATAATAAATTTTATTTGTGGATTATATAAAGCTTGCAATTTTTAAGTATGCACGCCGATTGTCGATACGCCAACTTCATATACTACAGCCCGGCATTCACGCATTCATACATTTTTATGAGGACTCACTATTTGTTCACGGGACAACTTTCGTCTACCAACTATTTTAATTAATGAGTTATGTCAGGCATTTTACCCAATGAAGGATCAAATTCACACCAACTGTGTTTATATAAAACTTAGAAATCGTTTACAAACATTGTAGGTTTAATACCGTCAGGGATCGAACTCACGACCTTCGGTATTCACTAAGCTATACCCACCGGCAATCTGAAGGTCCACCTGGGAACATAAACAACCTCCAAGGCAGGAGCCCGGGGTCATGAAGAGACAGCATCTATATTATCTGGGTCATATTTTGGGTGGTTTGATAAACAATATCTTTACCTAGATCGGTTGATTGGCCAGGTGCTCATGTGACTTTAACTATTTGGTCCTCAAGGGCGGTATAATCTTATCAATGACACGGGGAAAGCACTATGCGGTCACCAGTCAAGTACGGTACGTGTTCGATGAAACTTTACTTCAGTGATCGAATGACAATCGTTGTTATAAAAATTATAAAAAGTTTTTTCCCACGAGCTCCATGGCAGAATCACGAAGACTTGAAGAGACAGTAGTGAGTAGGCTGTAGTATCTAAGCTGTTAACCGTTTCATTACAGCTCGGTGGAATACAAATTATACTGTTAATTATTAAACTAGTATTTGAAGCATAAATGTACTTATCTGGTCTATTTTCATATATCACATTGGTTCTTGTATCATTTAGCTATCACATGATGCATAAAATACTATTCTAAGAAAGTAGCAAAACGATATATCACGGCTACCGATGTCAACGGTAGGGAATCTTACACGCCATATATCGGCTACCGATGCGAACAGGTAGATATAGTTGGAGTTTTTAAATCAGATTTTTCAATAAGGTCGAATGATAAGCCCGAAGCTCACGCAGAGCAGTTTAATCCAACCAACTTATAAAGGCTTTGATACGTTCTAGTTTTAGTTTGCGTCTAATGTTGCTTAACTTTTGTGATCTAACGAGAACCGCGATTTCAGTGTGCTCGTAATTACGAGTATATGTTCCAGATTTGGAACGGATATGGATAAAAAGAAGTGCACAAACAGATTTAAAATTAAATGTATTTAAGAATCAGCTACTGAATCGTCAGTCTAGTAGGTATTTTAAATTTAACAACTACATACATACCTGTACACCGCACTTGCGAATTTTTCGCAGGCGTTGTTCTAGTAGGTATATAATAATTATTTAAATGGTACGATTTTTATAAAAGGAACAAAATCAAGGTTGCTATTCTGATTTGAGATTTATGAAGCCGATAACATTTTCAATATTGTGTGAGAAGCTTTTTTTTCACAACAACAAAAAACTCATTATTTTATTAGGTTATAAATCTTTTTTACATTGCAATTGCATTTTTTTTTCATTGCAACTTTAGCGATTTTTTATTATTTATTTGTATTCAATTGAGCCATTAATCATATGTTTGTATTCAATGAAATATTTAATAATATATCGGCCATTTTTTATTGTCTATAATTTAGACTCAATTCATCTTTTTTGTCAATTAATTTGTGAAAGTTCGAGATATATGCACAGCGGTTTTCTTTGATGTCGAGGTCTTTGTTTCGGTCGGTAAAGGTACGAAATGTACCGCTGCATTCCAATTTGAATAATAATTAGGTTGAATACTAAATATATGTAATTTTGTAGGTTTTCACGGTCAAATTTAGATTTAAAATATGATTAACTAATCACCAAAAATATGACTCAGATACTTAAGTCCCTGGGTTACTACCCAGGATGTTGCCAGGAACTGTATTTACGTTCCCAGGTGATCCTTCAGAAGCAGATATATTTTGGCACAAGACGTGGACAACGGCAAATGGCGTAACTAAGTGGTAGTAATTAGTAGTGATTATTTTATGTTACGGATATTGGAAAAGACCCGTTTGCACACACGTTTCTTAAGATTTGAAGTAAGTCGAGGGGTGAGGCTTCTTCACGTGAATCATTCTAATTTAAAGTAGTAAGTATGCATTGCTTACTTCAGAAATGTCTGTGAATGCAGGTTTAAAGTTGATTTCCTTTAATCTAAGGAATGTCTTTGCATACGGATGTAATTTTCAACAACGTGTTTTTCAATACCGCGATTCCTGTCTCAACGTCATAGGGGATTAACTGTACAATAAAAATCTTTATATTTACACATACAAATTTACAGTAAACATCGTCTCATATACAATCTCATCAATAAATCGGAGAACAATAGACGCTACGCACCACGAGCTTTATACAGCACGTTCATTTCGTTACCCAACGTTGAATTCTCGGTCATCTTGCATTTCGCCCATCGAGTCGAGAAATAAGCAACAAAGACTAGAAAAGACGAAGAACAAGTTACAAATATAAATAATACGTATTAATAATATATTTAATGTACACGTATCAATTTCTCGATTCGATGTGCGGTGCAAAATGGCTGAGCAGCCAAAGTTGGGTTAACAAAATTCGTGATTCATATTCCCACGTCTGTCGTTTGTTTGTTATATTATGATTTCCCTTATACATTAATGATTTCCTAAAACCACATTTACCCATCACACAATTCATATACACCTTTTCGCTCACTCCTTTGCTTTATATAGAGCCAGCAAAATTTTAGCAATTGACTTGAAAATGGCCATCCGACCTGGCTGAAACATGTCGTCAAAAAAAAATATATGTGGAATAAATTCTAAAGAATCTTTTATTTTATATCTGATATTATGATTTGTTAATGAAAGAAATGTTGTATGAGATGGTGTTTACTGTGAATTTATATGTGTTTCAGTTGTTTAATATTGGTATTAAGAGTCTTTGGTTGTTTATTTCTAAAGTAATAGAACGTCGAACTATATTCTAACTGTACCGAAAAAAACATTATATTTGTTTTATTTGCACGATATGTCACGAATTCTTCAATATCCAGCTTTGCAGCATAAGAGTTTCCGGTCATTACTGTAATTGCTGAATATTTTGTTGGAAAGGTCGTTGCTTCTTGGTTCTTGGTTTAGTTTGGCTATAGTTGTCCCTCCCACCTCGCCCATGGGACAACCTTGCTGCAGTTGCTGATCGTACAAGGCTTACGTTTAATAATGCTTAACAGAACTGTTCAATTCATTACACATTGCGTCATGAAGGAAGCTATATTTGAGAAAATGTAGCACAGTGCTGTGCGACGTTTGGAATGTCATATCTCAAAAGAATGGAGTGTTTCATTCGTTTATTTTAGGGAGAATTTACACATTGTATCCCGGTCACTTTAAATTCGCTAGAGCGTCTTTTAATGCTACGCGCAATAATTGGGACTCGCAGCTTTACTTGATCAAAACAATGTGTCGAATATATAGTGCTTGTAAACACGGTATGGATACCCAATCTTCTTTATGGTTGTGAATCTTGGCATCTCACCAAGAGCTAATGCAGCCGTATAATGGGTTTCAACAGCAAATGCCTGCGTAGAATACTGGGGATACGATAGCTTAACATTGTGAGGAATGACGAGGTGAGAGATAGGTCAAGCCAGTCTTTCATACAACAGTCGGTCAAGAGACGAAGGTGAATATGGCTGGGACATGTTTTGCAAATGCTGTAGTAGATCATTAACTACAGCTGGTTTTTCTTCAAGTTCCAGGGCTCTCGTTGTTCTGCAAGGCCGTCGGGAGCTGTATATAGAATATACTCGGCGGAGCTGCGGGAGGCTGCGCTGACACGGGATGGCTGACGTTTTATGGCGGCGGCTCGTAATGTCCATACGCTCTAGTTGAGGGAGCGGGCATGTGTAAAATGTATACCAAAAATTCAATTTTGTATTTTACATCGACAATGTTTTTGATACAAGAACGAAGCAAATTTTTTCATTAGTCGATACGATTCGATGATTCGATATGACCAACGACAATAGAATGTGGAACAACGATTATCGATCGATCAAGTCAAGTTGCATACGACGCGGACTGTATATGGATGGTAACCGCCAGGTGTCTACCGAGTGTCATTGATTGGGCTAAGTCAAACCTTTAAAACAAAATGGTTCAGGCTTCAGAAAGCATACCATCTGCATTCGAGAGGTAAGACGCTTGAAGAAAAGCGGCTCTTGTGTTTGCTTTCTTGTGGAAACCGTTTACAAGATGAGTCATTTAGCCATCACAGATGCGAAACACAGATCTATAGCGGGCCATGGCGTCTGAACCTGTAATTTGATAATTAATATTATTTTTTATGAAGGCCGGGTGATTAACCTTAAATGCCTAAATTATGGGCCATTAAGAGAGCAATGAATAATATGCATGAATGGATATATATTTATATCGTAATAACTATAAAAAAAACCAGATTACGTTTTTTTTAATAACATGTAGGATTGTCGTCAATTGATGATGAAATATATACCATACGAGTATATTTCGCTTGCCATTTTTGGGGATGGATAAGTCTAGTCAGATATGGAGTGTGGATTTGAAATCATGCTTGAAACTGTGACGATTGACGTATTAATTTCGGCTTTACTTAGTGATGTCATCCGAAGATTTCCACCAGTTTCCGAAAACCTGTGTGTTATTTTGTAAATATTTTATTGAAATCACATTGTATGGAATCGTTCTGTATATATATTTATAGTTTCGACTTTTGAGATCACTTACACTCGTGATTATACAATTATTACTCAAAGTGCAATAATTTTTGTAACGTACACACATCTTTGGTTTGCGTCATTATTATGCGAGGTTTGCGTCATGATTATGTGAGATTAGGATTTTTTTTATTCAACCTCATTTGTTATCATAACATTACTTCATAATCATCATCAAGGTGAGTTCTTCCACTGTTGAACGTAGACAAACCGCAAAAGTCTCCATCCTTTTGGATCCTCCGCCTTCCGCATCCAGGCATCTCCCGCTATTCTTGTCGTCAGTCTCATAGAGGGTTGGCCAACACTCACTTTACCAGTTCTTGAGCGACACTACTATTCTTTTCTTTCCCATCGACCGTCGTCTCTTCGGCAGATATGTCCTGCGCATCGCCACTCGAGTGTGCCTATTCGTTGGGTAGTATCCACTACTTGAGTTCTTCTGCGTATTTTCTCGTTTCGGATTTTATCTTTTAGCGACACTCTAGCTGGGTGACCTTTATTTTATGGGTAAGACTTGCTGTTAGATTCCCCGTCTCTGCGTTATAAGTCAATACTGGAAGGATGCATTGGTTAAACGCCTTAGTTTTAAGACATTTCAGTATTTTCGCTTTTAAAATTTACTTAAGTTTTCTAAATTTTGTCCACCTAATTGTGAACGCCTGTTGACTTATTTCGAAAGTTGTGTTATCCTGGTTGGATTACTCGGCCCCAGATTTACAACATCGATATGTGTTTCTTCAATGGAGATCGACCCAAGATTTTAGGAATGACTATTTTTTATGCCTTTGGTTGTATGCTTACTTGTAAAGAAGAAATGGAAAGCTAGACCTCAATATGATATTCATCCATGTCTCATTATTTTCTTGATATTAGGTTACCGGAAACTGACCTGAATAAAAAAGACAAATTAAGGTAGGTTAGTTCCAGTAATTATGCGTGTATAAAGCCTTGCTGTTATATTTGACGGCTCAAGGCAATAAAACTATTAATTTTAAATAAGTGTTATTATTTCACCGACCCTGTCCGTAGGCTGTTCATTATAATTTATTATTGTTAAGCGAAAAAATAATGCATCAATAATAACATTGCAAAACATTGTGAAACGCTGTTTCGTTAGAATTTAAATAAAGAAAAGAACGAAGAAATTCAAACCAGCCAATCATAAAAAACAAAAAAAGGCGCATTTTTTTTTCATCGTGTGACCATGCGTTAGTAGATTAAGTATGGAGCGATTCATATGAAATTTGGATGCAATGCTCTATCTAGGTGAATTTCGTTTTTATTCTCACCGTGTCAAACGGAAAGTCAGTTTTTATGTATTGATCTTAAAAGGTAGGCATGCTTTTATTGTTAGGTTTAAATAATAATGGACATTAATGACATTTCATCAAAAAAATATTAAAAAAAAAATGTTTTATCAGTCAACAAAAATTAAAACACCCTAAAAGTGAAAATGAAATATCCATACGATAGTTTGATGAAATGGAGTATTGGAGTTTAAGTATTCTCGGTAACGCAGGTACCATATAAGACGTTTTATGAATATATTTGAAAATATTTTCGTCTCAAAATTAATTTTTCACACCAAATATTATATTTTCTAATATTTTTTTGCCAGCTATCGATATACCTGTAGGCTTCCGAGTAATCGAGGGCAAAACCCCTAGTTAAAATCCGTTTCCATATACTCGGATTATATGAAATTTATGCTATCAAAATTTAAATTGACTCGTATGTATAATATATATATATATTTGGAAAACGAACAGCATTTTTTAAACTTTTACTATATAATCGTACTACGAAAAATATATTATTTTTATATTAAAAACGTTCGTTATTTATCAGTGAAAACGACAACTGCCTTAGTCTAAATTATATTATTTTTTCCTTAAAATAAAAAATTAAATATTTATTTTTATATTCAAGTATATGTTTATCCAATTATAAAAAAAATGAACAAATTATTTTGCTGGAAAAGATGTAAGGTGATACAGTTTCGTTTGATTGTTGTAAAATATAAATATTAAAAAAAAACCTTTATAAAATAGATGTATAATTATTATCTGAATAAATTATTGTTAATTATGAAACTAAAGCGATAAATAATGTAAGAACAGTTAATCTTTATGTAAAGTCAATTATTAAAGCACATAGCGCACGCACTGCAATTATCCATAATAAGGCTCAGTCTTTTTTGTGTAGTTCATTACAGATTAAAAGAAAATATATTTGAACAATAAACGAAGTAATAAAGACATGGTGCAAAAAAATAAAATGCTATTTTTACATAACATTTAAACGTTTATAATCTAGAATGTCTCCATCCCTTTGACAGACAGAAATGCATTAAATATTATTTTTCATTTGAATTTCGCTTCGCTCGCATGTAATTGGTTGATATAGTAGGCAATTAAATTTTATAGACCACTAACCTTCCCAAGAGGCATTATACTTTACGTTACTTTGCAGGTTAGAATCATTTATTTGAAGCATGTACAGTGTGCGGGCTCCCTTACTTTCAGACAATGAACAAGCCGCTTTAGACTTTTCAGGATACCCAAATATGCTGTTAGTTGAATTAATTAATGGTCCATGTATCGTCGTGGTTTGTGAGCGTTTGGTGGAGGACGATGTGTCTCGTTGGCAGCGATTTGTTCGCGCGTTTTGTGAACAAGTTGTTGCCACAATGCCATTGCCCTATCTAGAAGAAGAAGGCTTACTGATAGTGTTGATAATGGAGTCCAACATGAATTTACACATTATTTTGTAAATGTTATCTTTCTATAAGGTATGAATCCTTGCTATCGCATCAAGTATTTATAAAAGCAATGGATATGTTGAGAGATTGTGAGGGAAGCCCAGGTTGGGACTGGAGAACACTAAAGAGGATAAAGGATAATAGGTTTACTATTTCCTATGGCACCTGTCCATGCAATCCTTGGATACAGCAGATCGTAAGACATTCTCTGATGTAGTGCATCATCCATTAGAACAGGAATCGTGTTCTGTGTTGTCGCGTGGGATTCTCTGTCATTTATTGGGAGGACATTTCTATACTGTTTGTTGCTTGGTTCTGACGGTTCCTTGCTGTTTTAAAGTACATCAAAGATATCATCGGAATAACGCCTATGGTTAATTTGTCAGGTACAACACGCAACAATTTTTCAATTATTTTATGCAAAAAATAATTATGAAAAATAAAATGTTACTCATCCTGTAAAATACTTCACAAGTAAGGTACCATACATTTTAAAATATCTTTAAAAAACAAAATTGTAATTAGCACAGCTACAATGTGGTGACCCTAGTACCAATGACAAAGATTGTTTAAAAAAAATAAGTGTCATTTTAATGTGAGATCAATTCTATCATATAATTATATAAAATTACTCTTATAATAATGCAGTTTCACCAAGAGCTGTCAGTTTACAAGTTTACCACCAATTTAAATGCCACTATGAGTACTTGTTTTCACACGGTAATGATTACCAGAGTATAATAAATTTAATATGTTTTAATGTAAGCACATACAGGGGAATGCCGACAGATAGGTGTATAAAGATCTCACCTGTGGATTATGTGACACTTGATTTATTTAATGATAACAAAGGGAAAATAATGAATATGTACCATGAAGATGGTATAAATGAAAAATATAATATCATAAATGAAAATATAATCTCGGTTAGAGGGGCACTGGATGCGCCTTCACGTAGCCATCCAGTGGTGATTTGGTGCTCCACTCACTGAGAGTCAGTAGTTGTTAAAAATAAAAATTGTAAATGTATTTTCTTATATCTTATTTTCTTTTTATATGTCTATGCCAAATTATAATTTTTATGGCTCTGGTGGCTGAATAAATCAAATTATTATCATTATTAAGGCACAAAGTTACTGCGTTCTACGAATATATATATATTTTGCCGGCAGGTATAGCTCAATGGTGAAAGCGTTTGCTTTGCAAGCCAAAGGTCGTGGGTTCGATCCCCAACGGAAATTTAAAAATAAGATTTTTAATCGATTTCTGAGCTCTAAAATACCCCCGGTTGGTGTGAATTTGATCTCTCACCCGTAAAATGCCAGTCATAGCCTATTAATTAAGATTATTGGTAGACGAAAATCGTTCCGGGAATACCACCCATTCATAGTAAATTCCTGTAATAATAAGGATGATGCGTGAATCTCGGGCTGTAGTCTATGACGTTGGCGGATCAACATTCCACATGCAGCATAGTAAGCGTCATAGAATTTCACAGATGAGACTCCAGAATTACTATTACCATCTGTCGGAATTCTCATGTATGTATTTACATAAAATAAGAATGTATATAAATTTTTTTAAGCTTGCTAGGAGATTAAACTTTTCTAGTTTTGATTAACAACGGAGCGCTTTATCTTCCCAGCTATACCCCTAGGCAAACAATAATTACAATATAAATAATATATAATAAGTACATTGTGGTAATGTTTATAAATACATAGTTGTGCTTTGATTGGCTGTCAAAACTGGCGAAGGCAAAAAAACAATGATCGATACTGATTGTTGTGTTGCTCAATTAAACCATGTTCGTTTGTTGTTACATTGAATGTTTATTCAAATTGTTGTAATGAAAGTGTAGTCTGGTCGTTATTTAGTTTAACCCTATCGGCGGAGGCTTCAGGAAGGCTAAAGAAAATTATAATCAAATATCAATATTAATAAATGGCTTTCATGCAAAGCCATGTAGACCTAAATAGAGAGAAAGATAACCCAACAGAATATTCTCTAGTGCACAAATCGATACGAAACTGGACTTGAATATCATAAAACTATTTCTACTCCCCTAGCCGGAGCATGTTGTCGTCACGAACTGTACTTGACATGGTCATCGCTTTCTGCTATGTCAGATCTGCCTCCTGAAGCTCAGCCAAATTTATTCTATGTATACAAGTAGTTCCCGACGGCATTCCTAGAGGAATGCTTGAAGAAAACACAGCTTAAATGTATGCCCTCCTATGTCATCCTAAGTAAATGTCCCAGCTAAGACCATGTTCGCCTCTTAACCGACTGTATTATTGAAGGCTGCCTAGTCTGTATTCTCACCTTGTCATTCTTCAAAAAGTCAAACCATCCTACCCCTGTATTATATGCTGGAATCTGCTTTCAAAATGTATTAAACTTTTGCATTGGTATTTTGTGAGATGCCAAGATTCACAGCTGTTAATAAGAATGGGGACGATACTAGCGCTGTGCAGTGAGAGTAATTTGTTTTGTCAGATATTGAGTATGTAATTAAAAGACACTCGAGCGTTCACGCGACAAGAAGAAAGCTTCCTTTGCAGACCACCGTTCTTAATGACATTTTCGCTTAGTTACCTGAAACTCTCATCCCTCATTGGTGTCTGACCGTTGCGGTGGCGAGTGCTCGATCTGGATCTCAACAAGCTCATTTTTGCACAACACCTGGGTCTTTTTTTTGCATCAATTCGCATGCTCAGATCAATTACTACTAAATGTAACAATTGTCAGATATTTGATGTCCGTTACGAATCGCAATTAATATCAATAAATGGGTTATTATAATATATGTAATATGAACAAAGACTTATTATTATTATATGTATAAGTTGTCAGTCTATAAATTTATAATATATATTATTATCAGGTAGCACAGAACTGGTTGTACAACATTGATGTCATTAATTCTCATGGCTTTCGGCCAGTCACTCCAAGTGCACTATTTTTTCATACGATGCACTTGACAGTATGCGGTCTGACTGAGTAGGTAGATTACTGAAAATTGAATTCAGCACACTTATTACATTTGACCACAGAACAGCGTAATTTCGATACCGAACATGTCACTGTCACGGTAATAATCGACTAATTCGCATATTAAAACAGAAATACCTTCTGAACTTAATTGACTCATTTCAAAGAAGAGCAATTCGTTTAATAAACAATGACACTCTTACGTCTAACCTGCAATCAATGGAACATAGGCGTAAGATTGGTTCACTCAGTCTTTTCTACCGCTATTATCACGGTCGCTGTTCTTCGGAACTTAAAGAACTAATTTCTCCTGCATCCACCCACAACCGACAAACTCGTCTTACACTTGCCGAACATACGGTTGATGTGTGTCGACCAAGAACTGGCAGTTTCAGAAATTCCTTCCTTAATGCCACCGGTAAGCTATGGAATCCTCTTCCGGCATCTGTGTTTCCTCCTTCCTTCAATCTGAATCTCTTCAAGAAACAGATAAATATACACTAGCAATCTCCCCAACCCACACACAAACACGAACACAAAACACGTTTCCTGCATGCAGCGTCCAGCCTCCCTGGCTGAGCGTCATAGAGTGCACTGGTCTTGACCGAGTGTGCTCTCCTGCATGCGATCACATTAAAAAAGGTGCAGAGATTCGCGGGGGTACGATGGTTTGATTTTATGAGAAATGACAAGGTGAGATAAGTAAGTCACCCTTCCATACTACAGTCGATAAGGAGGCGAAGTTAGACCTGGTAACGGCATATACTTCGGATGCCGTTGGAGAGCATAAGCAACAGTTGCCTTTTCTTTAAGACCCCGGCTTCGCACTGTCTTCGAAGGCCTATAGAATATATTCGCGAGAGGCAGAGCTGACATGTGATATGGCGAGTACCATGGCGGCTGACAGAGCTTTGTGACTATGACATGCTCCAGTTAGCGGAGCGGACATATTATATTAACCCGTTTCTTGAAGAGATCCAGGTTGTAGGAAGGAGGAAACACAGACGCTGGAAGAGCATTCCATAGCTTTACCGGTGGCATTAAGGAAGGAGCTTTGGAAACGGCCAGTTCTTGGACCTCACTAAAAGCAAATGCTTTATTTCCTTATCCGTTCCATATATGGAACATATGGTAGTCACTGTTAGCTGTCACTGTTAATGAATCGTTCTAGAACATATCTCACCTGAATTCAGAGCAGAAGTCCGAGTACTTGAAGAAAGGGTAGCTGTAGTTTGCCAATACAGCCGTGCTAAATTGGTTTTGAGAACAAAGTGTTATCAATTGTGCCACATTTTTTTTGTATTAAATATATAATACTGAGAAAATAATTATTCTAAATAGGAAAAGAAAAATCTAAAATTCCATGATGCACGATAAAAATGATACTGAGACACGCTGAGAAGAAGACCTGGAAAGACCACAGGCAACCTGGACTGCAACTGTAGACAAGGATCTGAAAATCTCTGGGCTTGACCGAGAATGCAACGCAGGACAGACAGACATGGCCAATGTGCACAATGAGAGCCGACTCCAGATGATGGAAAATGGCGAGGCTAAAGGAGAAGAAGGTAAAAGAAAAATGTAGTAAGATTTGAAAAAATAAAAATTAATCCAAGTCATGTAATTAAAGATCGGAAGGTAGACAGCCATTGCATTATTAAAAGCCTGTATAATTTTTATGGTCTGTGAAAAAATATGTTACAATTTTTTTTATTTGACGAATTAATTAATAATTATTATACATCTCAAATGATGACATTTTTCTTTCTCGTTTACTCAGATGATCTTCATGTTACTGCTCAGTACAGGGATATTAAAATGCGGCTGCATTGTTGCATTAATAAGATGCAACGATTCAACTGAGGAATAGGGTCAAGATAATTTATAAATACTATGAATTAATGGTAACTGTTATTGTTATTTACATTCAGATTTACACAAACGTCAATTAAAGTAACGATTCGCATTAGGCCGATTATACACCACGACTAAAATAAACATTGTTTTATAACGAACAACATTGGAAATAGTTTTTTTTTAAATCAATACTAAGTGTAGCCGAGAGTGAGAGTGTTCTACTGTCATGCCAGCGTTTGTGGGTTCGAGTATTTTTTCCTCTCATCTTTCGATGTGTGACTTACTTATATCCGTATGCAAGATTTGAAGGGTGTCAATAGCTGAGGCTTCCTCACTTTAATCCCTCTAAAGCAAAGTATTATAGATTGTCTACCTTAACCCTTTCTTTACGGCTCGGTGGAATACAAATTATACTGTCAATACGGCGTGAATTTTTCAAACCATTTTTTTTGCTTAAAACTAGTATTTGAAGCATAAATGTACTTATCTGACCGATTTTCATTGATCACATTAGTTCTTCTATCCTTCAGCTATCAGATGTTGAATAAAAAATCTTATATTTAACAAACGTTCATTATGTAACTCCATACATGTGGTGGCATTAACACATGTGGTTTACAGAAAAATCGGCTCCTGTGACGAAAACTAACGATATTTATTTACATGCTTTACAGATTCCTGTATAGAAAACATGTAGTTTGATAAAGGAAATGACTGCTCTTCCAATTTCCTACCGTAGATGTCACAATGAGTACTGAAAGTAGCAAAACGGTCGGGGAATCATTGACGGCATATGCTGACAACCGATGCGAAAGGGTTAAGGAATGTCATGTCTCTGTCAGCCGGCAGGTTCCTCGCCTCATCCCACGTCAGTCTTACCTCCAGGAGCTTCGCCGAGAATATTATTTGTATAGTTATTTGGACGACACGAGCTCGGGGGCTTGAAGAAAACACAGCTTAAATTTATGCTCTCCTACGGCATCCGATGTACATGTTCCAGTTAGGACTATCTTTGCCTTTTAACAGACTGTAATATGGGAAGACTGCGTATTCCATTCTCTCACCTTGTCATTCCTCACAAAGTTAAACCATCGTATCCCAGTAATCTATGCTGGAATCTGCTTTCAAGATCTATTATATACTTTGAATTTAATTTTTAATAATTTTCATAATCCAGTGATAAGATCTCTACGCCACTGTGGTATTTTCCTGAATGTGTTTACACAGAAAAAAAATGAATATTGATCATTGAAACAATAAAATCGCGTGATAATTATAGAAAAATAGCATCTTGCCGTCAAATCCACTATTGTTGGCATGAATTGATTAAAATTGTTAATTTAATCAAATTCAAAGAAATCGTTTTTTATACACAACCACGCCCGAGGTAGATTAAAGCTCATATTATTAAGCTTTAACCTATAAATAACCATCAATAAAAAAAATGAGAATATAAATGATGTAAATTATTTTTTCTAGGGGTATTACTAAATAATTCGTTCGCCTACCATGCTATAGGTGGTAGGTACGATCCTCAAAAAATAATTTATAAAATATATTTATACAAACTTTTAATTGTGTTTTTTGCCCGGAAATGCAATAAACGATTGTATCGTGTGTAAATGAAGAATATTGAACATTAATTATTTTTTATATGGCGCATAAAAAACGGAAATCATAATTTAATTGATCATAAATCAAATTTCCAATTAACTATTGTATAAATCTACAACAAATACCATCATATCAAACATTACAGTTAAACTTATATATTGTTTATAATAAAGGGTCCGACATCTAGCATTTTTTTAACTAGTGCTTATTTCGTGAATGGTAACACTTAGCTCATGTCTGATTTGACAGATAATTAGTTTTATCCTTCCGCTAAACGAATATGGTTATGTATACGCTTGAACAACGCTGAAAAATATTGTGACATTACTTTGAAAATCAGGCCATTTTCCTTCGAAAATGAGCAAGGAGTGGCCGTTACAGTCAATGGCGATCGTTATCGGGCCATTTTTGTTCACAAAAATTGAAGAGGAGGATATTGGCAACGTTTGGTTTCAACAAGACGGCGCTATGTGCCACACAGCTGAAGCTACACTCGATGTTTTGCGCCCCATTTTAAAAAAAAAAAAGTTATTTGGCAGACCCTTTATTTACAACTACGCTAAATACTGAATCATTCAACAGCTTTTTTCATTTATTAATTGACAAATTAAATGTTTACAGTATTTGTGGTAGAATCGATGGTCAATTAAATATATATTTTTTTAAATTTTATATTTCTCATTGTTTTTTAAATTTTATTTTCCTCATTGGTTTATTAAGTAAAACTAAGATTGAGTAAAACTATGATATTCTTACATCACAGTTTTATTCAATATCTCCCATCGTTTATAGTCAAGAAAATTATTTTTGACTCATGACGATTTAACTAAAGGGTCCGCCAAATAACTTTTTTTTTTTGAAAATGGGGCGCAAAACATAGAGTGTAGCTTCGGCTGTGTGGCACGTAGCGCCGTCTTGTTGAAACCAAATGTTGCCAATATCTCTCTCTTCAATTTTTGTGAACAAAAATGGCCCGATAACGATCGCCATTGACTGTAACGGCCACTCCTTGCTCATTTTCGAAAAAAAATGGCCTGATTTTCAAAGTAATGTCGCAATACTTTTCAGCGTTGTTCAAGCGTATACACAACCATATTCGTTTAGCGGAAGGATAAAACTAATTATCTGTTAAATCAGACATGAGCTAAGTGTTACCATTCACGAAATAAGCACTAGTTGAAAAAAAAAAGTTAGATGGCGGACCCGTTAAATACATTTTATTAATTCGATTTTTTGTTAAACAAAACATGAAATCATTAAAGTATTTACACGCTTTTAGCTATTTTGAGGCAAAAACGTAAAATAGAAAAATATTAAATTATTTTGGTAAATACTCAAGAAACGATCTTTTTTTAGTGTAAAAATACTCTTACGATATTATACCTATCTAAAATCTATATATATATACAACACCAAATTATTGTTCATTTGTTAAAATTCTTTGATATTCATTACTGGGCGTTATCGTTTCCCGCCAAAACGTACGTAAAAACTGTTCCACTTTTAAAAGGTGTGAATTCAAAATCAATTCAAAACTGATCTTCCGGCACATTACCGCCAATTTTAAACAAAAACAACAACTGCCGGCGGGCATAGCTCAATGATCAAAGCGTTTGCTTTGCAAGCCAAAGATCGTGGGTTCGATCCCCGACGGTAAAAAAAAAAAACGATTTCTGAGCTCTAAAATACCCCGGTTGGTATGAATTTGATCCCTCACCCGTAAAATCCCAGTTATAGTATATTAATTAAAATTTGTGGTAGACGAAAGTCGTCCCGTGAAGACCACCCATTCATAGTAAATTCCTGTAATAATAAAGGATGATCCGTGAATCTCGGGCTGTAGTCTATGACGTTGGCGGATCAACACTCCACATGCAGCGCTAAGCCATATGCATCATGGTAAGCGTCACAGAATTCCACAGATAAGACTTCAGAATTATTACCACCATCTATCGGTATTCTCCTGTATGTGTGTTTACATAAAAAAAACTATAAACGTAAATGGTGTGATCGAAGATAATTCTTAATTAACAACAGTAATGATATCACGAACGATTAATTATTATTTGGTTTCGCTTGAGTGGTGCATTGGATCTTCTGTCGATCGGTTTGTTTAAGTGATTTCTCATTTCGTCATTTTTTTTCTGCGAATGGGTGTGGCCCTGCCCCTTATTTAACGTAAGTTTCTACATAATTAAACGATAATGTAAAGAGTTACACGCAGCATTAAAAATATATACAAACTACGTATTAATTATCACGTCAGGGCTAAATAGGTTCAACAGGGCTTTAGTTTCAAAAGGACGTCTAGAACACCGGATATTAAAGCTTCCTTTTTTCAAGTTATTGAGGCCTACTCTTGTATCTGTTAGGAGTCACATATTTGTATTGGGAGAAGACATTTACGATGGCAACTAACTGAACTGAGTGGTGGAAATTTTGGTTACTTTATACCTAGGTTAAGTTTAAGGTTAAGTTTATACCTGGGTTGCCTGGGCATAGAACGAATATAGGTAGATGTTTCTAAAGCTCTACAAACTCACTCGTACATAAACGGCATGGACTATTTTTTTCTTCACATATGCGATTATCAGTTGTAGTGATGCATAAATCATATCTGTCGATTATATGACATTTACCATGTTACATATGGCTTAGCGCTGAGTATACAGTGTTGATCCTTCTATGTTCATCATCCACTTATTTCACGAATTTACAATGAATTGGTAGTGTTCACAGGATGCTTTTCATCTACTACTAATTTTAATAAAAAGGCCATGACTGGCATTTTACGGGTGACGGATCAAAGTCAGACAAACTGGGGGTATTATTGAGTGCTTCTTAATCGATTATTAAAAAAATATCTCCACCGGGGATAGAACACACGATTTTCGGTTTGATAAGCAAACGCTTTTCCACTAAGCCATACCTGCCGGAAAATGCGTGTTTTTCATACTTCATGTCACAGAAAATAAAAAAAAACAAAGCTGTATTTTCTTCACGCGTTTAGGGCTTGCGTCACAAAATTAAGCATTGATCGTGTATGTAAAATGTAATATCGCAAAGTTCAAGCGTATTAAAGAATAAATTAAACAATGAAGTTATTTAACAATAAAGCAAATGGTAAATTGCCCGATAAACGGATAAATTCTAAAACTAGAATATACGAGTACATGTAATGTATAGTACTTCGGTGGAACAGCAATGCACCAGGAGACGAAACTGACATGGAAAAAGTCGAGGATCAGAGTATTGTTTTGACTATATACTCTAGCTAGGTAGCGGATATGGAATGATGTTTATGACAATGATAGTCCTCTTAATTAGCGATAGAAAGGCATAGCACAAGGTTCATCGTAAGGCCCTGCACGCATAGTCTCCAGGTCTCTCACCTGGTGCCGTGATCAGCCGTCATGGGATGTTTATGTTCGGAGCAATCGCCCTTGGACCGACTGAGACTTCAAACCAGCAGCTGGTTTATATATTGCACAGTACAAGATTATGTTCTCTAACTGGCGGTAGACATGCAGATTCTCTGAATAGTTTGCAAAACATTGTATGCATAACAATAGATGCATATTATCAATAATACAAAAATAGATTGATGAACCCATAAAGATTCGCATTGATTACTTGTTATTTTTAAAATACTATTTTTTATTCAATTTCAACTGAATATAAGTCTGAGGCGGATGAACCTTTATGGTCATCGGCATTAGGATGTGGAAATCAAGGGGAAAATACCACATTAAAGGTCTTAAAGACATCCCACGTATCAGCAAAAAAATGATTGCATCTCAAGTAAAATTTTCCGGAGATAAAATAGTCCCCCAATCGGATCTCCGGGTGGGGACTGCTCGAGACAAAACAACTAAGACAAATAAGAAAAACCTTCAGCCAACAAGATACGCCACCTGGAATGTTCGAAAATTACTGCAGAATGGCACCCTAGACGGGAGTATTTGCAGCAAGTATTCGAGGACATGAACTGTAGCGCTTATGCTGAGCTGAAAAGGGTTGCGGAGGACCGAGAGGAATGGAGATCGAGATGCAAGATTCTGTTGCTGCAAACCAATCCACCGGATTGATACTACGAAGAAGATAAGTTTATAGTTCTGTCAGCTAAAATGATCTTTACCGCGTTCCGAGGCATTTTCTTCTCGTATCAATTTTTCAATCGGAATATTTTTGTCCAGTGACAATAAGCAAACTGTAAGCGCGTTTTTCGATAGATGATCGAAATTAATTACCACTACGCGTTGACGGGCACCGCCTGTGGTTTTCTTCTCGTAAAATTTTTTAGGCCCCGCGAGTCTCAGGCTCATCATCCGAGATCCTTTAAATTTCCGATAAACAAATCGTCTCATCATCATCATCAGCCTGTGTCCGTCCACTGTTGAACGTAGGCCTCCCGCATGAGTCTCCATCCTTTTCGATCCTCCGCCTTCCGCATCCAGGTCACTCCCGCTATTCTTCTTATATCGTCAGTCCATCTTGTAGGGGGTCGGCCAATGCTTGGTTTGCCAGTTCTTGGGCTTCATTCCAATACTTTTCTTCCCCGTCGACCGTCGTCTCTTCGACAGATATGTCCTGCCCATTGCCACTTGAGTGTGCCAAAATCGTCTCAAAATGCTTTAAATACTATAAGTCGAGCTTCTGCATTGGAGGTTTTCGGAATCTATATATGTTTCTTAGGTTGACCTCCGGGTGGAGAGGTGTCTTGGGCGGGAAGCATGGTCAACGGCAACAGACAGATCTAGTGGCGGCAATTCGTGGTGACCATATGTTAGAGATATGGAACGAATATATTTTTTATGTAATGACACACAGGAGTATCCTGGCAGATGGTGAAAGTGATGCAGAAATCACATCTGTGTGTATGATTGTATACCACTTACAAATATTACATAAAGCCGGCCGTCATAGCTCAATGGTAAAGTGTTTGCTCTGCAAGCTAAAGGTCGTTCGATCCCCGACAGAGATTAAAAAGAGAAAAAAGGATTCTTAATCGATTTCTGAGCTCTAAAATACCCCGGTTGGTGTGAATTTGATCCATCACCCGTAAAATGTCAGTCATAGCCTATTGATTAAAATCCCGTGAAGACCACCCATTCATAGTAAATTCCTGTAATAATAAAGGATGATGCGTGAATCTCGGGCTGTAGTCTATGACGTTGGCGGATCAAAACTCCACATGCAGCGTTTAGCCATATACACCATGGTAAGCGTCATCGAATTCCACAGATGAGACTTCAGAATACTATCACCATCTGTCGGTATTCTCCTGTATGTGTTTACAAAAAAAAAAAAAGCATACGTGGAGTGTTGATCCATCAACGCCATAGACAATAGCTTAACATTCACGTATCATCAATTTATTACAGAAATTCACTATGAATGGGTGGCGTTCACGGACGACTTTTGTTTACCACCAATTTTAAGTCATAAGCTTTAATAATAATGAAAGCTTTTATTCCAGCAGGACACGGTGGTTTGTACAACTATTCTGACATATTTTTGGATACATATATTTTTAATGATTGCAATTTTACGGACGAAGAACCAAATTCACACCAACACTTTTATAGACCACATTAATCGAATCATTTATTAATTTTTTTGTATTCTCCGTCGGGGATCAATTCCACGACCTTCGGTTTGGTAAGCAAACGTTTTACCACTAAGCCTGTGAATCGTGACCATTTGCTTCAGTGTGCTTAACGAAATTTATGATTACGCATGTTCAATAATTGGTAATTGTGTAAAGGGGCAAGCTTTTCAAATTATACAATCACATTTGATTGATACAATTTAGTTTTTAGCAGTGATTGCGAGCGGCCATTTAATTAATTAATTGAATGATTAAGGTTGAAGGAGCAACGGCTAATTGAATTAAAACGTTCAAGTTCAAAGTACGTATCTACCATTCATCATAGATAGGCATTATTATTAGGTATACCGTACAAGTTTTGTCAGGCAGCTATTATGTTGTAGACGGGAACGAAGGATGAACATGTGTCGTAACTCAAGTAATATCGAAAATAAGTAGGTAAACGTGTACTCAAATAAATTTCAAAGTCAAACAAATCAATTGAAATCAGCTTGACATAACTCTTTTAGGCTGATGCCGAAAAGTCTTATTTTTGTTCGCTCGCCTGACATGCACATCTAATAATGTTAGTCTTAATTTTATATAATAATAGCGTTTGCATACGCCATTTTATTTGTTTTGTCAGTTGCTCCATTTCATGTCGGTTCAACTGTCATCTTTAGTATCTGACTTAGCCGCGACAATCTTTGGGGCGCTACATGTTACTTTGCCCGCCTGGCAGCCAAAGCACCAATTTTAATTAATAGGCTATAACTACCATTTTGCGGATGAAGGATCAAATTCACACCAACCGAGGGTATTTTAGAGCTCAGAAATCGATCAAAATCCTTTTTTTTTAATCTCCGTTGGGGATAGAACGCACGACTTTTGGCTTGCAAAGCAAACGCTTTGACCATTGAGTTATACCTGCCGGCATAGGTATAAGTAATTTGTTCGTTACAAACAATACTATCCTTTTATATTTTTCCGCATGTCGACTGGACTTGGAAGTGTATTGGGACTATATAAATAATGGGCAAAAACCTATTGGGATTTTATTTTAGCGATTCATAGAATAATGTCTCTCCGAAAAAAATAAACCCTGCAGTGTTTGAAGAGACCCAAAGATTTTGGAATTTAATAGTATATACAAATATTTTTGAAATATGATGTAACATAAATAACTTCGTAGGTTTTTTCAGTGTATGTGTACTTACCTTTCGGTTTTATCAATCAGTCTACGAGAGTCCCCCGAAGTGGGTTATAAGTGAACTAATTGGATTAATAGGCCATTGCGGTGGGACAATCGAAATGAACATGTCAACCTGATGACATTCAGGACATGCCAATTTTGCTGTCATTGTGTCATGACCCAACATCCCAACATATTGGGAGAGTTGTGTAACCTTTCGCAACTTGTAATTTATTGTTGGTTTAATTTTACTGTAATCTAAAAGTTATCTCATATGACAAAAAGTAAAATTGCGTGGCGAAAATATATCAATTTTTACTTTATTTTAGTAAATTAAATTTAACGTATTTATTAATCGCCGCGCACTTTTAATTTTAGTTATATTAAGTGCTATTTGAAAGAATGTTGTATTTCATGACCGAAATCAATTATTGATCTACAAAGTATGAAAATATTATTTATATTACCGAAAATATGTACCTACTACGAGAATTACGGGTATATATGAATATTATGTATCTAATTGTGTTTCGAAACTGCATTTTCTTATCAAGTTATGTTTCAAAAGGATAATCCAATCAAAATTGGTTCTTGAAAATTTTGTAAATATTATATTTAAAGTTTTTACCCTTTCGCATCGGTTGTCGGCATATGCCGTCAGAAGATTCCCCGACCGTCGACATCGCTTGACGTGATTTATCATTTTGCTACTTTCTTATAATGGTTTTTTATGCATCATCTGATAACTAAAGGATACAAGAACCAATGTGACATATGAAAATAGACCAGATAAGAACATTTATGCTTCAAATAAATACTAGTTTTATAATTGTCAGTATAATTTGTATTCAACTCCGAGCCGCAGTGAAAGTGTTAAGTAAGGGAGTACTTGAAAATATTAAAACTTCAAAAATATAACTGAAATTCATACTTAAATACTTTTTTTCTCTCGACTTCCATGGCAGAAACCAGTGTACTTGTAGACACAGAAACATTGTTATCAGAGACATATTTTGTGATTTTTAAGGAGATCGGATAATCAGTACGATGCTTTCCAGGCCTGAATATTTAGTTTCGTTAATGAGCAGCACAACCTAAACAACGATATTATAAGCTATTGCTTATATCCTCCATATTGGGAGGTAAGCCATTCATGTTTGGTCGGGGACCAATGGTGCTTAACTTTGATGATCTAACGAGAACAGCGCTTTTATTGTAATATTGTCACTGAACGAATTAATATAAATAAATTTAATTTAAGGTTTATTGAGGTTCAATGAAATTATAGAAATATTTTATAAACAAAGATTACTACCTTAACGAATAACGATGTAACGGGTCCGCCAAATAACTTTTTTTTTTTGAAAATGGGGCGCAAAACATCGATTGTAGCTTCGGCTGTGTGGCACGTAGCGCCGTCTTGTTAAAAGAAAATGTTGCCAATATCCTTCTCTTCAATTATTGTGAACAAAAATGGCCCGATAACGATCGTCATTGACTGTAACGGCCACTACTTGCTCATTTTCGAAGAAAAATGGCCTGATTTTCAAAGTAATGTCGCAATATTTTCCAGCGTTGTTGAAGCGTATACACAACCATATTCGTTTAGCGGAAAGATAAAACTAATTATTTGTCAAATCAGATATGAGCTAAGTGTTACCATTCACGAAATAAGTACTAGTTAAAAAAAAAGTTAGATGGCGGACCCTATATATCACCTCCCTTAGACATGATCTAAATACATGGAGCACTAATTATCTGATTATTAATTCAAATCACGTTCTACTACAAGTGTGAGAATATATAAATGCATTGCTAAACATTATGTGCTACACTATTTTTTGTTGACTTTGTGCAACACGGCTCCCATTTACGTCTAATTAGTCTTCAGCTTACATTAAATGTATTCATCATTATTGGTTTGTAGTGAACCGCTGCAGGTAATACGTGTTAGATATATCGTTACTAAAAAGGTTAATGATTACTACGAGTATGTAGGGAAGCAATTGTATTAATTACATATATATTTATAATACAAAATACTTTATCAAAAGGATGGGTGAAAGACATAGTGATTGAACTCTTGAAATGTTTTCAGGTAAACACGTAACTTTTTAGAGGAATTTCTAACGTTCAAACAAGATGAACGAATCTTAACAAGATGGTTGAATAAAATAAATAAATTTCTGTAAAATTAACAAAAAAAAAACTTAATTTTCTCCGTGATTTTTTATAAACTGCCTCGTGAAACATGATTTGTGTTGTACTTGGCAGATATAAAAATATCTCCAAGAAAAACGTCAATGACTATACTCGGTACGTACTACAGATACTACCTATAATACTATCTTGTTGCGTTGGCTCCATATAGTGGGTTTCGAAAGCAGATGCCTTCGTACCTAACAATGACGAGTTGAGGGAGCGTTAAAAAATCTAATAAATTAATTGTTTAGGTAAATACTAAGTTTTCTGAACAAAAAAAATATAGATTTATATTATACATATATTCCTTCCCAATCTTATATTCGAAAATGTTTATATTCGTATTTTTCTCATATCAAAATATGATCACGACGAATTGCCGCCATTTAGTTCAGTCAACTGTCACTGTCGATTCCCAGTCGCAAGATATATCTGCACCTGAAGGTCCATCTGGCAACATATACATAGTTCCCGACAACCTCCAGAGCAGAAGCCAAAGAACTTGGTGTGATTTTTTAAATCTGATTTTTAAAGGATGTTAGATGATTAGCCCAATAACCATTATAAATAAATGTTCGATTGTGATCCCTAGCCACGATCTTTGGCTCAAGTCATCTATGCATCAAAAAATTCGCTTAGTATTTTTTTAAGTAAAGTTATTTATATTTTTAGTATTTACTTAGAGTCCATTTCAATAAAAAAAATATAGAAATCTTGTAACTTATTTTAAGATAGATCACACTGAATACTGTCAATTCACTTGCTGGAAGACCGCAGTTTGTCGAACTTGCACTTACACAGGTAAATATAAACTCCTCCCTTAACTCTTTTAAGCTCCACCTAACCTTCATTACTACTCTCCTGCACACCTCTATAATCCAAATATATTTACACATGAGTATGCTTATACACGTTGGGAATTGATGAAGTCTTCATTGAGGACGAAACTGCAGTCTTACGCAAGCTCTTATTGTGATACATGTTAAAACAAGGTAAGAAATATTTATCTATTTCATTTTTAACAATGTGTTTGAAACCAGAAATTTTATTTACAAGGAAATAGTGTGTATTACGAACAAAGCAACTTATACTCGTAAGTAATACAATTCATATCGTTTAATAATAATTACAAACTAGTTTTTTTTGTAACTATATATAGTCATATTAATAAACATAATCTATTTCAATTCAGCAAATAAGAAATAAATTTATGGCCAACTGGACTATTGCGGGAGGTCATTAACTCAGTAAAAGATTAATGTCTTTAGTTTTTTGTTAATTGTTTTTATTCAATTTTAAACTGAAACACTTGTAATCTAACAGTTCATAAATTGTAAGGTTTTATTGCAGTCTAACATATAATTATATGTGTATTTTTAATTGATTTTAATTTAATTTAATAGACGGTCGATTAAATGTTATAATTATAACGTTATAATACTCCAAGGGGCACAATGAAACTTTTTATTTTTAATTTTTATTGATAAATAAAAAAGACAGTTGTGTAGAGTGATCAATATTCTGGGTACGTCGGGCTAATCATCTAATCAACCTAAAAAACGCTGATGAAAAAAAAAAACAAAAATGTCACAAAAGCGTTCTTGTTTTTTTCCAATGAGCTAACTTTTGACATCTCCCGTCTTTAAAAAGAAGACATGTCGCGGGTTCGTCACGTGACCGCGTGGATGAAGGATGCAGGAGCAGGTCGCAAAGCAAAGAACATGTTCTTGAAGCACAATTCGCATTTATTTTTAATAGAGTCTCGATTTCCTCGTCCGACCGTTAAGTGACGTTTCACTGGCTGGACGAAACTTAACTGACGACTAAGCGCGCTCGTAATGGGCCGTCGCCCAGCGCCGCAAGCGGCGATCTGCAAAATTAATGGCGCACCAATTACAGCTGCCTTGTACATAACTACCGTCACACCCGTGACCGGACTTGACAATATGGTGACATATATATGTCCGACAAGCGAACAGAAATAAGAGTCGAAAGATTGTATTTATAGGTTTTCGGCACCAGTCAGCAAGGGCTATATCATGCTGATGTCACTTTGTTGAATATTTTTTACGCTTAGCATATTTGTTTCCGTGTTTTTAAGCATATGGCCACCACAAGTGACCACCAGAAACTTTCAGGATGTTTCAGAACGACGATAGACAGGGGATAACCTTCGTAACGCCCCTAATCAATTACTCCGCAAAAAAACTGAATGTTAACGAATTCGTCGAAGTCGCGCGCGTAGTCTAGCGTTAAGTTCTTAAAAAAAATGTATTCCTTGAATAATAAAAACTGTATGAATTTTACTTAAGCTCACAATTAAATATTAACTATAAAACATCTATTTTAATCACATATGGGCGTGCGTTCGTGCGAAGTTCGTGGTCTGAATATATGCTTCTAATTGGCAGTTCTACTATGCCCATAAGCAAGCCCTTCAGAACCAGATAGTGTAGACTTATGAGGATGCTGTGCCCTACAACATTACGTGATATAAAATGAAAAATAAAATTTTATTTTAAAAATATTTTTATTGTCTTTATATAAATTAGTTAATGTATGATTATAATAAATTACATAGTCTTATTTTTTTCAAAATGAATCTGCTTCGTCGACTAGCTTTACTTTTTATTTATTTATTTAAATCTATTTTTCACAGTTTTAAAAAGTTATAAAATGATACATAAAAGTCGAAACATTTAATTATTAATTTATCAATATTGAATAATGTCAAATATTACGAGTCAATTAATTATAAAGCCGGTCTCGCTTCCAAAAAACTAGGTTTATTATATTGATCACTGAGGTATTTCAACGATAAACAACTTATTCTTCTATATAAAGGACGAGTCCGACCTATCGTTGAATACGGCAGTAACCTTTGGATTGGTGCCCCAAAATACCTTCTAAACTTAATTGACTCAGTTCAAAGATTCGTTTGATAAACAATGACACTCTTACGTCTAACCTGCAATCAATGGAGCTCAGGCGGAAGATTGGTTCCCTTAGTTTTTTCTAGCGTTTATTACCACGGTCGCTGCTCTTCGGAACTTAAAGAACTAATTCCTCCTGCACCCACCCACAACCGACAAACTCGTCTTACACATGCCGAACATTCATACAGGTTAATGTGTGTCGATCAAGAACTGGCAGTTTTCAAAGTTCCTTCCTTAATGCCACCTGTTAGCTTTGGAATGCTCTTCCAGCGTCTGTGTTCCTTCCAGCGTCCTTCCTACAATCTGAATCTCTTCAATAAACACGTAAATATACACTTGCAATCTCCCCGACCCACACACAAACACGAACACATCACACGTTTCCCGCACGCAGCGTCCAGCCTCCCTGGCTAAGCGTCATATAGTGCACTGGTCTTGACCGGCTATGCTCTCCTGCATGCGATTACATAAAAAAATCATCACTTACCTGTCTCCATCCACTGTTGAACAAAGGGCTTTTGGACGAGTCTTGTCTGTCATCCGCACACATAATCCAGGCAACTCTCGCTATTCTTCTGATGTCGTCAGTCCAATTTTCTGTTTGCTAGTTTTCGGTCGCCCTTCCATCACTTTTACATCTCTATCGACCATCGTCTCGTTAACATATATGTATATTGTCCATTGCAACTGGAGTGTGCCTACTCTTTAGGAAGCCTCCACTTGAGTTCATCTTCCGATACACTCATTTCAGATAATGTTCTTAAGTGGTAATGTTCATGATATATTTTTCAAAAATATTTTATTTTAATCAATTTAAAAAAATCTTCTTATACTATTGAAATAATTAAATTCCGTCAAGGATTTTAAAAAAAAAGATTTTTTATCACAATATTTAAAAAATATATTTTCAAATATTGCCTTGGAAACTTAAAAATACGTAATTAAATCTAGGTTAAGTCGTAATCAATACAACAAAAAAAAACACATTTTTAGAAATGTAGGAAATGGTTTTGCGTTGTTAAAAAAAATCGATTTGAATATTTTAACGTGTTATGCAATTCCACGATTTAATCTGATTGTAAAAATTAACTTGTTAATAGGTTTAGTCATAATTGTTATGATTTATGTATTTGAATCGCTTACTTATCGGCGAATATCATCTATGTATGGTTGCTCGCTGGAGGAAGCGACTCACACCTGAAACAATGTTAGACAATAGATCTGATTTGAATCGTTTTGATTTTTTTTCAAATATAATGTATTGTTGTATTGCTGAAGGTCGATTTTTGGAAGCGCATAACACCAGACGCGAAAAACATTTTAGCCGTTTTAATGGATAATGTTTTATATTATATTTTTAAGTCACGGCTATACTCGATCAGAACAAAGTGCCTACTATACAGCGCATGTGTCACTTTGCAACTCATTCAATGCAGCTGTATAATGAGTTTTCATAACAGATGCCTGCGTAGAATAATGCAAGTACTGACATGTGCATGATGTAGCCCTTGCTGGCTGGTACCGAAAACCTCGATGTACAATCTTTCGTCTCTTATTTCTGGTCGCTTGACGTACATGAATGTGTCCACCATATTGTCATTTGGGACTAGTTATATACACCGCCGCTCGTGGTGCGGGAGAGAGCCCATACCGAGCGCGGAGATCAGTCGCCCCCTGCGAGTTGGCGAAAGCATATTGTATTGTGGCTCGACCTACTGCAGTGCCTAGGTCGAGCCCTAAATTTGTAAAGTTTTATCGTAAATAAAAGTCAATGTGCTTCTGAAAAATTTTTTGTTTTGCTTTTGAATAAAATTATAAGAAAGCATTGCTTTTTAAGTAGATCAAGTAATTAGCCTGACTCCTAATAAATCAATATAATTGTTATGAAATGTTTCGGATCACTGCTTTATCAAGGACGCTGATAATTGGTTATAGAACGAATTTTGAACGAACCAAAAAACTAAAAAAAAACCCAACTAGGGAAATGCGGTAACCACACCATAAAATATTTATTATTTATTGAGATTCTCAAATTCAGGATCTAAATTCAAATATTTCAATAATCTTAACATGTATTTTTTTAAAGTGAAAAATCACTGCCCGGATATTTAGTTTTTAATTTTTTTTGCACTTGCTTTATATGAATTTAGTGTGAATCAAGCTTATGCTGGCGAGTATGGCTTTGTAGTAAAGTATTTCCTTACCATACCGATTGATATTGAGTTCAACCCCCGACGGAGAATATTTTTTTGGGTTATATAAATGCTTTTGGTTGATGCGAATTTGACCCCTAACAAGTTGAATACGTTTGTTTTCCAAAATGAGTGTTCAATCCCCGATGGATGTTAAAAAAAAACTATTTTTAATTTCCTTCTAAACTGTATAAATAACCCCCGGCTGGTGTGAATTTGATCTCTCAACCGTAAAGTTTCAATCATAGCACATTAACTGAAATTGATGGTAGAAGAAAGTCGTCCCGTGAAAACCACCCATTCATAGTAAATTCCTGTAATAATAAGGATGATTCATGAATGCTCGGGCTGTAGTCTATGAGGTTTGCGGTTCATATTTATTCCACATGCAGCGTTTACGCAAAGGTAAACTATTAGGCGTTATAGAATCCATTGATGAGATTTCTCCCCATCTGTCAATATTTTCCTATTTAACGTAATAAATGTAAATATTACTTATTAAAGCAATTTGACACAACATTATTTCTTAAATGTAATTCCATATCTTTTTTTTTAATTTTTTTATTAGAATATTATTTTATTATTTCAATATTCTAACGATACTTTTATAGATCATTGACTATATTACAATATTATTACTTAAATATACATATACTATACATAAAAACTTATGGCGCAGGGCCCGTTCGGCAAGTCTTACCCATAAAATAAAAGTCAACACTTGCTATGAATATTCCATATTTATGACATGTCGCGAAAATATAGAATCGAAACGAGGAAATACGCAGAAGAACGACGTTTTGGATGCTACCCAACGAATAGGCACACTCAAGTGAGAATAGACGCATCTGTCGCTGGCCAACGACGGTCGATGGGCTGAAAAGTATTGGAATGGCGCCCAAGAACTAGCAATCGGTCGGGGCTCATGGACTGTTTCTTTATTGAAGGTCCGCCCGATAATGACCTGGATGCAAAGGCGGATCGAAGAAGGATGGATATCATTGCAAATAGGCACATACGTTCAACAGTGACGGACACAGGCTGATGATGATGATACATAAAATTCTTTTTTCAACGCGTCAATCCAAGCACAAAATAACGGCAGGAGCGGGATGCGAATCGCGGACCTTGGAAACCACCCATTCATAGTAAACCGCTCGGCGTATGCCTAGAGTGACTTGCGCTGAAACTAGTATTTATATCATTGTTATCATCCGTACGATAGATGTCGCTATAGTATATATTCAAGTATGAATATTTTATTATTATTCTATCAGTCTTCATTTATTCTCCCCATCTGTCAGTATTCTCCTATGTGCTAACGTAGTAAATGTAAATTTTGCTTAGATTGACGCGTTGAAAAAACATTTTTATGTATAGTATATGTATTTTCAAGTAATAGTTTTTCCATTTTTTTATCAAGTAGTTTTTCGATTTATTGGATCTATAGTTCTAGATCTATAGTTAGCCCTCTAAAAGTACTGGAAGCTAAATGTCTTATGGTCACGAGTTCGATAAAAGGAAAATCCCGATCTATCTCATTCTCGTGGTGGGGGGTGAGCGACATCAGTCGGCCAATATAGACAGGGACCGAATGTTTGCCGGAAAAACCCAGAAAAAAACACCCAGCTAACCTCATCAGGTCAAGCTGGTTAGGGCACTCTATTGTCCTGGAGGTAGTAGATGCTCTTCTAAGGTGGATGAACCTTTATGGTGAACGGCATTAGAATGTGGAAATAAATGGGAAAATACCACATTTAAGGTTTTAAATACAAAAATGATTGCATCTCTGGTAATCGAGATGCATGTTCAAAAGACATCCCATGTACTACGAAGAAGTTCTTGACGGAATTTCATAATATCAAAGTAAATGCGAGATGCAAGATTTTGTTGCTGCAAATTGTGGTCGCATCACATTTAAAATCGCCATAACGAATGAGTCTGCTTTGTTTCTTTTTTAGTATGACTGTGCGCTTTTCTTCGAATCAATCGCGGAAAGATGTGCAAAAAATTAAATAATAACAATAATAGATTATTCCAAATAATGCATAACAATAATGACCATCGTTAATATATCATACATACATAGTGCTACCAATTTTTTCGGACGGGGAAGCCCGGAAAGTAGAGAAAAAAATGTAAAGAATTCATCATGTTTTTTCATATCGGTTGTTGTGGTTTCAATAAAAACCGAAAGGTTGGTAATCCTGCTACGTATTAATAAACGTAATACTTACGTCAATAAAATACCTACATGACAAAGATTTTAATTAATTATCATTTTCCTTTTTGATGCGAAATTGGAAAAAATATATATACAAATCAATTCTTGTTGGTGAATGTTGCAATGGCACATTACGAGTATAATCGCTGATCTCGTTGTTTCTTCGAAGTTAAGCAACATTAGACGCGCATCGAAACACGGATGGGTCACCGCCCGTTTTGACCGCGTGTAATTGGTTGGGTTAAAGCGTTCCTTAGAACCAAACAGCCCAGACCTCGGGACGTCATGTTAATCGTCTGATCTCTTTAAAATTCTGATTAACCAATCGAACTCTTGCCCTGGAGGTTGCTTATGTTCCCAGGTAGACCTTCGAGTGCAGTGATGTCTTGGGAAAAGGCATGGATGATGGAAACTGGCAGAACTGTGTAGGAACAATTTGTGGTGAATATACTCGTATGTTTCCAGAAATGAAACGGATGTGGTTGAAAAAGATGAATTACGCAATTGTTAACGTTGTTGTATTGAACATTGTGCATCCCAATCACAATATCCCACAATCGTAAAATATCTGTAATAGCCTATTAATTAAAATTGGTAGTTGACGAAAGTCGTCCACACCATTTATTCTTAATGAAACCCTGTTAAAGAATAATTATGCGTAAATTTCGGATTGTAGTTTATGATATTGGCGGAACAATATTCCACATGCAGCGTTTTTTTTTTGGGGCCTAAGGCCTTGGCTTGTACCTGCGCTCCTTGGGAGCACTTACCAAGGCATTGTTTTCAGAGTACTTTTTCTTTTTATAAGTAACGTGCTTTGGTGAGCAACACCAAACGTGGGTGTAAAAGTTAGTAGTTCAGACGTAAATTATTTTTTTCATCTTTCGGGTCTGAAAAAACATGCAGCGTTTAGCTATGTATAAACTTCATGAAATCCACAGATAAGTATTTTCCACCACCATCTGCCAGGAGACATAAATAGCGACAAACCACCAAGAAAGACAACTCGAGGCATGCACATAGTATATATACTATAACATCTTCGAAACTAGTCTAAGGTCTGTTGTCGTACGGTATGATGCGCTCTAAAATCACGGGAAGGCCATAAGCCACTAGTTAGTTATAAAGAAGCTTTTACGAGCATTCAGTAATAGTCTGAGTCTTAATCTTTTATATAGGCTTCAGCCTATATAAAAGGACGGGAAAGTGTGGATTTTTCAGTGTGTCGGTAGTCTCCTGTATATGTTAATGAAAATAAACGTTTTTCAAAATTCTTTTGCTTAAATTTTTAACTGCAACAACAAAACTTTTACCGAATCAGGGAAGGACGCCGATCGCACGAATAGATTGTTATTCCTTGAACTATCGAGTTTTTGATAGCGAATGTTATTTAACATAATATTTCGTCTACACTCACTTAATCAACAGTGATTCACAACATTTTTATATCCTCTACACACTTTTGATTGTAGTTCTTCATTCCATATCCGTCTCCCGTAATAACAGGAGCATATGCTGTCACTGATACACTTACAAATTTATAGCAAACAACATCTTATATAACTTTTCTATCACCAATAAATTTGAGAAAAATAAAAGGCGGATAAGGGGAATCGATGATGACTCCATTTATTTGCTCAAAGTGATGTCCACTTGGCCACTTATGCCTTTCCAATGAGTCAAGAAATTAACACTTATTATATATAGATTATGTATGGAGATGTTGTTCTATACTACATGTATAATTATTTTTGCAGGGTTTGATTAATTGATTCATTCATGAGTATTCTTTTTCCCGATAATCTACTTATGTACCCTTTGGGTTTCTTTCGGTGAACTATAAGCTGTGTGGAAATACTTTTTGCTAGTCGTATACGAATGTAATTAATAAATCATTACGCCTTATTATTTTTTTTGTAAATAACATTAAATTTTGGGCTTTGTATGCATTTATAATTTTATTATTCATTATTTAAAATTTGTACTGTATACAACAGTAGCGTTTAGTGGGTTTTATATCAAGGGATGTTGTACAAAAAATTAAGATTTTTTTTATAATTTTATTTTATTCATCTTTTTTTCTTACTAAACTCGTCTTCTACTGAGTCATAAAAGGACGCATATATATTTTTAAATACTCAAGTTTTTGTCGGAGATGATTTTGTGGCGGCAAATTTTTTTCTTATAAGCTGCTACAGCAAGAGCAAAATAATATTGCACAATGATATAATAATGGAGCATACATATTAAATTTTGATAAATAATAATTTCTTTGGCGTAAAATTCAAGGGCTTCGGTGCTTCCACAGGTTCTATGGGCCGTACGCCACTGGTATATACCAATTTAAATTTATGCGAATATTCAACAAATTGAGACACTTACAAATTCATAGCAAACACCATCTTACAAGAGATTTCAACTCACATGCAGCGTTCGGCCGACCCAGTAGAGCGTCACAGAGACCATGGAGTACCGGTTGACAACCGCTGATGGAGTCCACACTCACTCTATTATAAGCACGTAATTGTACGTTTTTTTTCTTTGCGAATTATTGTGACTTTGAGTCGATAGGAAACGATAATTAATTAGCCACGGCAGTACAAACATTTATTGTTTATAAAACAAAAAATAAAAACATTGAATGATCGATCCGAAAAACGTTAACCTAGTTAAATGCTTGGAGGTTAACTTGTAAGCGTAAAAAATATCGTTCTATTGAACTTAACCGTCGGAAAGGTGGTAACGGGTAACGTGTTAATTAAATTTAATTATATATTATAAATGTAAGCATTAAAACTGCATTTACTTATTACTTGTGGCACATTTTGATTCGCAATTTTGGATATGGATTAGATTAGAACAATGATTTTCAACCTTTTTTTCTTGGCAACTTATTATTTTGTCAGTTATTAATTCTAACAAAATCTTCAATTATTTACTGTATGTACAAATAAAAACAGGTCCTTTTTTTCGATATATAGTTTTTGTAAAGTATTACGAAAAAAATTATGAAACCCTTCCCCTTCTTATATATTTTTTTATGATATTAAATATAAATTAACGTAAATCCAAGTATTTATTTCTATTAATTTATTTGTGAGATCCATATTTAATTAGGACCATAATGATATTCCATGGGCATCGATATTTGTGCGTCAAAGTCGAAAAGAAAATCAAGAAATGTGAAATTTATAATACTAGATGAGTAAATATATTTTTTTTAATAATTTTCATCTTACGTGCTTGGGGCCGCACATGAAAAGTTTCGTTGGCCGCAAATTGAGAAGGGGTTGGATTAGACATTATGATAACCTAATAAACTAACCAGATAATACGTTGGAAATCAGTTTTGCTTGTCCCTGACAAATATCGGAGGATAAAGAGATAAAGATTCTTCGTTCTTCCTACTTATTAATCTGCCAGAGACTACGCCTCTAGGGAGAGTGATTAGACCGATCAAACCACATCGGCTCGAATGTTGATATATTCCACGCGAGGGATGCTCAGCTCAGACACGAGTTCCGCGAATTTGTTTGTATGAATAATTTAATGGAGTTATCTGCTTAGCGAGCTTTGAAACTTTTTAGTATTTGTATGTAAATTGTAATAGGATTGTCCTTTTTTAAATGACATTGGTTTCTTGGAAAACATGTTTTGAAAAGTGTTTTTCATTATTTATATTGATTTATTCTTTTATTTGCTTTATTTTATGGAATGTGTGTATCATATTTTATTGGAGCTTGTGTTTTGCATACTATGTGAATAAACGTTTTTCCCCAGAACAGGAAAAAACTACGCATAATATGAGTTGGAGTAATAAGTTACTATGGGTTTTTTCAGGTGGAATGAAAACGATAAAACCTGTTTATTTGTACTGAAATATTTTACTCCTTAAATCATATTAATTAAAATTACTTTAATTTTTCACTAACAGTATTTTAAATAAAAACCATGCAAGTAGCTTTCCTATACTATTATAGCAGCTTACGACGCCATATTTTGAATTAGATAAATGTTAGTAGTAAAGGCGGTAATCCATTCAAATTTTGTTACGCATCTAACGTTGCTTAACTTGGGTGGTGAGATGATGAGAGCCGCGCTTTTTTTTATGTAAACACATACAGTAGAATACCGATAAATGGTGATAGTAATTCTGAAGTCTCATCTGTGGAATTCTATGACGCTTACCGTGCTGTATTTGGCTAAGTGCTGCATGTGAAGTGTTGATCCGCCAACGTGGACTACAGCTCATCATTATTGTTACAGGAATTTACTATGAATGGGTGGTCTTCACGGGACGATTTTCGTCTACCATCATTTTTAATTAATAGCCTATGACGGTATGTTACCGGTGATCAAATTCACATCAATATTTTAGAGTTTAGAAATCGATAAAAATATATATTTCTTAATCTCTGTCAGGGATCGAACCCACGACCTTTGGCTTGCAAAGCAAACGCTTTACCTATTGAGCTAAGCCCGCTGGCTCACAATGTGATATAAGTTTTCTTCGTAGTAGTATAAATCCGGTGGATTGGTTTGCAGTAATAAAATCTTGCATCTCGATCTCCATTATTCTCGATCCTCTGCAATCCTCTTTAGCTCAGCATAAGAGCTGCAACTCATCTCCTCGAACACTTGCTGCAAATTAGTCGTTAGTCATAAAAGATAATATGCTGAAAATTCAAATATACCTTTGAAAAACGTCATTTGAATTTTTAAGCCACAGATGAGTTTCTAACGTCGTATTCAACTGTGCTGTCATGTTTGTATGCACGCAAAAAAGAATAGAAAAAAATCCCATCGAATAACATCGTGAGGAAAAAATGTTCGTAAAAAGCTTGTTGGTCCCTAATCGTACGAATAATTTCTGCATTTTATGCGGTTCATCCGAATCTCCCATGTCTGAGCGCGGGTCTAATGACCTCATATTGAAATAGAAAGATGGTGAAAATGAAAACATACCATACATCCACAGTCAACCCTCCTATAGCATACGAATTTTTAAATTTGAAACGCCATTTGTTTTTTAGTGTTTGAGGTAATTTTTCATATAACATTATCTCCTACGTTGTTATTTTGGGTTGAACCGCCTTTTAGGACTTAATGGTCCAGTCCCCGGGAGCATCGTTATAGGAGGGTTGACTGTATGGCACGATCTTTATGTATTTTCATAAAAGTAATTAATATTTATTAAAAAAAAAATGTTGTACGTGTTTGCTTATGTTTAGGTTATTCATTGATTTTTCTCAGATTAACTGCATAACAGCTTCCAAAATTCATTCGTAAATGCCACCGATAAGATTTAAACACTCTTCCTGCATCTGCGTCTCCTTCTTCATGAAATTTGGATCTCCTCGAGAAACATATAAATATACACTTGCAATTTACTCAATCCACACACAAACACAAACACTTCAAATGTTTTCCGTATTTAGCGTCTTGTATTGACTGAGCGTCATAGGCTCCCACGTCTCGAAAGGTTGTGCTCACCTCCATGCGATTTAAAAAAACATGTTTTCGATTGTGGCTTTTGGGTTGAGTCGTGTGTGAAAATTTTCTTATTTCTAATATTTGACCGCCATTGGTGAGGCCATCTTCGGGGTTGATAACTTTTATTGAAATATTGGAGAGATGAAGATGTTTTTCCCATACGGCTCAACACAAAAGCCACAATTTCAAAACCGGTCGCCTTTCTGAGATGGTTCTTACTAGGTGTCTTCCTTGATTATGCTGAGAACCTCATTGTTCGTGACGTGGTCTCTGCAGGACATTCCGAGAATTCTTCTGTAAGACCACATCTCAAAGGCCTTCTTAAATTATTTTCCACGTGTAGAGTGTGGAGAAAGCACGTATATTGCAAATCAAATTGTTTGCTTGCACTTGTGTGGGCACCCTATGCGTTTCGCAGTTGGCGATTCAAAACACAATCAGAATTACCGAGCTCAGGTGACCACACGTTCACAACCAAAATTTAATATATTTTATTGAACAAAATTAATATTATCCTATGTTGTATTGATATGTAGATCCACTACTTTGGATTAAATTATCCAAGCCTTGGAGGCATCGTGCTAATCCTATATCTGTAAAAGTACTATTAACCTTCTCGCATCGGTAGCCGATATATGCCGTCTAAAATTCCCCTACCGTTGACATCGGTAGCCGTGATTTATCATTTTGCTACTTTCATATAATTTTTCATACATCATCTGATGGCTAAAGGATATATGAACCAATTTGATATATGAAAATAGACCAGATAAGTACATTTATGCTTTAAATACTAGTTTTATAACTGAGCGTTTAATTTGTATTCCACCGAGCCGTAATGAAAAAGTTAACAAACCACAGTATTATTTTGTCCTAGCAAAATTAGCAAGAGCATCGTTTTTAACTTGTTGACGTCAAACTGCCTTATTATTGTCTTCGTTCTTTACTATACTCACTATAATTAATTTAACTTCCCGCACCAATAGACTTCTTGGCACTCATGAAACTAGTCAATTTCGCCACCACCTACTTTTTCTCAATCGTTTTTTTTGTTGTTTTTTTTGTTGTTTTTTTGTTTTTTTTTTTTATGTTAACACATACAGCAGAATACCGACAGATGGTGATAGTATTTTTTTTTTTTTGAAGTCTCATCTGTGGAATTCTATGACGCTTACCATGGTGTATGTGGAGTGTTGATCCGCCAACGTCATAGACTACAGCCCGAGATTCACGCATCATCCTTTATTATTACAGGAATCTACTATGAATGGGTGGTCTTCACGGGACGACTTTCGTCTACCACCAATTTTAATTGATAGGCTATGAATGACATTTTACGGGTGATTCATCAAAATCACACCAACCGGGGTATTTTAGAGGTCAGAAATCGATTAAAAATCTATTTTTTTTAATCTCCGTCGGGGATCGAACCCAGGACCTTTAGACTTGCAAAGCAAACGCTTTACCATTGAGCTATGACCGCCGGCAAAAAGTTTTGTATGTTTTGGAATATGGCAGCTTAGTCTGGAATCCCCAATAAGCCAAATACATTCTTATGCGCGTATAAATTCACAAAAAGTTTCTTTACCATCCCTCTTTTTATTTGTATGAAAATAAATCATTTTATTCAGTCAAATCTTTACAATATCACACTATCTTTCTTCTAGGGATGCTTCCTTATTTTGTTGTTGCAATTAGTCTCGTGGTGCTGTTCATAACCCTGGCATTCATAAATGCTTTACGTTTCACTTTCTGGATTAGTGTACTATATATACCCGTGCTTGACGTCATCCATTGCTTTCCATTCCAGTTAGTATAAGTGGAGTTTTAGGTACTCAATCCAGTTCAACTACAATGGCGCTTCTAAATGGTCCACCAGCATGCCTCAATCCATTTTTCACATCCTTTTCGGGTTCCATTGCCAATATTTCATACTGCGGTATATCCTGGTCGACCTATTTCCATCACTCGAATTCCATGACAATATGTAGTACTGTTGTGCATAAGTAAAGTTAATCATTATCATCATCAGCCTGTATCCGTCCACTGTTGAACGTAAGCCTCCCGAATGAGTCTCCATCCTCTTCGATCCTCCGCCTTACGCATCCAGATCACTCACGCTATTCTTCTTATGCCGTCAGTCCATCTTGTAGGGGGTCGGCCAACGCTTCGTTTGCCAGTTATTGGGCGCCATTCCAATAATTTTCTTCCCCATCGACCGTCGTCTCTTCGACAGATATGTCCTGCCCATTTCCATTTGAGTGTGCCTATTCGTTGGGTATCTTTTAGCGACACTCCGAGCATGGATATCTCCATAGCACGCTGTGTGACGTTTATTTTACGGGTAAGACTTGCTGTCAGATTCCACGTCTCTGCGCCATAAGGTAATACAGGGAGGATGCATTGATTAAACGCCTTGGTTTTTAGACATTGCGGAATTTACGCTTTAAAAATATACTTTAGTTTTCCAAATGCTGTATAAATAAGAAATGTTTGGAAGTGCATAATCTTACATTTGTTTCACTCGGGTTCCATTCCAAGCTGCCATACTCCAGTATGTCCTGGTCGACCGATCGTTCCCGACCACCTTATGTATACATGAAGTATAGTTACGAAAGCATGATCTTACAATGTTGTTATCAGTCGGGTTCCACACCAAGCTGCCATACTCTCGTGTATTCTGGTCGCCCCACGCGCCACAGCCATCCTTCCGCTCTTTGCTCAGTTTATAAAGTGGAGTCGAGCCGCGGACGCCGCAACAGTCTGGGGGAGATCGTCGACAACCCAACCGTGCGGCTGCATCGACACACAACAAAACACACAACACACAAACACTTGTAAACAACAATAAATAAAAACAATCATTGAGAGTTGAAAACAATTCAAATAATAAAATTACAAAAAAACATTGGAGTTGAAAGCATTTGAAATTGAGACATTTGTGCGAAATTGTATTGTGTTTTTTTTGTGATAAGTGATTTTTGTGTGCATTTCTTGAGATTAACTGTGAGTACTTTAGCATATATTTCATTGATGGATCCTGGTTATTTTAATGCCCAATATTCGCGATTGAATGATAATTGTTTTGTTTTTTTTTTAATTAATTAATTATAAAATGTTTTTTTATTGAAAGTAACTATATTTTGTTGCGGGAACCATAGTTATGTGTAAATAGTAGTTGTATAATAAATAACGCCTACTATAAGAGAAATGATTTCTTTCCAAAATTAAAATATCACATTTATAATGCTAAAAAAAAAAAAATCTTTATAACAAAATGAAAGAGATCAAATAATTTGTATATTTTTTAATTGAATAACTGATTAACATTTAGGTTATCAACTGACAATGCTTGGTGAAACTGCATAATTTTAATTTAAAATTAATTTTAATTTAAAAAATATTTTTTTTTAAAAATTTAGTTTTCATTCACATTTATTTCAAACGATTACATATTTCGGCCTCTCTGGAGACAATCTTCAATAATGATTGAATTAAAAATTAAATATTTTTTATTTGTTAATTTTATAATTAAAATTAATTTAAAATTATAATATATGAATAAATTACTCTTTATAACTATGTTAACTATTATTTATGATTTTTAAATATACACTCATAGAGCTGGCAAATTAATCACTTAATATTTGGTATGAATGATATTGATTTCACAATATAAACGCATTAATAAAACACTTAATAAAAAAAATCAATAAAAAAAATGCTTAGGATTTCGGAATTTCAATGAGTATTTTCAGTATTGGTTTAATTTTTCGACTGTTTTTAATATTTTTACGTTTAAGCATCGGCACCTTTGATTTCAGTCTTTTGAACACAAACCACTAAAGCAACCTAGGAATATTATTATTTTTAAAAATATTTACACCATAGTGTAGATATCTTCCTCACGGTAGTAATCCATTGACCATGCACATTTAAAAGCTCGTATATTCTTCAGTCGCCTCATTTTTCTATCATTCTCATCTAGACCCATCAATTATCAGTTACTAAAACATTATTCAACAATTAATACACACATAATATAAATTTAAAACCATTTTTAAGCATTTCGTTTATAAAATAACTAAAATTAATTTAATTATTTGTCATGTCATATCTATGATTAATTTATGAATAAATGGCTGTACTGTACGCCATAAATTCGGAACATCTGTTCTGTTTCAATAAATAAACAAGAGACGTATTTTTTGGTTCTAATTAAATTGAAGAAAGAAACTTTCCATCTACGAGTAAAAATCTTCAATGATTTTATAAGTGATAAAAAATATTATGTAAAAATATCCATAGTTTATTTACTTTAAATGTTTCACATAAATAAATCATATCAAATAAATAAGCATCATTTGTCACAAGTGGTATCCTAACAGCATTTTGAGAAAAATATTTTTTTTTTGCACTTTGTATATATTTTTTAACCATTTATGTTATCCTGTATAACAGTGTCTCTTTTTAATGTAGAGCAGTCGTGTAATTTGTGTCGCTCGTATGTGCAGCCTTTTACGAACTTGTTCAGAAATAATATAGTTATTATCTATATTAGTTGTTGGAATTTTTTAAACTTTGGTATTTCTGTAGCGTAATGTATTTTTTTATTACTTCACAAGTGTCGGTGTCTCGTCCAAAAATGAATTTTTCAATACAAAATTTCTTAATAAATATTTAGATTCTCAAGAAACTTGTTCATTATTGGTCGAACGGCAATACTATATTCGTACGTAATAGTTTTAATTTTGAAATATGTCCTTGAAATGTGCAATTTTTGAACGCCTTCTCACGTTTCTACTCGTAATAAACTCATTGTGAGAGAGACATCATCACAAATTAGCATATGGTCGTCACAAATTGCCGCCACAAAGCTTTGTCAGCAGCCGTAGTCCTCGCTTCGTCATGTCGGTTCTGCTTCACGAAGATACGCCGAGTTCATTCTACTTACTGACAACCTTCCAGGAAGGCTGCCTGAGAAAAGGCTGATGTAGTTTATTTCTGCGACATTCAAAAAGCATGTCCCAGCCATATATACAAATATATAGCTTATAATACGTAGAATGTACTAGGCGGAGCTCCGTGAAGCAGAGTTGACATGGGATGAGGCGAGGATTATCGCGGCTAACAAAGGTTCATGGTAGAAGTTCGTGTCTACCTAATGCTTTAATTAGGGGAACGGCTATGAAAATGATAGACGATGAATTATAAATATAGACCAATTTACCCTTTTATTTTTTCTGATATGCGTTCCATATTTGGAATATATGAACACAATGAATTACCGCTAATTAGTTCTGTCAGCTCTTATTATCCATGCTTTGCGAAGGTTCACGTGAGAAAAAATATGGTTTCCGACGAGCATCAGAGCAGGAGTCCAGTGGACTTGACAGTAGCTGTGAAATCCAGGGCACATTTTTTTCGATTTACATGTATTGATCAGAAATTTTAAACAGATGCAGATGATTGATTCGATGCTCCCGACATCTAGACCATTTATTCCATATGGAGCGGCACAACCTAATCAACGAGTCGCGATAAGCAATATGCTGTTTAGGTTCGCATTCAACGTTGTTTCGGTGATCTAACAAGAGCCGCGTTTACAATATGCTATTGTCGTTGGTATTTTTTTCCATTCGCACATAAAAAACCTTTATTTCATAAATGAAGGCTGAGTTGGCTATTTTTATGTTGGTATTTACCTGCGTTCTCCAGTTGAAGAAATGCATCACCTATCAGTGTTTGTAATCATTATTTTCTCATGAATTATGCACTGAATGGAGTGATTATTTGCATTGCTTAATCGTCTTAAGCTAAAACGTCAGGCTTCTCAAACGTTTCTTGCAATAGTTCTCTCCACAAATACACACAACTCCGTAAGAAAAAGCATGCTTTTGAACATGAATTCCTTCTCCTTCGTGGTTATATTTATAACCCTGGGATCCTTTGAATGTTATCCATTATTTTCCATTTAATTTGGTAGCAATGGAGTTTCGAGCACAATTCACTTCAACGGCGATTTTGCTTCTTAATGGGCTACCACTTACCAGCAAACTCCATTCCTTTTTTCCCATCCTTTTCATCTTTTCTCGATGCCATTGGTTTTCTTGATTTTCTTTCGATATGAAAATATATTGTATATTAATAAATATATATTTATATTTTAATTATTATTTATCTTTTTATTATGTTTTTTTCCCAGTCATATTTTTGTTCTCTATTTTTTTTTCACGCTTGATATATGATAAACAGTTCATTGTATTGATTCATCCGTTCTCTTGAATAAATGGACAAAAAATCTTCGATTATACGTTGGATAAGTTAGGCTGATCCTAAAAGATCACTTACGAGTAAATTAAACAATACTTATTATACAGTACTACGAAATCTTGCATATAAAAGAAAAATAATTGGTTACCAATTTAGCAGTTTCACCGCAGATGGCTTCTATAAATGTTTTGTTACAAATGCATCACGATCATTTTAAGTAAGATTCTTCTTCGTAGTGTCAATCTGGTGGATTAGTTTGCAGTAACAAAATCTTGCATCTCGATATCCACTCTTTTCGATCCTAACTTGAGATGCAATCATTTTTGCTGACACATGGGATATCTTTTAGACCTTTAATGTGGCATTTTCCCCTTTATTTCCACATCCTAATGCCGTTGACCATAAAGGTTCATCCGCCTTTGGAGAGCATTTACTACTTCCAGGACAATAGAGTGCCCTAACTAGCTTGACCTGATGAGGTTAGCTGAGTGCTAACTTATTCCGGCCCGGCGAGTCCTCCAGTACTTTTAGGGGACTTTTAAATAAGATAAATACTGGCATTGATTACTATAATGGCATTGATTTTTATTAAAATTTCATTCTTCATTCATTTCAATTCGTGATCATCTGAAACGACTAGGCTAAAAAACATGAGTTATTTTTCTTTTGTTAAGAACTTTGTTATTTTCCGAGCAATCTAATATTTTGAGAAACTCTGCGTTGGGAAACACGCCAGTTTGAAAAATAAGAGGAAAATATTTTGTTATTGAGAAACTCTGATAGAATAAACATTTCATTATTATTTACCTGAGAAATAGGCAATCAGATTCATGCTTTTATAAAATACTCAGGTAAACGCACGCCTGCTTAACGACAGGTCAATTAACTTCAAAGCTCGTTATTGTTACATAGACGACTAATTATACCAGAGTAATTAAACCAATATATTTTGTAAATTATTAACGATGTTTTTTTTCAAAATTGCTTAATAACTCGATCCAAAACTTTGACGGCTCACCGCTTGTTGCTTAATGAGTGTTGTTAGTTATGATAAACCGTCCCTTAGTACCAAACAATCCAAAAATCGAGTGCGTCGGGCTAGTAATTCGATCTAACGTATAATTAATGCATATCACGACTTAATACAAATTGTACTTATCAACGACCATCGCTTTTTGAAATAACGGTTATTTTTTTATTACCTAATTTGAGGTACGTCTCACGCATATTGTACTAGAACGGTGTCTATTGTCTATCGCGTATCATTGATGAGGTTGAGCTGCCCTTTGGGACCAAATGGTCAAGTTCATAAGATCACTTGGCGAATCGTTCGATCTCATAAAAAGTGCTGATTATTAAAACACTTGATGCACACAATATGCCTTAGATTACTTCACCTGCAGTGTATGTATTTGAGTTCCTGGTTTCTCGCTCGGCAATTCGTGGTTAATACTATATATGCTTCAGAGTGGTAGGAAAAAATACTGTATAAATGGTTATTTAATTTCATCGAGTACAACAACGAGTCTCATATGTTCCGCATCAGATTCAAGCACAAGTTGAACTCTAGTTGTTATTTTAAATAAACAAATATCGGCTTCATAAATCTTAAGCTGTCATATTTTTTTATCTCTTTAACGTGTCATCAATCAAAGCATCAATGTATATAAGTGTGTAGTCTCAGAACATGTCTTCAGAATCGGAAATCCTGTTTTCAAATCCTGTCGCGTAACTTTTCACCTGTCATCTCATGACACACATGATACGTAATGAATTTAAGTAATTATTTTTTTATCATCATTAGACCGTCTACTGATGAACGTGTCTGCTGCACGAGTCACCATTTTACTCAATCCTCCGCTTTCCGCATCCATTCTCCTCTCGCTACTCTTCTGATGATCCATCATCAGCTCATCTTACACTTGTCTTCCCCACCTCTTCAACAAATATGTCAATTGCTAATTGAGTTTGCTTATTCTTACGAAAGCGTCCACTACTCGAGTTCTTCTTCGGATATCCTCAGTTAGTATTCTGTCATTTAAAGACAATCCTTTCATGGATCTCTCCAATGCATATTGGGTGGCTTAATTTCATGGAAAAGTCCTGCTGCTTAATTCAACGTCTCTGCGGTATAAGTTTATAATAGCAGGATGCATTGGCTAAATGCTTTAGTTTTTAGACATTGCGGAATTTTACAAATATTTTTTATACTATATATTTACTATTATTATTTGAAGATTTAACTTTGTACCAATAATGCAACTGTCAAATGTGAAGCAGTAGTTTGATCAATAGAAAAACAAACATCAAATATCGGGTATTTCACAATATTCCAAATGTGAAAATGGTTACAAACAAACTTATGGCCTTTTTAATACATATTTAACGATGGTGTGGTATTTCCGTTGTTGATCGTAAAGTAATAAGTTAATGGCCACAAATGAATGTACTTTTTACCCTTTAACTCTATTAGGTAGAATGCAAAAAGCATAAAATTAAAAATAAGTTACTTTTTTGTAAAGGTATTATCTTCGAAAGGTAAAAATAAGAGTTTGCTAATGGAAGAGAATTCCACAGCCTCTTTCAACGTTGAATAACAAATAAATTAAATCGTTATCATCAAAAAGGGTCCTCTGAAAATGATAACTTAAAGTGATTTTATATCTCTTATAATAAAAAACGAACACGTATTTTTTAGTGCGGTTTTCGTTGGTGTCATCACCACGGTTAAGCAACATTGTATGCGTAACGCTCATACATGGGTCAATTCTTCTTATTCACTGGTTGATCTTCTACTACCAAATGGTCCTGTCTTCGAGAACGTCGGGCTAATCATCTGATCTATTTAAAATTATGATTAATGAACACCCAAACTACTAAGAGTAATAAACTACAGCTGCGCCGTGTCTTTAATATGTAGGGTTACTGTCCAGGAAAATTTAGAAAACAATACGGCGGAATTTTGTGATGACCATATTTTCCAGTTATGGAATGAATAAAAAACTAACAAAAAACATAATTTTGGCGGTTTAATAATATATTTGAATATTATAATACTTTACAAGCCACTGAAGATTCATACCATTATTCAACAACTGATGCACATAGCAATTAACAGCAAACACCATCTTATATGACATTTCTCTCATCAATAAAGAAGAAAAAATTAACGATAAACGTAGGGGCCTGAACTACGAACCATATACACACAATGTTTTTTCGAAAATCTATGAGTGTTTCAAGTAAATTTATTAATATTTTTTTTATTGGTATTAACAATTGTATAGAAGAGGGCCTCATATTTCAAAATCACTTGGGGCTCCACATTTACTTGATGCGCAAATGTATACTTATACGTATTGATTGTTTTCAAATTATCATATGTATTTTGTTTACTATATCCGAAATGGTTGTTATATTTTTAAATATTTCTAAGGCGTCTAAGAATTAAATAAAGAATAAACAACAAACGTAAATGCATAAGCTTATTCGCCAACGACATTTAAATAATAAGACATTATAAAACATACAAAATATAAACAAATCAATTGGGCACGAAACTACAATAAGAGGAGAGTGATTTAAAAAAGACAAAAATTGCGTCATTCTATTATTAATAACAAACGTCAATAAATAGAATAGGGTTTTCGTCAGTGGCCGCTATGTGGCCCACACTAAGGCAGTAAAAAAGCCAAATTAATAATTTCAGCTAGCAATCGCTGACGATGGACTCGATGGAGTCCGAAACGTGTAATCACTTTAAAATATATGTGAAATCAAAATGTTTTTTTTAATTTGTTAATTAAAATTAATATAAAATTACAATTATGCAGTTTCACCAAGTTTATGGGAAAAATACATTAAAGCCAACTTTTCATAATTGATTATTAATTATTTTAATTATATTGGTTTTGGACGACAGTCATCCCGTTAATACCACCACTGGAGCAAATGCAAGGTAGCGACGGATAATGCAATGAACAGTGTTGTAAATATTTGTGTCGAATCCCATTGTTCGCCACTTATTTTTCTTAAATTTGATGATGAGAGAATTGTCATAAAGAACGTTGTCTGTGACTGTAAAATTGTATGTATTTCATTTGTTAAATATTTTGCATTTTTGTGCATTCTTTTACGGTATTTTTGTCTCGAGTCAGGTGTTTAGTCTGATGCTCTTATTTTGTATTGGTGTCTGATCGTCATCAGCGAGGTCTGTGACCCTTCAATTGACTCTTGACTGCCCTAGAGACCTTCAGAGGACCGGTCCAGGTGGAATGACCCATGAAACATGCATTGCACACCACACAGGGAACTATAACTAACTACCTTGAATTACTTCGCCTTAGTTGATGTGAATTTATTTTCTCGTCCGGAAGATATCAGTCGTAGCCTATAAAATAAAATTGGTCGTCGAAAAGACGAAAGTCGTCTCGTGACCACTTCCCATTCATAGTGAATTACTGTAATAAATGGATAATTCGTGAATATCCGGTTGTAGTCTATGACGTTGGCGGATAAACACTCCACATGCAGATTTTAGCCATACGTAAGATGGTAAGCGTCATAGAATCCATGGATTAGATTTCTACATCAATATAACCATCTGTTAGTATTCTTCTGTATGTGTTAAAAATAAAATGAATACATATATATGGTCAGCACAAATTGCCGCTACTCAGTTATGTCAGTTGCCATTGTCCATCGTCCCAAGACGTCTCTTCAGAAGTTTCACCTGAGAATATACATGATTCCGGACGACATCCAGGGCTCAAGCCCGAGGTCTCGAAAAGACGGCCGCTGTAGTATCTTCGGCATATTTGATGATTTAATTATCTAGTTCTAGAGGCTGGAGCATTTGATTCTGGCTTTGAAGATCGGGTGAACCTAATCAGTGACATGCGGTTGGCAGTAAGCGGTGACCAATCCAAGTATTAGTCCACGCCCAGTGTTGTTTTACTTCGGTAATCTAATGAGAACCGTGCTAACGATGAGCTATTGCCGCTTGACACATACGTTATAGATATGGTTTGTTAAAATAATTTTAAGATTTACGAAATTCAATTTGTCACTGTTTTTTTTCTTCTCGTTTGTGCAATATTTGTTTTATGATACGAGTAACAAAATAACGAATGGCTTTTTTATTTATTTTATTTACTGTTTTGATTCAGGTTTTCGCAACACAGATAAACAGACACACATATGGGATTCGCTTCAGGCCACTGCGCGGCTCAATTTCTTTAATATTACCTAAATAAATTAGTAAATAAAATTAATAAATTATTTTACGCAATCTAAAATAAAAGAATATGAACAGTTTTATCAATAATTTTGTCGTAATATTAAAAATAATAATATTATGTAAGTCGACCAATTTTGATTAATAGGCTATGACTGGCATTTCACGGGTGAAGGATCAAATTCACACCAACCACGGGTATTTTAGAGCTCAGAGATGTTGTTTTTTTTAAATGGTATCAATGATAAAAAAATATTTTATTATAAGAGATGAATAGATTACTGTTAAAGAAAGTATTTTACATTGACTTTCTTGGACACTAATTTATAATAATGAATAACGATATTTATATTTCTTGATCGCTAAGAACATTTTTTTAAAAATTGCAATGTATTCCATAACGCAATTAATTGGTTATTGATACCTAACAAAAACGCGAATTTAGAAGGGAAAAATACTGCTTAAGCATTTCTCACTATGGCTGTTATCTTAATGAGTATGTGCAATGCTACACGTTATTTAGTAACAACACTAACAATGAACAATTTAAATTTACATTTTACTTGTTAAAAATGGAGCATTACGAGCACACGATTAAGAAAACATGATCAATACTTAACAATATACAGTCCGCGCGTTTCGCGATTAAACTTACGCTGGAGGCCGACTGTTTTTAAAGAATTGCTTAAACTATCGTCATGTATTCAAATAAAATGAAATATGACCCTCACTGAAAAGGTTTGAGATCTTTGAATCATGGTTGAAAGTAAAAACAACACATGTGTTGTGTGATCGGCCACTAACGTTTGAAAAACACAACACAAGCTGTGTATAGTCGGCCACTAAGCGTTGGCGGAACGATCACACACATGTCGTGTGACGGACGCCTGGTGATTACACACATATTGTGTAATCAGACTGGATAGTGTTAACGAGGAATTGAAACGCTCCACTGATACGCGAAAAGAAAAATATATTTCAAATATTGTATACTTTAAATATGTGGCATATTACAAAGAGAAAAATACAAATATTTTAAGACTCTTTTCTGGTTATTCCATTATTATTCTTTACTTGTTGTTTATACGTGAATAATAAACTTATTAACGAGAAATAAGATCATGCGGAAAATAAAGTGTGCAATATCCTTAAAAGCAAATACTTCTAGTTCATATTAAATTATTCATAATAATTTAAATAAATAATTACTGCAGAAAATTGTTCACAACCGGGTAGAGTAATTGTAATTTTATTCGTTTGTTATGTAAATAGTTGAATCAATAATCTTACTTTATATATCCCTGATTTCTCTGTAGTTAAAAACAATTAAAACATTTATAGCTTTTAATTATTGTTATAGTCAATCGTTTAACTATATAATAATGGATTAAATTATTATTTGTCCAACGAAAATATACTATCTATTTTATCATATGATCCACCAGCTTAGATGGTTTCAAAGTGTCATTGCTTCGGTGTCGGCGGGAAGCGAGGTCTATTAGGTTCCTTGAAATGAAACGAAGCTCGTCGAATCGGGGCCGAGATGTGATTCTCTTCGTAGACCTCCATTTTCATCTCATATACCCCCAATTTTTCTACCCCCGACTACAAGCAAGAATGTTCATAAAGTGTAAAAAAGGTTTTGTTGTAAGCTGTGAACCTGTGGCGTTAATACTAAATTTTCAAGAAATTTGCAGTAAAGGTAGACAGCTTTTCAGCAACGTTAGAATATTGATTTTACATTCATAAAAATCAAATTAAAAAGGATTATGGATAGAAAGTGCGAATGATCGTTTACTATAAAAGTATCAAAAATGTTGTGTGGATCTCAGAAGTGATTCAGTTAAGGAGTGGATATAGTAGAAGTAGAATAAAGTAACTATCCTATCATCATCTCACTGATAAACGTAGGCCGCAAATCATAACGATTCATTATGTGTTCGTTTAATTTTTATACAACATCATTTTAATAATTATTGTATTAATAAACATACTTTCACTAGCAATAATTATCACTCTCGGTTCGTCCTTGGCACATAAATTGCTTCAATAGAGAGTAAAACCTGCGTTCGTGTCTAGTAAGTAAAAATGTATAGCACTGGGCGTTCAGAGAATATAATAAAATAGCTAAAAATGTAATTGGAAGAACGATAAGATGAGAAAATAATTTGAAATAATGTGAACACAGCTCACGGTTTTACAATTCAAATATTTTAAGCCGACATACGTTGTTGATAGAGAAAACTTTGTATTGAACTGATATAATTTCCATAGCGTGCGCTAATGGAAAACATATCGCGATTCTGATTTTTAAAAAATAAAAGAAGCATATCTGTCAGTCTAATGTCTGCAACAACGAAAATTACTGGTATGCAACTGCAAAGACCTTCTGACCGTATGACATCTAAGATCATGCTATATTTGCCCTAATAATAACTAACTGCTCTTCTTTAGACTTTATATAGGGCAAAATATAGGCCATCAATGTTGATATACTCGTAGATATAGGAGCTGGATCAAATTGACGTCGCTTACAAAAAAAAAATATGCTTGTAAAAAAAACGCAGCTTAATGTTGTAATATTGGTATTCTCTAGTTAAGGAAAGGATATATTAGAAGAAAAGTTAATTATTGAATACCCTGTGTGTTGGTTTGCATTGAAAGTTGCAACATCTCGCTGCAATGCCTAGAGATCTCGCAATATATATCTTTATCACAGCAGTAGGCGATTAATATTTAACAAGTGACCGCAAGCAGACTAGATGGTCAATCAAGGTGGTATACTTGTACTATACCAGACAATAATCCAACAACAATGCACTGACGTCGGATAAACAATTCATGAAACAGAAATGTAAACTTGAAACACTCTTACTTTGTTGGTAATGTTGGTAATGGAGCTAATTCATTCATCATGCAATACTTACCACTGTAAAATAATTATAAGATTCAAACATTGTTTTTATCCACAAATAATAAACTTGCCATATCCGTTTTATACCTGGAACATATTGTTACCATAAATTTTCGCCACTCATTTCTGTCATTTGCCACAATAAATCCCTCATCCCAAGACACCTTTGCATCCGGAGGTCCACCTGTGAATATAGCCGGCGGTCATAGCTCAATGGTAAAGCGTTTGCTTTGCAAGCCAAAGGTCGTGGGTTCGACCACCGACGGAGATTAAAATAAAAAATGGATTTTTAATTGATTTCTGAGCTCTAAATTACCCCGGTTGGTGTGAATTTGATCCATCACCCGTAAAATGTCAGTCATAGCCTATCAATTGAAATTGGTGGTAGACGAAAATCGTCCCGTGAAGACCACCCATTCATAGTAGATTCCTGTAATAATAAAGGATGATGCGTGAATCTCGGGCTGTAGTCTATGACGTTGGCGGATCAACACTCCAAATGCAGCGTTTAGCCATATACACTATGGTAAGCGTCATAGAATTCCACAGATGAGACTTCAGAATTACTATCACCATCTGTCGGCATTCTCCTGTATGTGTTTACATAAAAAATAAATTTATATATGGTTTCTGAAGATCTCTAAAGAAGAAACCCGAGAGATGGCCGCTGTTGTATCCGATGCATATTTTTGGATAAATTGTACATCGGATTTTTTAAGAAGTACGGATGATTGTGAAAAGATTGATGATAAAAAGCAGCTCAAACAGATAAACGACATGCTGTTACCAACAGGCGGTGTCTTATGTATGTTTTTTTTCGCGTACAATGTTGCTTAACTTCGGTGATCTAACCAAAACTGCACCTATTGTCACTGTACTTGCAAATTATCTAAAAAAAAATGCTTCCCCCCTTTTTTTTTAAAAATAAGGGCGTCTAAACTAAAGTATTAGTAGTCCCAGACATCGATTGTGCGTTGGAAAGCCCTGCCTATGATGTCAATATGAGGTTAAAGAATCTTGGCACGGGTCTTGTACTTTGAGGGCAAACTTGGTACAAGCGGTCAATGGTTCCACCACATCCTCGACAATTGTAATAATGCATCGTTAATTATTCTTTTCATTTTAATTGCTGCTATAAAGAAGTAATCAGCTATGGTCAATACATCTCGTATTGTTTCGTGGAACTCTACCGAGTATATTTTATTATTAGTTTCCGACAGTCTAAACGTAAGTATTTATCTACTTGATAATTGTATTTAATTTTAAGAAAAAATCTGCATTGTCTAAGAATTAAAGCTCTTTGCGCAACGGACAGATTCACATAAGGAGCGTCTTGAATCTGAAACGTGGATAAATAATAGGTACACTCGAGTGGTAACTTAAGGATAAAAAGGCACATATTGTTTGTTCTTCCTAGAGGTAATTCTAACTATGCAGAGACTATGCCTCTTGGGAGAGTGATCAGACTGTTCAACCATATCACTTCGAATATTGATATATTATACTTGAGAGAAGCCCAGTTTCGACATGAGCTCCGCGAATTCATTTTTCAAAGTAATTTTGATTTTTCCTGTTTAGCCAGCTCCGGGACTTTTAAATAATGATTGTTCATAATCATAAGTACCTATATTTATAAATTGTTTTTATTAAATCTTATTTAAGGATCGTATTAAATATATTTTTATTTGTAATGTTTCTAAAAAAAAAAAATAGTAATATGCAGGACATATCTGTAAAAGAGGCGATGGTCGATGGGGAGGATAAGTGAAAAAATGGCAAAAAGAGTTTTGAAGCCAATCCTTATTAGATGGGCGATAACATAAAAATAGTGGGAGGAGGCTGGATGTAGGAAGTGGAGTATCAAAGGGATGGAGACTCATGCGATAGGCCTACTATGCTCAACAGTTGAAGAACTGATGATTATGATACTTTTAAAATACGATGCATTCATAGGAGTTTTCTAGGTTAATTCGCGGTTTTTGGTTTTTTAAGAGGTACATAAGTGGTTTTTACTAAATTGCGGTTGGCGATTATTGCATATCGCGTGTGCGAAAACCCTACATTAAAGTATTTGCATTTTTATTTAAATTTAACAGTTTTTAACAAATATTGTTGCACGTATAAAATGTTAGTAGAACACTAACTTTGTGGTTTGTAAAACCGCGAAACATACTAGTTATAATTTTTATTAGTCTGCCGGGTAAAAACGCAATCCTTCTTCAACATCAGCCAGCGGGTACAGCTCAATATTCAAAGCGTTTGCTTTACAAGCCAAAGGTCATGGGTTCGATTAAAAGAAAAATTTAATTGATTTCTGATCTCTAAAATACCCCAAGTTGGTGTAAATTTGACCCCTCACCCATAAAATACCAGTCATAGCCTATTAATTAAAATTGGTGGTACACGAAAGTCGTCCCGTGAAGACCACCCATTCATAGTAAGTTCCTGTAATAATTAAGGATGATGCGTGATACTCGGGCTGTAGTCTATGACGTTGGTGGATCAACACTCCACATGCAGCGCTTAGATTAGACTTCAGAATTACTATCACCATCTTTCGCTATTTTCCTGTATGCATTTACATATAAAAAAACATACAACACCTCTTTTAGAAAGTGTTATGTTTTTTTTTTCAATAAAATATATGTGACTGTTTCAGTCGTTTCAGGGTTTAGTAGCGAGATGAATGCAATCTCAGAATCCAATCACAATCTCATCACAGAACGAATGTAAAATCCTTGTAAAATATGAAAGGAACATAATCGGCTCACAAAGGAAGTGTCTGAGTAATCGCATCCATCGATCAGTGACTTTTTTATGACAGGCATAAACCTTACTGCTCAATAAAAGACGTAAAACATTAAGTAATTATCATTTATAAACATGTAATACATTCATTTATGAACAGAACAAAGTTCCAAGAGGAACAATATGAAAAATATAATAAAATATTGAAAACAATTAACCTTTTTTTATGTAATCGCATGCAGAAGAGCACAGCCGGTCAAGACCAGTGCACTCTATGACGCTGAGCCAGGAAGGCTGAACGCTGCATACGGGTAACGTGTCTGTTTCTTGAAAATATTACGATTGTAGGAAGGAGGATACACAGACGTTAGAAGGGCATTCCAAAGCTTCATTAAGGACGGAACTATGGAAACTGCCAGTTATTGGTCGACACACATTAACCGAGTATAAATGTTCGGCAAGTGTAAGACGAGTATATCGATTGTGAGTGCAGGAGGAAATAGTTATTTAAGTTCTGAATAGTAGCGACCGTGGTAGTTACGGTAGAAAAGACTACGTGAACCAATCTTACGCTTGTGTTCGATTGATTGCACGTAAGACGTACCAGTGTTATTGTTTATCAAACGAATTGCCTTTCTTTGAACTGAGGTAATCTAGTTTATAAGGTATTTTGGGTTTCAATCCAAAGGTGACTGCCGTATTCAAGGATATGGCAGATAAGTTCTTTATATAGAAGATGAAGTTGTTTATCGTTGAAATACCTACGTGATCTATATAATACACCTAGATTTTTGGAAGCGAGATCAGTCTTATACTTAATTGACTCGTAATATAAATTAAAAGACAAAAAATGGATGTAAGAATTTACTCGTACATGTGATGAATGATAAGAATATACATAATTTTTTCAATAATTTGAATATAATAAATCGTTACAAATTCACAGCCATATCACACATAAGACACTATGTTATTTGTTATATTTTTTAAACAATTAAAAGGAGAAAAATAAACAGTGGCTGCGGGGAATCGAACCGTTTACGAGTACTTTCACCAACACATTGACTCAATAAATTATCACAAATTAAAGGATTAATTATTTTATATATATATAGATGATGTTTGTTATAAAGTTTATATATTCTTTGTTGCTTTAAGATATAGTAAAAGTTGTTGAGAAACACTGAATTAGTAAAGACATTCCCCATTATCAAGATCATAATAATGGTATGTAAAGGACAATACATTATGTAAGGATGATGCAATATTCCTTTCCATGTCATCAGAGGCATTTAAACGGTATTTTGAATATAAATAACTTTGGTATAGTAGCTTTTGCGTTAAGCCGTTTGTGGCGAACTTCTCTGGACCAATATTTCGACCGCCATTGCAATGATCATCTTCAGGATTTTGTGTTTACCGAGTGTGATTGTTTGAATTGAGTCCCGTTTTAAGACCAAATGGTCCAGGCCTCGGGAACGTCGGGATAATCAAACGATCTTCTTAAAAAATATATGTAATTAAATTTTATTGAAAAAATAACATTCAAACATTTCTCGTATACTATAGCAGAAACTATAGTATATACAGTCAACCCCTCCATTGCGAACACTTTTATACAGAATTTTCATGTATTGATTGTGGCGGTTCTTCGTATAACAAACCCGTTTATAGTGTACATTTTGGGTAAAAGCGATCGTCGTTAGAGCATCGCGCTTACCATCTGATCTCCTTGATAAAATCCAATCATTCAAAGTTTACCTCGAATACTATAGGTGTCGTCTCTTTAAGTTTCCGGGCTTTTACCTTAGTTATCATCAGGAAGCATGTTTTTTCCTTGAGATGTCTTGACCAATAGCAACTGAGTGAACATATTGGCGGCAATTCGTAATGAGCATATGTTCCAGATATGAAACGGTTATGTAGAAATACTATCTTTATATTGTGTGTTTTTCTATAGTGCAGTCACTATTTGGACACTATAAGAAAGGTTAGGTGTGAGTTTCTTGGTGGACATCCTGGTGCAGACACTAACAAAGCATACACAATGGAAGCTGAAATAACTGTGTGGCGACAAATTGCATGAAAAATATGCTCTAGAATCTAGATATTAGAAGAATAAGAATGATTTATTAAAAATTTAAAAGATAATAATCAAGGAATGCGTGATTACACAACACATATACTCGTATTAATGATGAATTAATTGATTTGCATATAATGAGTCAATAAATAGAATGCTTTGCATTATTGAGAATGTGCAATAGAATAAAAAAACTGGGAAATACGGTGTCTTATCATTCGCAAAATGTGTTTTATACTCGTTCAGTATAGCGATGCTCGCAAACTGGACTATGTTGCCTCAGCGACGCATAACTCTGTCTTTTATGAGTTATTATAACTCTTGCTGTGGAGCGTGGCTGAGTGGTAAATAACTGGTTTACTAAGCGGATAGCAACTGTTATTAATAAGTGCGTTTTTTAACTATAAACGAGTTCAATGTTAAAATGTGATGCAATGGACAGAGCGTTTGAAGGAGTTTGAAATGTTTTGGGTTCAATCCCGATTTTTCATTTATTTGAATACATTCAGCAGAATACTGTGATGGAGAATATGAAGCTTACCATTTTTAAGTATGCCTAAGCGTTGCATGTGGAGTTTTGATCCGCCAACGTCATAGATTCTATGACGTTGGCGGATCAAACCTTCATCACTACGAATGAGTGGTGTTTACAGGACGAATTTCGTAAACCATAAACTTATATTCATACTATGATTGGATTTTTTTAGGCAAGGGATTAAATTCTCACCAAACGTTGCTAATAGAGTTTTGAAATTGAATCAAAAACATTTTTATTTTTAATGATTCTTGAACGGGACACAACTTGTAAATATGTTGATTTGAGCTGCCACTTAGGAATAAATATTTCATACCTGGGAATCTTCGATTTAATCAACCGAACTCTTTGAAACGATGATCGAAAAATGGCCAAATGTGCTTCTTTACTCTTACTGCAGTTGCCTTCTATAATATATATTGAAGTATTTTAGCCGTTGCCTAGAAGGCCGTTGTAAATCATAAAGCATGTATAAATATACAGGTGAAGTGCATGTTTCTCCGTCAGTGTTTACATAGTAATCAACAAGTTGAATAAATAAATCTGTAATTTTGCCATGAACTTGAATATCCAAAGATGTTGAACAGGTGATGTCATGTTGAGAACACCAAATCAGCGCAATCAAATTAAATTAAATTGATTTAAGCCTTCTTAATGAATTATGTACGTTAAATTCAGTGTCATTTGAAGTGAAGTCTTTGCAACCATATCAAGCCTCAAAATACAATCTATTCTTCAACTATTCCTTTAAAAAAAGAGCATTTCATCTTATAAATAATGGCACTAAAACTGCGATTCCTGAAATACAGACTAAGTAAAATTGGTTCACTTAGTTTTATCAACCGCTATTATTACCACTGATGCTGATTCTATGAATTAAACAATCGAGCCCACATGCACCTAACCACAACATTGAATTATTTCATACCTGCTGAGAATCCAAAATTGTATCATAAATGCCACTGGTAATCAGTGTAATGCTCTACTAGTTTTTTCTTTCCTCTTGTATGTAATTTGACTTTTTTCATGAAACTAATATATAAATTTGTGTAAAATTTTATTGTGAAATTAAAAATCATTGAAATTATGGAATTGTTAAAGAAAATTATTGATTGTTAAAATTTTGAATTGTCTCTTGAAAAAATCTAAATTTTATGATGTAAGGTGGCGTTTAAGATTTTTTTTTTAAATTCCTGTCTTTGGTCGACATATTTAAGCCTTTATGGGACTACAACAAATATGCAAAGACTGTATCGTTAGTGAGTACGTGCAAGAGGATTATAATCTTTGAATTCAGGGTTTTAGTCCACAATAGCAATTACTATAGACTAAGTGAACCGATCTTATGTAAGTGCTTGAAGCATAGGTGGTTAGATTTATCAAAAAATTAAGCCCAAAGATATATCAGTATAACCATTTTAGATATTATTTATAATATTAACGATAGATTATTTTATATGGAACGTACAATTAGCCTTCTATTTTTTATTAAATTTAAATATAGTTATTGACTTGACCAATTTGATTTTCGTCTGAGTTTTTTTGCATCTTTTTTTCTTTAAAATTATAAATAAAATAATGTAAATTTTATTTGTAAAAAATGTCATTTCATGTACGCGGATCTAGCAAAATATTTGGTTGAATGTAATTATTGATTTTTTGCAATATTTAACATACCGCGTAACAATTTAATTTCAAATTAAATCAAATGCTATATATGCACGTCTTCCTGGTTTTTCTAACGATGAAAGATGATGTTGTATTTACTCTTGATTTAAATTACTAAAAAAAATATTCAAAACACCCAAAAACATACTGAAACAAGGTCAATTAATTATTATAAATATTTTTCGATTATTTTTCGGTTTTTCTTTCATAATAGCCTATCGTTACTATTTGTTTATACATACTTCAGAGTTGCTGGTTTGTTGGCTCAAACCAATGACTTAACATAGTCCCATAAAAGTAATCGAGAGGCGTTAAGTCGTACGAACAAGAGGAGCAGTTAACTGGACCACTTCTGGATATAAAGTTGTCACCAAATTGATTTTGCAATAAATTGATAGTTAAGCGCGCTGTATGGCAAGTTGCGCCGTCTTGTTAGAACCAAATGTCGTCGATGTCTGTTTATTAAATTAATTAAATATTATTTTGTAGTTATTAGCTGTTTTTGTGGCATATTTTATAGACTTCAGAGAAATGGATATACATAAATGATGAACACTCTTAAATAGCATACGATACGCTTGGCAACAAGAACAAGTTGTTTCAAGTACCTCACTGCGGCAGCGTCCTCAATGCAGCTTACCATTATTTGAGTCTTTACCCATTTAGAATGGTGGATTATCATTATCATGCACAAAGTGAACCTATCAATCAAAACAACACCACCTGGGCGATATCAATATTCACAGCGGACAGTCGCGTATCGAGGTGGTGTTGATAATGTATCAATGATTACTTTACAGGTGGCGCAATTTAGAATGAAGGGCTTGAATAATTCATATTCAATTAATTATTTAAATAATATATTTTTCAAACATATAACTAAACGTATTCTACGTCCATACTCCCTCCCTAGTTGGAACATAATGTCCCTTCCATAATATTAAGCTCTGGACTGGACTTTACCCGCCTCACACCCGCATCACACTGGAGGACATTTAAGTCTCCTTGATGACCCGCTCATTCAGATTTGATCAGTTAGCAACTAATAAGTCTAGTGGGAGTCCCCTCTGAACAATTGTGGCCACTGAACAGAAGTGCTACAAGAAAGAACCCGTGAAAGAGATTAGATTCGCATTCATGGGTTGTAAAGAGATGGAGATGGAAGATAGATTCTCTCACCGAAAATACGAGCAAAGATTGTAAATGCGTGAAAATTTTTTTTAGTGGCCACAAAGTCTGCATGCCCGTATTAATATTAAGCTCTACAGAGGGCATACTCATTCCCACGTCCGTTAATCCAACTGGAGCATATAAGTGCCATATCCTTCAAAGCTCTGTCAGCCGCCATCTGTTCGCTTCATCCGTGTTCAGTTTGCCGATCATATTATATATTGAATGCAGTTCCCGACGGCTTTGATGTACTTATGACGCAGTGTTATTGTCACAAATCCTAACTATTGGTGATACGTGTTGTCTTCACTTGTACTGAATGTAAGATCATTGACACTACACGATGTACAAGGTTTGTGGTTCAAATCCTCTCTCATGCCGTGTATTTTTCTTCGATTAATTGACGAGAGAAATGTCAGATACGCATAAGTCGGTGTAAAGAATTTGTCTTCTTTAGCCTCGCCATTTCCCATCATCTGGGGTCGGCTCTCCTTGTGCACATTTGTCATGCCTGTCTGTCTTGCGTTTCATCAAACGCATACGCGAGAAACGCTTGCGGTGGATTAGCTTGTACGGTACCATTCTCAGCGTCAGGCTGCGAACGCACAGTACGCTTTGAGCTGTTGATGAGGTGGGTGTATTCATGCAAATGATAAGAACGAGATAGATCTTCTTTTTTATCCTGGCCATTTCCCATCATCTGGGGTTGGCTTTTCTTATGCACATTCGCCATGTCTGTTTGTCCTGCGATGCATTATCGGTCAAGCCCAGAGTTTTCAGATCATTGTTTACAGTTGCAGTCCAGGTTGCCTGTGATCTTCCAGGTCTTTTTCTCAGCGTGCGTATGTTGAGGGCTCTCTTCACCTTGTGGTCCTCATATCTCCGTGTCACATGCCCATACCATCTTAGGCGGTTTTCTCTTATCTTTTCAGGTATGGGGGCCACCCGAAATAAACCCCGAATATGATCATTTTGAACTCTGTCCACTCTAGTCACACCACACGCTCACCTCAGCACCTTCATCTCTGCCACATGAATCCTATCCAAGTCACGTTTCAGCGGGGTCCAACACTCCGACCGTAGAGCATAGCTGGTCTTACAGCAGTTTTGTAGATTTTACGTTTGGTCCTTACTGGAACCTTGCTGTCACACAAAACCCCAGAGAGAGACCTCCATTTCAGCCTTTCTGTGTTTATTCTATGCTACACGTCGGATTCAGTTACGGTGTAAGGTGAATTTGTAAGAGTATTAAATGTCAAATATTGGCATCAAGTATCGAGAATATTAAAAAATATACACTAATATACTCGTACTCCATTTTCCATATAAAAGGATAATGTACTTACTTATTATACAGGTACATGTTAGTGACCAGTTTGCATGTGAAATTAAATCGTTTCAAGGTCATTTCAAGGTTGTCTGAAGGTCTTGTTTTTCCCGCCATATAAAGAAATGATGGCGTCTCGTATAAACATGCGTGATATTTCAAAATTACTACGTGCGTGTCAGGGTGCGTGAACAAGCCATATGTAGTGTGCTAATCTGAGAAATATTATATATATACTTTATTGCGTGGACTGGGTTCCTTCCTTCCGTTCCGGTTTTTTAACATATAAGAAGCAGTGTGCTTATTGATGTTTCTTACTAAGTACATCAATTAAAATCTCTGCAGTTTCATTTTGTTATATAATTAGTAAGTAAATTTTGTTAAGCAGCCCCTTAACTCTTTCGTTACAGCTCGGTGGAATACAAATTATACTGTCAATACGGCGTGAATTTTTCAAACCATTTTTTTGCTTAAAACTAGTATTTGAAGCATAAATGTACTTATCTGACCTATTTTCATATATCACATTGGTTCTTTTATTCGTTAGCTATCAGATGATGCTTAAAAAAAATAGATTAAACAAACGTTCATTGTGTAACTCCATACATGTGGTGGCATTGACGCATGTGGTTTATAGAAAAATCGCTCGTGTGACGAGACCTAACGATATTTATTTACATGCTTTACAGATTCCTGTAAAGAATACATGTAGGTTGATAAAGGGAATGATTTTACTTCAAATTTCCTACCGTAGATGTCACAGTGAGTATTGAAAATAGTAAAACGATATATCACGTCAACCGATGTCAACGGTCGGGGAATCTTTGACGGCATATGCCGACAACCGATGCGAAAGGGTTAAGTTATTGGGGCACCTGCTTTGGGGGTTGCTGAGAAGCATTTATGTTCCACAGAAGTGTTCTGGAATAAGTCATGAACAGTGGTAACTTCCAAAACTAAGTGGCAGAATTTGTGGTCACACGATACGGAACAGGCATGGGAAGATTTTTTTATGGCATATACTTATTTTACATTAAAAAAATATTGACTCAATTTCTTATATTGAACCTACATTCCTGGGATTATTAAAAACTTTAATATTTTAAATAAATAAAAATAAATAACAAGAGTTCTATTATTTTAAGCAACAGTATATTATTATATTATAATGTAGTGGAAGTTTCAAAGATACGCTGATTGTTAAATTGAAAGGTTGTAAGTTTATATAATCTTAAAAGGTATTATTCACTTGTTTAAACTGTAGCGTTAACCCTAGCATATATATTTGAACATAAGATCAAAGAACTAGTTAAAATTCAAATATTAAAAATTACACGACTTTTTTTGTGCAAGTCACAAAATACGAAAGAAATTAAATCTGCAGAGTGATGCCCTTGGTATAAAAAATATCGTAATCAATTATTAAATAATTGGTAGGTACACAAGTGAACGCGTTATTTTTTTGTTGCCGATAATATTTAAATTAAACTATTTTAAGCACTGAAGCGTAAAAAATATTCATTTATTTCAAACGCAATGCCAATATTGTTATTAAAATATCATTGAAGCTTGGAATAATTGTTTTTTTTTTTATGCAAACATGTTTTATATTTTTTTGCATGAATTCACTTGTGTTTTATTTTAAAATACACGATGTGTTCTTATGACGTTGGTGTTTATACATATTTCATATATTAATAAATATATTATAAATACAGCGCATCTGGAGAATAAAAAGCGTCATAGAATGCACAGATGAGATTGCTTCTTAATTTTCTATCGGTTTTCTAATGTATGTGTTTATAAAGAAAAATATGTAATTATTTAATATTCGAAACAAGTTTATATTTTTAAGATAAACATTGTATGGAATTAACGCTCTTTGAAATGTAAAATCATCCATATTCCTACTGGAATTTGAATTTACTTGCATTTGTTTGACGGTTCCGCCGCATTACGTCCCTAGACAATGCGTTCTACAACTCATCGGTAACGACGTGGTAATTGAATGTGTGCTGCACTGGATATTTGGTGCACTAGACGTCTCGCTAACCTAACCTAATCTAAGTTATTTTGTTAACAAGACCTATGGATCTTTGGACTCTACGATCACTGGACAAATCCTTAGGTTTTTTTTCCTGTGTTACGCTACTTTTCCTCTTCCTAAACTCAAAGAGACTTTTTTTCTAATATGTATTTTTTATTAAATTATTACTTTTTGTGGAACCACCCCGGCATACGCCTTACGTCTGAGGAATCACGTATTAACACGATAAACTTAGACGGGGTGGTCGGCTCATAGCGGCCTTCCGGCTTAGTATAATTTTCCTCCGGCATCTTATTTATTCCCTTAAGGATGTGCAAACCAAAGTCATGAGAGTAAGCCGCAATGAGCAGCAGAAAATTAACATATCAATGCTAGGAGTACCCCTAAAAGATGCAAAAGAATTTGTATACCTTGGAAGTACGATCACCTGAGATGGCAGAACAAAAAGAGAAGTCTACAGTCGAATACATCAAGCAAGGCTAGCTTTCAATAAAAAAGCCAAAATTCTTGAGTCAAGGAATATTTCTTTAGGGCTCCGCAAGCAACTTGCCAAAACACTTGTTTGGAGCATCTTAATGTACGGCTGTGAGACATGGTGCTTATCTGAAAGTGATAAAAAAAGACTAGAGGCCTTTGAGATGTGGTCGTACAGAAGAATTCTCGGAATTTCCTGGAGAGACCACGTCACGAACAATGAGGTTCTCAGAATAATCAAGGAAGATAGGCAACTAATAAGAACCATCTAAGAGAGGCGAGCCCGATGGATCGGCCACATCATGCGCCACGATGGTCTTCTTCACAATATTGTGGAGGGGATGGTTGAGGGTAGAAACTGTAGAGGGCGCCCTAGACGGGAGTATTTGCAGCAAGTATTCGAGGACATGAACTGTAGCGCTTATGCTGAGCTGAAAGGGGTTGCGGAGGACCGAGGGGAATGGAAATCGAGATGCAAGATTCTGTTGCTGCAAACCAATCCACCGGATTGATACTACGAAGAAGAAGGATGTGCTTTTGTCTAGTCTGTTAAGGTCGTGACACCTTGTTTGACACTATGAAAAATACATTGTTTGCTTACTCAAGAAAACTTAGCATGATATCTGACTATTTAAATAATATTAATTAAAATTATAGCTTACATAAGAGTTTATTTAAAAGTTAATATTTGAATTACTAAAAGCAGGTAAACGATATTAGTTTTATGGGACAAACGTGCGATACATTACAATTTACATAATAAATATAAATTATTTAGCTAAATTCTTAAGGATTGTGCCATATTTTCTTGATTATTATAGGCTCAGACAATTTCTCATATCAGACAGGTCTGTTATTACAGATCATTTCCTAACGTCTTACAACACCTGTTCAGCAGCCAGTTAAGAAAGCCAAAGTGCAGATTTACCATATCATTCTACAGTGCTGGACTTGTCACAAAAAGCTGGTGTATCTCGTAAGCTTGAATTTAGACCAAACGAGCATTCGCTCATTCTAATCCTTCTTCCATATTCGTTACCAATCTGCCACTCAGTTTTCTCAGTTGCGATTATTCAAGCATTTTCCCATGACACATGTTTCCACATGAAAACATTTACGGAACTTAATCTTGCAATTTCAACTAAAATGGCTCCTCTAATAGGCGAATACTCTTCACGATCTGCCGCCACAAAGTTCTGTCATCCGCCATGGCCCTCGCCTCATCCCATATCAGCTCTGCTTAGCGTACCTCCCGTCGAGTACATATGATGTATAGCTTCCGACGGGCCTTTAGGAAAGCGCGAACCTTGAAGAAAAGGAAGCTATAGTTAATGATATCCTGTGGCATCCAAAATATATTACACAATCAATTTCAAGAATTTAAATTATAATAATTTCGTTTGTTACATTTGTTTCATAAATGGAACATATGGTAACCACAAATTGCTCCCACTGTAGATTCCTCGTTTTAGGACATATCTGCACCTCAAGGGCCACTCGGGAACATATATCGTTCCTAAAAACCTATGCTCTATTTATTATCAGCCGACTTATATAGATCTATATAGGAGCGTCTATTGACATTTTTTGAATTTATTTTTTTAGTTTAATGCCTTACTGTCGACTCTGTCGAATATGCAACTAATAGCAATCACATATATTAGACTGTTTACTATTTTAGGTTTGGCAACACTTACCATTTCGAAATAAGTGCTTTAACAACTTATTTGAATAGCTATTACTAATGCTAAAATAAATATTTCTATAATGTTCCAATAATGTTTAATACACTTGTATAAAATGTATATTTATCAAAGTTTGCATCAATTCACAGCCAATAATATGAAGGCCTTTATACATTTTACGATTCTTTGCTTATTATAATGAAGTGTTAACGTAAAATAGACGTTATAATTTTTTAATCTTGCAACACATAAATTTTTATTTTCACACGTGATAACACTATCGTGGCGTTTAGCTACACGTATCGGTGTAAAAATATTTTTTCTTATTAAACCGTACTCGTAGATTAAGTCATTTGAAATTGTCTTAACGTAGATCACGTAGAGCAATTGGCTACACAATTTAAGGCTTCTTCAGTCCTTTGCCGGTAAGCAGGCCCTCAATATGATCAATGTTTAAATAACGTTAAAAAAACTGTATAATATTCGAAATGTATTTTTTTATTAATTTCTCAGTAAACAAATAAATCAGTTGTCACTTATAGTTCACGATTAGATTCCAATTTTCAGATTTTATTTGCAGTTATATATTATGGTAATTTTGAACATTTAAACAATACAATTAACTATATATATAATCGTTATGGAAGCAACAGGGTCAGATCCTGTCTGCCCAGAAGTGAGCGACGTCAATGGCGTTACTCCCGGCCATCGTGAGGTCTTCCTGGGTGCAGCTGCACGTTAATTTTACTATATAGCTATGATATGAGATAACAAAATCCACGTAAAAATCATGACACCTATAAAAGTCGTACAACGTCGCGCCAAAAAAGCGAATTAAAGATGACAGTTTCACCAACATGAAATGGAGCAACTGTCATAACAAATAAAATTGCGTATACAAACACCGTGTATTATTATAAAACTAAAAACTAATATTATATTATATCGAGCTGATATCAATATGTTTATACAAAATTTCATCGTGATAAGCAGTAAAGGTATCCAAAAGTAACATATATGTATGTCCAATCAAAATGATTTAATTTTTAATATAATTTTTAAGCAACTTTTGTTATTGGTGTCATTTACATATTATACATCACGTAAAAGGCGTTTAATAGAGTTTATGTAAATAAATAAATCTGTTTGTTATAAGGAGTGATTAACGCTCGCGTTAACTGGTTCTAATGTCTTAAATACATTTAATTGTTTCACATAGAATGCTTTAATTGTTAAATTATAATGTAATTCCTGTTATTATATTTTAATACTAAAGGTCAAACAGTCAGTAAACTCCGATTGGCGTCTAGTAGCTGACAACTCATTATTAAAATTACATTTTAATAGTTTAATGACATAAACGTTCAACTAACCTTACCTTAGTTAAATGTAAAACGTTCTATTGAAACGAGTTGGTTACCGAGACATCCATAGTAGGTTAGCGAGATATCCATTGCACCAGTTGTCCCGTGCACCAAATATCCCGTGCACCAGACGTCCAGTGCGTGCCACGTCGTTACTTATGAATCGTTGAACGAATTGACTGTGAACGATAGGACGTACCTCGTATGTTTAGTCATGAAAGCTTAGCATGACATCTGACTATTCAAATAATATTAATTAATGATTATTGACAAGACACAGTCCTAGAAAAATCAGAAAAATAACGAGAGTCATTGCAGGGAGTCGGCAAAAAATTCAGTTGCCAGTTCTCGGGAGCTACTCCAACTTTTTTCTCTCCTATTTAGCTTCATCTCTTTGACCGATATGTCCTGCCCATTGCCACTCGAGTATTCATATTCTTTCATTACCGTTCACTACTTGAGTTCTTAGCATGAGAGACTCCGAGCATGGATCTCTTCATGGCACGTTGGAAAACCTTTATTATATTAAAACCCGCTGTTAAATTGCATGCCTCTACGACAGTTAAATTAATACTAGAATAATCCATTACTTACACGCTTTTACATATAATGTTCATAAGTTTTCAAAACACTGCCCATCCCAATTGTATCCGCCGATTTATTTTGAGAAGTTGTGCCGTCGTATTTGACTTCCTAGTTAGATTACCAGAAAATTTGTGACGGAACTTAATACTGGGATTTAGCTCGTCTGAAAGAACTAGTGAGCGCGTATAAATGTTTTTTTTTTGTATAGAACAGATCAATGGAAAAGAGTGATAAAAACATATTAAATAATGATTAAATACTGATATTAACATATAAAAACGAAGGTAAAATACACCCATTAAATTATGTATGCAACGTTTTGAAAATTTGACCCTATCTTTTTTCACACGATTTGAAAAAATGCTCCAATTTTTTACACTGATTTTTATATTTATGTCGCATTGGTGTGTAATATTTACGACACGGCTATCGAGGGAAGGTTAAAACAATGTTAAATTCACGCTTCATAAAATATTAGCTACGCATTCAATTAACCAGGGTATATGTACCAGTTGCTGGACAAGATCATTTTCTTATAATATAAACTTATTTACATTGTTGAAAAGTGGCAAACGACAATAATACAGTGTAAGCGTGGTTGTCCATAGATTTCTGAAGTTAAACAACATTTCACGCGGACCAAACTTGGATGAGTCACCGGATATTGATTACAGTATATTATTGGTTGTATTGCGTTCCAAGTATTTTTATATTGACATCCCCCATCTTTAAATGGCGACAACAAGTCGCGGCTTTGCCGTCGCGTGGAGGAAGGATGCAAGAACAGATAGCAAAGCAATGAACTTGCTTAGAAGCACAATTTGCGTTTATTTCCAATATTAGACTCCGGTTTCCCCGCCCGACAATAACATGTTTTATCGCGGGCATCGGTCGAACGGAGACTGTCCGCGGTCACGGGCTGACTGACTGGCGCCGTAACAGTCAGCGCCCCAAAGATTATCTCGGCTAAAATAATAAACTAAAGCTGACAGTTGAACCAAAATTATATGGAGCAACTGTCAAACAAATAAAATGGCGTAATCAAACGCCGTGTATTATATATAAAATTAAGACTAACATTATTAGATGTGCATCTCATGCAAGCGAACACAAATAAGAGATCGTTTATCCTGGCTTTTCGGCATCAGCCTAAAAGAGCTATATCACGCTGATATCAATATTTAATGCGTAAAGCTGAATATTAGAGTATTCTACAGTAATAGAACACTTCGATCGACATTATCTTTGTAAAACGTTATTGAAAATGTAATATTTACATATTCTTTAAAATTTATTGATATAACTGATCATATATATCGTAGATATATGGTAAGGTAACATTGTGTTGCATGTTAAGTTAGATGAGGTTTGATAAAATAGCTTACTTTCTTTTGGGAAATTACTCAGTAAAGTTATGATAGTTAACTAATCGGGACTTTTTTATACATGTGAAGAATCGAAGAAACTCTTTTTGAAAGCGTTATTACTGTCAAATATTTGACCAAACAGTGCTTAACGCGGTCTTTGTTAAAACAAGGTAAAAAAATATTTAAAAATATATTTTATAAGTGGTCAACAACTATATATAATGCTTTTAATGTAGGAGTTTATAAAAAACTCTATGGAAATCACGTAGGTCTTTTGCAATAAGCAGACACATAATTATTTTTAATGCGAATGAAACTGGTTTGTTGAACTCAACGTTAAAGAACAGTTATAAAAAACTAAGGTTAAGGTTTAATTGAAATAAATATAATAAAAGACGCTAAGAAGGAAGCACTTTATGAAACCATCATTAAGCTATATAAAATAATAATAAGAAGTTTAATTATGCAATGTACTCGTATGATATTAGTTATTACTGACATGGTGACTGGAATCATGAAACGATATACTATTATATTTTATGTTAATATTATAAGATATGTATAAAATGTTAATTTCAGTCTCTTTATAACCGATTATAAATAATGAATAGATTTTTTTCTTCACTTTTTTTTTACTAATTACAACTATGTCGAGTGATTTTCCTTAAGAATTTGAATGAATTGGTAAACGTAACCTAACCGCACCTATTTCCTAAGGTAGATGATCAATTTAAAGCAGATGGTAAAATTAAGACCGTGTGGATTGATTTTCTTTAAGAAGTTAAGTGTTTTGATCAAAAATTACCTAACCCAACCTAATGCAACTTAATCTTTAAAGTAAATTATCAATTTAAGGAAGATGCTAAAATAAATCATCAGTTAGAGTAAGCTTAGGTTAGTTGATCTAGGATTAGGTTAGGTTTGATAAAATCACTTCACAGAGTTGTATTTTAAACATCTTTCATGGAAATTGCTTCACCCTTGCTTTACAATGATATGTATTTACTACAACTCGACTCTTATAATAAGCATCCATAAAACAAAAAACAAGTAAAATTATTATAATGTAGTAGTTATTTATTTGTTGCGACGGAAATAAATAATTTGTGGAATAATCGTGGATATGTCAGATGTGTTTTTTTTTAATTTTTAGATACTTACATTACAAAAAAATATAAATTTCATCTTCAACCATAGTCAATTAAAGCAATATTTAGGAATATCCACATTATTTCAGTTTTTAAATGACATTCTCATATCTCGGATGTTTTTAGCACAGTAAAGTGAGGATTAAACCTCCATTTATTATTTTGTTTTGATTGTTGCGGAGATATGTCACAGAGAAGCTCTAGAAAAATTGTTGTATCGTTTTGTGTTTGGTTTGACCTGTCTCTTACCAACTAAAAGCTAAAAAAAAACCAAAAAACTAAAACTTAACTGAAATATTTCGATTAATAACTCACCAGAAGTATGCCTCTAATACTTCAGCTGTTGTCTCTTCACGACCCCGGGCTATTGCCTTGGAGGTCTTCTGGAACCATATATGTTCTCAGGTTGATCTTTGGGTGCAGATATGTTTTTTGGGACAAGTCATAGAAAACTGCAACTGAACGAACTGCGTGGTGGAAATTGGTAAAATGAAGAAAAGTGCAGTAAAACAAAATCTTAATTTATGTTGTAGTGTATATTTGTTAGAGATATAGTTGATACTCGAACTTGCAAGGTCGCTGGGTTAACGACCCTTCGCAAAAAAACATATTGTAAACATGTTCACTTACATGGTATTTATGTCGTTAATTAATATATATATAAATGTACATACCTTTAATTAGAGTAGCCCTTCAAGGAAGTAATAGCTCGCGGCTGTTTTTTTGGCAAAACTTCCGATACGTTATTATTATTAGGAAATGATGAAATGCTTAACATTTAAAAATAATACCTTCAAACGGCTATAAAGAAGAATTTGTGCATAGTACGGTGCTTGCCATTTATAATATAGCTTAGCATTGCTTGTGTAATGTTGATCCACTCACATATTTTACTTTAATTACAGTATTTTTGTATTGCCATCCCTGTAATCAAAAGCGACTCCATGTCGACGGGATCGTTATCGGGACGTGTACTGGATTGATGGAGAGCAAGTCACCAATGAATAACTTTTCAAAAAGCGCATTGAAATTTATTTAAGATAAAAGATTGACAAACTTCGATCATCTGCCCAAGACGGAACTTTCTGCGTCTCTCCTAGGTCTCAGACAGATGACAACTGAGACTCCGGCAGTTATATCTATTTTTTCTTCACATATCTGTTTTAAATCTAGAGCATATGATCACTACAAATATCTTTCATTAAATTCTGTCAACTGTTATCATGCATACATTTTCCCAAGATATCTCTGCGCTTGAAGGTACACCTGGGAATAAGCGGTGTGTGGTGACGCATTCAAGTTTTAGTCCGCGCTAATGTTTCTTAACTTCGATGATCTAACGAGAGCCGTCTTTATGATATGCTATTATCGCTGGAACAAATCTGTATAATCATTTAAAAAAAAAAAAAAACTCCGGGATTCGAACTCGCAACCGTTCATGCCACAGTGGAGCGTCTTGACCTCTGCGCCACACATTATATTAGGAAGTAATTGTTTATCTCTTTAATTAATCGGTTCATTGATTCGGAAGTTGTTTTAAACAATTAAAAACGATTCATTACACAGCACCGGTACACATCAGGGTGACCATGATCAATTAATCAAAACAATCAATTAAATCGATCGCTTATTCGTGCCATACAAATTGCCAATTAGTTTTGACATTAGTTTTTTTATGATACTATCACATTACTACACACTCAAAATAAAAATTAGCATGACCCCTGAATATATAAATGAATAAATTACATTAAATAGAATCCCGGCTTAAATTTAAGTCAATGTACTGAAAATCACTGAAAGTATGTATAATCCATTGATGCAGTTAGGTTAGATTAAGTAAGGTTAGCGATACATCCAGTGCACCAGTTGTCCCTTGCGCCAAATGTCCCTTTCACCAGGCGTGTGCCTAATGACGTTACCGATGAGACGATGAATGAATTGTCTGTGAACGATAGGTCGTGACACCGTTTTTTTCTTAAAGTCACGGATGGTGGTAAATTTTCTTGAATATAATTGATCTATTTATTGTATACATAAAGCTGAATAGCAGTCACACTAAAAAAACGTTTTTAAAAAATTCTTCTCATTATTTGAAGGTACTATCAGCTTCATGTCCGACTGTCGAAATACTAAGCACTACAAGACAGTTGTTAGATTGTGATCTTGGATCACGTTTTTTTTTGTGTTTTGCGCCTTCGCGTGGTGTGTCATTAATCTCACTCGGTCAGGTCCATTCAGGCGACAAGAGTAGAGCACGATCGCACGGAGCCAAGGTCTGGTTAATGGTCGACCGAAAACTGCGTAAGGCCACCACAATATCAAGGTTCCGATTCTCCGAACGTCTGGACCGCAAAACGGTTTCGTCTCACCGCAAAACTGAAACAGTTATTTATATATTGATTAATTATCTCAACAAATGGTTTAATAACGTTTACTGAAGGATAGAGGTAAAGCGCTTGCATACGATACCAAAAGTGGTGGTATCAATCTTCGACGAAATTAAAACTTAAAATGGTTCTTAATATTTTTTAAACTCAATAACTTTTTTTATGAAATTTGTGCTTTATCCGTAAAATAACAGTCATAATCTGTTGAAAAAAAAGGTAGGCGAAAGTCATCCCGTGAACACCAATAGTGTTTGGACAAATGGAGAATTTATAAATCTGTGGGTAGTAGCTTAGAAATAGGTTTTTTTAATTTTTGCCAGGGATAGAACTCACCATATCTTGCGCACAGTTACCGAACCCTTTACTTCTAGGATAAAAAAAATAATTTTACCAAAACGATTTTAAAATATAAGGTTGTTGCAGATAATTTATTACGTATTTTGACAGCTGCTATAGCAAAGATTACTTGTGAAAAAGTGTGATTGATTCTACGCACTAGTTTTTTGTTGGTAAATTCGGCAAATTATACTTTTTTACTATAAAAAAATGCTTTTCAAGCAAGAATAGAAAATATATGTGATGTGCATGGATAATATGTATATTGACAGAACGCCAGTGTTAAAATTGGTTTGCATGATTTTGATCTGGCAGATTTGATGCTGAAGATACACAACGTTCTGAAAGTTAAGTTAAAGCTGATTAAGGCACAATCAAGGAATTCATTGATGTAAACCGGCGAACTCGTGATGTAAGTTGGTTAGATTTTTCACGGCTTTGGAGAGCTAAGGAGAAATTCGCCACACACGGCTCAACCCAACAGCCATAACAATTAATGAGGTTGTCGAGAGATGAAATTTATCTAATTCACTGTTCGTGGTCATTTCAAATGATTAGGTTAAACAAGTTTATAAATGTTTTGTTTAAAATGAAATTGTTTTCCAAACAGCGATATATATAACATCGCGTTGACGGTCCATTGCACAAATATTCTGAGGACTTATTTGCCAATAAAAAACCAAACCAAGGTTCGAACAATTCACTTTGTAATGTTTTTACTTCATTACTCACAAGTGGCAACACTCACTTACCTTAAATAAGCGCAATAAAAAATACATTAAATATATATAAATGTACTTTTTTTTAATGAAACAAACTGAAATGCGTGCATTCTATAAGCTACTTAATAATAATGTATGCATTACAACTAAAAGCTTTTGAAAGTATTTTTAAATGTAACCGTGAGGTTATAAATAACATTGGGACTTGATATTTGTAAAAATTATATTACTGTATACAAAAAATAACCAACAATTGATACAGATACAAATCCACATCAAACATATTTGTTTCAAATATATATTTTTTATGAAATCGTATGCAGGAGAGCACAACCGGTCAAGAACAGTGCACTCTATGACGCTCAGCCAGGGAGGCTGGACGCTGCATGCGGCAAACGTGTGTTGTGTTCGTGTTTACGTGTGGGTTGGGAAGATTGCAAGTGTATATTTATCTGTTTCTTGAAGAGATCCAGATTGTAGGAAGGAGGAACACAGACGCTGGAAGAGCATTCCAAAGTTTACCGGCGGCATTAAGAAAGGAACTTTGGAAGCTGCCAGTTCTTGGTCAACCCACATTAACCGTGTAGTTGGTCGGTTGTGGGTGGGTGCAAGAGGGATTAGTTCTTTAAGTTCTTAAGAGCAGTGACCGTGGTAATAACGGTAGAAAAGACTAAGTGAACCAATCTTACGTCTGTGTTCCATTGATGGCAGGTTAGACGTAAGAGTGTCATTGTTTATCAAACGAATTGCTTTTTCTTTGAACTGAGTCAATTACGTTTAGTAGGTATTTTGGGCTCCAATCCAAAGGTGACTGCCGTATTCTAGAATTGGTCGGATTTGTACTTTATATAGAAGAAGTTGCTTATCGTTGAAATACCGACGTGATCTATATAATTGGACAAATATAAAAGGCGTACCGGAGGATATGAATAGCATTTTCAGCTGTCTTGTCCAATACGATAACCATTCGTTTTTTTATTCCACCTTATGGTGTCGAGAAAGAAATACATATTTTATACGCAAGTACATTCTAAGTTCTCGGCAGTCTTTTAGTACTTCGAGTGCCCGGGGCATAGAGCAAAGGCACCTGTACCGAATGCTATTTTGAGGCGTCTTCATCTCATTATTGACTGTAGGATTGCTAAGTCTGTAAGGCTGCCATATTGGCACCTTAGCCTCGTCATTCCTAACAAAGTTAAACAATCATACTCCCAGTATTCTGCACAACCTCTTGTTTTTACAACTTATTATCCGGTAGCATTGGATTTTAGTTTGGTGTCCAGATTCGCATTCGTAGTGAAATTTTAAGATAATACTGACGCTACAAATACAGTATTTTGGACAATAGAGAGGAAATAAATAAATTAAAAAACAATTTTATGCTTCGTCGGAAATCGAACTTGTAATTTCTCGCTCGATATACTCAAGAAAATACAACATTTATTATTTCACTCTCACATCTCGATCTCTTGGTCCTCCGCAACCCTCTTCAGCTCAGCATAAGAGCTACAATTCATGTCCTCGAACACTTGCTGCAAATACTCCCGTCTAGGGCACCCTCTGCAGTTTCTACCCCCAACCATCCCCTCCACAATATCGTGAAGAAGACCATCCTGACCCATGATGTAACCGATCCACTGAGTTCGCCTCTCTGAGATGGTTCTCACAAGGTGCCCATCTTCCTTGATTATCCTGAGAACCTCATTGTTCGTGACGTGGTCTCTCCAAGAAATTCCGAGAATTCTTTTGTATGACCACATTTTAAAGGCCTCTAGTCTTTTTTTATCGCTTTCGGATAAGCACCATGTCTCACAGCCGTACATTTCACTAAATATATTTTATTTGATACAATCTGTGCTTATATAAAAGTTCAAAATACTTTTTTACCATTTAACGGGCTTAGTTAATTACTAATTTAGGGCAATATGTGTAATATTACAAACAAGTAATAAATGATAAACCATAATTTATTTTCTTGAGTATAAGTGATATTTTGAAACCAGCTGTAGAAAAACGACTAATCAAAGGAACTTATTGCGAAGTACGTAAGTAATTATATATTCGTGTTTAGTTGCAGTTAAAAAAGTAAGGATATTGACCAATTTGAAAATATTATATATTCAGTCGATAGATTCCTTAGTCAAAGGGGAAATTACATAACTCACAAGTATTCACGTGTCCGAGGAAGCAACAATGATTCTTATCCTAAAACCTGTACTTCAAAAACGCCCATTGTTCATAACAATTAAATAAATGTGAAACTTACGAAAGTAATGCTATTGGTGGTGTTACAAAAGTTACGGCAAATTGAAGAAACTGGGGGATTTGCCTCAGCAATCACGGAAATTAGTTAACTTCTACCAGGGCATATGATAAAAATAATAGTTACGTGATCATGATCTCAATGTGAATTTTTCTGTCCATATCCTATTTATATCTGTAACATATGGACACCACAAAACTCCGCAACTCAGATATGTCAGTTGGCATTTTCATATCCAAAGACATATCTGCGCTCGAAGGGATTCCAAGGAACATATATAGTTCCTGGAGACCTCCAGGGCAGATGATTTAAAAGATACAGCTGTAGTATACGAGGAATATTTTTTGACTAATTTCTTAATAGGATTTTTTAACGATATCGCAGGATAAGACCGTCACAGCCAAAACCTGAACATTTGGTTTTAAAAGCGGCTCAAACCAATTAACGACACGCGCTACGTAACAGGCGGTAACCTATTCAAATTTAAGTCCGCGTTCAATGTTGCTTAACTTGTGTAATCCAACGATAGCTAGGCTTCCAATCTGTTATTGACGTTTGTCTTTATTGCATTATGTGAAGAATATATTTTTTATAAACTTGTATTCTAAATACTTTTTACGTCAACAAATGTTAACATAAATATGCATATAAATCCATAGCAATCACCATCTTATATGTCACTTTTCTTAACATTAAATTGAAAAAGAAAAAAAAACGGCTGACGCGCGAATGTCCAGTTATTTTCCTAAAATGAAAATCGTTATCTATTATCGTTTAGTAGTTTTTTGCATGTGACGATTGATGAGATCCAAAAAAATAATGAATCTGATTCTTAAACACATTACATTTTTATCGTAGATGAAATGCAGGTGCTGTAAGAGTATTCCAAAGCACATACGAGTACAGTGGCTTTCTAATTTTTTAGATGACTAAAGTATAGCAATATTAGAAATAATTAGATTTATTTCGATCGATTTTATTTGTGCAATTGATTAATTTAATAATGGCCCTGAATGTATTTATAGCTGTGTATTGCGGACTTAGCAAAAACCCAGGAAATAGTTGCAAATTATATTTTTGTAACAAACAAAAACATTGTATGAATAAATATATTACTAACCTTTATAAACGTAACACATTCTATAGGCGCTCTAATTATCAATTACAGTAATCAAACCTATGTCATTTCATGTTAAGCAGAAAAGATAATATTTTATTTTATAAGCACCCATTTTTTGTATCTTTCTTTTTATAAAAACGATGAAGGAATTTCATCTATCGATATTAACCCTTTCTTTACGGCTCGGTGGAATAAAAATTATACTGTCAATTATAAAAGTAGTAATTGAAGCATAAATGTACTTATCTGGTCTATTTCCATATATCACATTGGTTCTTGTATCCTTTAGCTATCAGATGATGCATAAAAAACTATTCTAAGAATGTAGCAAAACAATATACCACGGTTACCGATGTTAACGGTAGGGGAATCTTACACGGCATATATCGGCTACCGATGCCGACAGGTTAAATCTTGCCGTTTGGTGACTGTGTGTGATGTGACGACGATAGTACAATGTAAGCGCGGCTCTTGTTAGATCACCGAAGATAAGCAACATTGGACGCGGACCAACACTAAGATGAGTTATCTCCTGCTGCTTACCACGTGTTGTTGGATAAAGACCGAATGGTACAGATCTTGGTAGCGTCGAACTAATCATATGACCTTCTTAAAAAATGTATGATGGTAAAGAGGCGAGCCCACGAAGTGTGTATTCACGATGCAAGTACGCTCTGTGTGCAATATTGCTTAACTTCAATGATCAAAAAGGAACCGGTGTTACAACATGATATGGTAGTTGATCCCAACGAAACGTTTACCATACGTTATATATTTAAAATACGGTAAATATTAATTTGATTTCGTAAAATGTGATACGCCATTATTTAAGGTAATGTATGTATACGGATGTAAACAGTTGTTTACATTGATAATAAAATTGGAATATCCGATTTAAAATAAAAACAAATGATTAACGTTCCAAGAATAAATATTCATAAAGACCTATGAATAGGTATATTACTCTTATGTTAAACTTTAATTGTTGGAAAACCCATATTTTTCAGCTTATTATTAGTTATTCGGTGTTTTTCCTTACCTCTTTTATAATAGTAATTTTACTTACTAAGCTAATGACGATTTTGTGATTTGACTTATAAAAAATCTACTTAGTTATACCTTGCATTATTTTTCATTGATATTCGGAATTTCAACAAGAACTGTCGATCAAAAAAAGATAGAATAACGTCTGCGGTTCGTAATGCTGTCTGCGGTTCAACTTACATTTGAACTTATTTTATTTGATTTATTTAACAGAAACAAGTTCTAAGTAATAGATAATACGAAAACACAAGATAGGACTTAACATCCTTGAAAAATTAAACAAATATATATACAGACTTTAATAAACGAAGAGAATGCATAAAAATATATAAAAAAAAGATATAGAAATCTTAGTAAAATATATAAACGGACGTCACAGAGATTCATAAAGTCAACTTTAACTTAAAAAATAATTTGTCCTAGAAATATGTAAATTTATAGTTTGTTATAAATTTCTAAAAAATAGTTTCTCAAGAGTTCTTGCGTGACAATTGGTGGCCTCGATTAATAAACGAGTACAAGTGATATTGCCAGAAATATTAACTTTTTTTTTTTGTTTTATTTTTCCAGTTTGCAAGAATGGGATCCCTTCCAGAACTGTCCATCCTCAGAGGAGAGCAGCGGCAGCTAGAACAGAAAAAGCTGCATCTCGTGTTTGAGGAAAGACTTGCAGCTGCCAAGAATCATAGTGACACAGCCATCATCTATGAAGGTACGAAATAAATAAACATACTCCAACTTTTAGTAACCCTTTATAGGTGTACTATATCTCGATATTTGGATAGTATTTTGCTTTACTACTAAGCTATATTACAGCAATGTTTTTTGAATTCGGAGTCAGTTGCTGGACACACAGTTTAAGTTCTATAAGTCATTTTATGTTGCAGAAAATGGAAACACTGAGCATGTGAGCTACCAAGAGCTGAACTCTTCTGCCAACCGCTTGGCCAGGACTTTGTTAAGAACTGTGGCTGAGAAGAACCTTCAGGTCAACACAGATGGAGACTACATAGTGGCTGTGTCCATGCTACCTTCAGACAGGTAAATACATTGATAGACAGCAGCACTTTCTTCACATCAAAGCTGATGTTTGATACTATTATATTTTTAGAAAGCCACGATCTACATAAATACATACAGTTCTAGATTAACTTTTCAGAACAACGAAAATAAAACATTGTCTGTGAGCTTTTTGTCAAATCATCGATTTTTAAAAATATTGAAGTTGAACTAAAACTTGAATGGGTCACCGTCTGTTTATTACCGCGTGTCATCGTTTTGGTTGAGCCACTCTTTTAGCAATAATTATTTGTGCCTTGTCTTGCTTATCATCTTATCTCCTTGAAAATCTGATTATCAATGTTTTTCGTATTTGTAAAAATAATTCACAGTGGCGTATGAGAAGTGGTGGATATTTATGGCGACCATATGCAACAGATATGTTATGGATGAAGATAAAAAATATTTATTTTAATTTACATTTTAAATATAATACTATTCGCTTGTATTTATATTGCTGTTTAAGCTCCGTTATATCACAAATAAAATGTAGAAAAATAGAAGCACAGAAAGAGCTTGAGCCCTAAAATAACGACAAAATGACAAAAACTCTCAATATTTAACTCTTAATATGTACATTGAAAGCTTCAAGACATTTAAAAATTTATTAATATATATTGGATTGACGCGTTGAAAAAAGAATTTTATGTATAGTATATGTATATTTAATTAATAATAATATTTCATATAATATATATATGTTTACCAAGTTCTTTAAGCAACGCTACTTAGAAGTGACATAAAAATAGTATAGCGTCGGTAAGTACATACATATTGAGTGCTTTTGTAAATTTGAATGAAATTGGTTCATAAGTGGCGTCAACAAGTGATAAATAATAAAGTGCAGAGAAAACAGTATATTAAATCAACTGTTTCTAAAATCTAAGAAGTTTCCTAACCCGAAGATCGCCGTAAGCCCACCCGTGGGCGCTTCGCAATATTCTAAAGATGTATTTCAAAATCAATTCCGATTTTCTCACAACGATATCTATGAATATTGTACAATTTTAACAAACCAAAAAAGATCGATAGTTTGGGAGATATTCATGAGATGGTGTCAAGGGCTGGCACTTTTTTTTTTTTTTCGAAATCAATTATATAGTATTTATATCTTAAATATTTACAACAAACGTGATGCTTTGGAGGTACATACGATGTAGGGAGACAGTTTTGTAAGTAGTTGGTCAAGGACAGTCGAAACAAGCGGTCGAGTATTTGATCTATAATCTATTTTGTGGCAGCCCTAGTGAAAAAAAACTGTTTTTTTTCGTGAAAATTTTAGTTCAATCGATTGCAGCTCGATGAAGTGCTTAAGTGACGTGCAAAACTCTCATGCAGATACTGTTTTCAGGCTGATCATTTCCCTGCTCGCTATATGGAAGTGTGGAGCCGCCTACTTGCCACTGGATCCTTCCTTTCCTGAACAGAGAGTCAAGCATATCCTTAAAGAGTCCAAGCCGGTGCTGGTCATCCATGATGAAGAAGGTAAAAAAACAAAACCCTGATTGTAGTTTTTTTTACAAAGAATATTGGGTAAGCCTGATGCTTCCTAGACCTATTTTTTCTTCTCCAAAGTGGCTGTTATATATATATTTTTTAGCTCTTTTGAACACCCTTGTTTATAGCTGACACAGAAGCATTCGTGGGCACCGACTCTATCCTCTTCTCTACCTTGAGCGAACAAGCAGCTCGTGAGAGTGGTGACAACCTGGTGGAGAGCATCCGTCTGCAGCAGACCACTGAGAACTTGGGCATCGTTCTCTACACTTCAGGCAGCACCGGCATCCCTAAAGGTACGACTCAAAACAATCAATTTTTCTTCATATTAGTTGTTTCATTATACTTTTTGTATTTCCTATGTAAACAATATGCATATACTGACCGCGGGAAATACTATATGAAAGTACAGTTTTTAACGTTTTATTAGCTCGATGCTTCAGAGACCTAGATTATGTAGTCGTTAGAAGCGGTACAAACCAAAATAACTACAAAGAAGAGAATCTTATATAAAAAATTGCCGCGAACATTAAAGGAAAAAATATGTTACAATTAAAAAAAATGTTTTTACGCATTTTTTCATTTCAAAAGTTATCAATACACTGAAAACATATTCGTACATAAATAAGAATACAGTATAATGGTGATTTAAGATTTTTTATATGCGAATTCGTGGCCTTTTGCATTAAAAGCAAATTTCACCTTTAAGACTAACATCCCCTTAACATAAGGAAGAAGAACTACATAATACAGCCCTGATCTACCCAACTAATTACTGGGCACGGCGCTTTTAATGACAGAATATACTCATTCAATTTAGTTTCAAACCCTAGTTGCCCCTGTGGCGCCCCCTTCCAGACCTCAGAGCACATTCTCTGGGACTGTCAGTTCCTTTTGTAAGAAAGAGGAGTCCTTTTCGATGCATAGCATGCAGGCATGCGGATTTTGTGGCCACTAAAACAAATTTCAAAGCATTTACAATTTTCGCTTGTATTTTCGGTGAGAGAATCTATCTTCCATCTCTTTACAAATCGTGAATGTGATTCTAATCTCTTTCACGGGTTCTTTTTTTTAGCACTCCTGTGCAGTGGCCACAATTGTTCAGAGGGGACTCTCACTTGACTTATCAGTTGCTAACTGAACTTAATCTGAATGAGCGCATAATCAAGGAGACTTAGCTATGCTCTGGAGTGGTGCGGGTGTGAGGCGGGCAAAGTCCAGTCCAGATACATGAAACATCATGTTATCATGTGACATGACATTGTTTACACCGTATCAAAAAAACGCCAATGTAAAACACTCTCGTCTAGTAGAGTACTTGGGTGACCGCGAAAGCCCACGCTTCTACCCACAAGTCATTATTTCATTATAGATTTATGATCGATATAACTCTTACCTGCAGAACCGTTTCAAGTACGACTATTTGTCGCACGTGTCGAAAATTACTTAAGCCACCCGATAAGTTTTTTAAGCAAGTATTATTTAATGTTTGTGAAAAATATATATATGTATTGACAGTCCCCATGTTTAAAAAAGCGACAACCGGTCGCGGGTTCTTCATTTGGCCGCTTGGAGGAAGGATGCAGGTCGCAAAGCAAATATCTTGTTTCGATGCACAATTTGCATTTATTTTCAATAAGGAATTACTTTCCCCGCCCGACCGTTTCATGACGTTTCGTCGGTCGGACGGGACTCCTCGCGACACGAGTCGACGGCAGTCAGGGCACTGTGATATGTGGCGCCACAAAGAGCCGAGTTACAAATTAAAGATGACAGTTGAACTAACATGAAATGGAGCAACTGTCAAAATAAATAAAATTGCGTAAGCAAACGCCGTGTGAATACAATAATTATTAGATGTGCATGTCAGGCGACGAACAAAAATAAGAGACAAAAGATCGTTTTTCGAGGCTCTTCGGCATCAGCCTAAAAATAGCTATATCATGCTGATATAATTATATACCAACAAGTGTACATAAATCAACGTGAAAGCAATGTGATTTTGAGATATTTATTTTATTTAAAAAAATGAGACTCGAAGAAAAATACTACAACATATATATTTTTGCTTTTTTTTAATAAAAGGGGCCTTTCAATCTTGGCTGCCCGTGTATATTTTACCTACTAAGCATGTGTTAAATGCGGTCCTGTTTACTTGCATAGCAAAATTATGTTATTTCATCGCATTGACATTGATTTATTAAATTATTCATACATGATCTATTTCTTTATGATATCCAGTAGCGAAAACATGCGAACAAATGTCGTATTGTCCTTTTTGATATATGCACTTCTTATTTGTCCAAGTCAATGTTAACTTAACCCTTCAGAGACGAAAGTTTTTTTTTTTTTTAAACTAAAGTTGTAAGCTATATTGTATTAGCATGTAGTCTTTTTCATCCAGCATTAATAATTTAAAAAAAAATACACGATGCTTTCTTGTAGAAAAGCTATGTGACCGTATGGTCATGCTAGTCTTTACCATTGACGACTTATTTTGTAAGAAACATTATTCTTTATTTTGTTTTTTAAATGGATTCTAACCTTGTCTAGCCTTTGGGGTTGAAATACAGCTACACCGAAAATATTTAAAATTATTTATGATATTATCTTCTTAGATCAACATATTGTTATACGAAATGAATTTAAAAAAATTACGTAAATCATTTTTAACACTATTGAAAATTGTATTTACTTTTTTGAAGAATGCATTTTGTAGAAAAAAAAAATCAACCTGAAATAAAATAACACATAAGGGTACTTGGTAGCTGTTTCCGTTGCCGCGGCTGCAGAATAACTGTGGTGGAGACACTTCTTAACCGAAACTGAGCGAAGATACAATGTTCAGGTAGGAAAAGGACTGGAGTAACTATTGTAATCTAAAACTATTGAAGACCAAAAATAAGAGAGAAAAGATCGCATACCGAAGCTTTTCGGCACCAGTCTAAAAGGGCTATATTGAGTTTATATTATGAGCTATGAATTGATTTTTTTGTATTATTTTCAGGAGTTCGCTTGCCTCACGAGGTGATCCAGAACCGTTTGCAATGGCAGTACATCACCTTCCCGTTCTCTTCCACTGAGCGTGTCTGCGTGTTCAAGACAGCTCTGACCTTCGTGGACTCCATCTGCGAACTGTGGGGACCGCTGCTGGCCGGACTAACAGTGCTGGTGGTACCCAAACATGTCACGAGGGATCCTCAACAACTGGTGACCCTGCTCACGGACTACAAGGTAATATACTACTCAGCTTAAGGCATGTTTTGGCATCAAACGGTTCATAGATTTTGCCAACTATTGAGATGAATCATTTTGAATTCACTCATAAAAGATGATGATCACATAATGACCTTATTGGTCAGAAATGGTTCAGCAGCTCTTATTTTACTGGTCATCTACAAACATATGAATAATTGTTTTCTGCATTGTGACCTAGAAGACTGGACAAGACATCCTTGTATACTACAGTCGCAGGCATTTTTCGGACACAGAATTTACAGAGAATTCCTAAAAAGGCTTAACCTCCCTTCTTGCGGCGCATGTCCATGAGAACCAGGCATACAACAGTGACATTCCCTGATTGAGTGCATCATCCATGAGAATAAGAGACGCGTTACGTGTTGTCGCCTAGGAGTCTCTGCCATTTTTTAATTTAATTCTTCTAACTTAAGCTATAAAATAATTAAATATAGCATTTTATGTAAATTTTCGTCGGTTTTTCACTAACATTATAACATCCCCCCCTCTCTCAAAAGGGTGTTATACAGTCGCGTGAGGGCATGATGGAGCAGGTCAGCAAAACAAAGACTTTTTCAGAAGCACATTGACATATATCTATGATTAAACTTGGTTTTTCCCGAGAGATCGTAATGTGGCGTTACTTCCGCCACGACTGATTGGAACTTAACAATGCGATCTCGCCGACGGATGGCAGACGACTGACGCGCTCGTGATGGCTCTCGCCCAGCGCTACTCTAGCGGCGGTCTATATAACTAGTCCCAAATGACAATATGGCGGACACATTCGTGTACGACAAGCGAACAGAAATAAGAGACGAAAGATTGTATATCGAGGTTTTCGGTACCAGTCAGCAAGGGCTCTATCATGCTAATGTCAATTAAAACTCAAAACAAAAGTAATATGACTTAAAAGCCACTTTCGTAATTATGCACACATCAGCTTTCCATCAAATTGTCACTCAAGGTATATTGTATTTGTCTTGAGAAGCTTGAATCAACTATTCACATGTGATATAGCATTAATTAAATGTTGACTGTTTCAATTTACTTCTAGGTTGAGCGCTTGGTGCTAGTGCCATCACTCTTGCAATCCTTGCTAATGTACGCGGAACTGCAAGGTCCAGGGACAGCTCTAGCCCACTTGAGGCTGTGGGTCAGTTCTGGGGAAGCTCTCAGCGCTAAAGCAGCCAGAGACTTCTTCAAGAGACTTGGAGACAGACGCGTGCTGTGCAACTTCTACGGGAGCACCGAGGTCATGGCCGACGTCACCTACTACTGCATCACTTCAGCTGATCAATTGGAGGACATGGACAAAGTTCCCATAGGTGAGAATGTATATATTTATGATATTCTCAATTTGCTTACTGTCGAGTAACAGTTCGTTGTAACATCCTCTGTCAAAAAAAAGCGACTCCAGATCGTTGGTATTATCATAAAAACGTATGGTGGATGGATGAGGAGCAGATCACCATAGCATAGAACTCGTTGAGAAGCACATTGATACTGTTGGATACGTCGATCTCATCTCTACGGAGTCTAACTTCCATACCTTTTCTATAAAATCTGTGATTTTCAAATTGAAAATCCAATTTTCGACTTATAAGACTATTATTTTTACACACATTTTTTTCTTGCTAGATAAAGCCAATTTTTTTGTACAGCGAGAAATTGTTCTAAAAACTTGTACTTCATAAATGGTCGCGAGAAGTCATTTTAAAGGTTATTTTACGTTAAAAGACCGATAAAATTCGGTCCTCTGCCCGGGACACAAAAAATGGTGCTTACGTGACGACGCCGGGACAGAGAGCCCCTGGCTGGTGGTGTGACAGACGCTGCGCTGAAATTAACATAGTGGCCATCTATGAAATCAGCCGCCCTATATAACCTGGATCGACTGTCAAAATACAATAACATAATGACGCATGCAAACTCCGCGTCTTGTAACTACTTAAAGTTAAAACTCGGTCGAAAAAATCTATGTGCATCTGCCGAGGAGCGAACGAAAATAAGAGAAAATATCGTACATCGAGGCTTTTCAGCACCAGCCTCAAAGGGCTTTATCGAATTGGTATGAATATATTATTTTAAAATATTTTTCTTGTTGTTTCCAGGCAATCCCGTGTTCAACACAATGGTGTATCTCTTGGATGATCAGCTTCAGCCTGTGCCTAAGGGCCAACCAGGACAGCTGTGGGTCGCTGGCCACAACCTGGCTGCTGGCTATGTGGGAGGAAGGTCACCCGACAGCTTTGTCGTCAATCCTCATGCTCAGAGCAAAGGTAAGAAGATGACTGAGTGTCTGGCATAAACACCTAGCCTTTATGATTTACTTCAACATGAAAAACTCACTTTAATACAATTTTTTTATTCATCATTTTTTCATTAAAAAAAAAATGTACAAAAAAGATAAAGTTGCGTGTTATATATACCCTGAAAGTTACACACAAGGTTAGAATATATGTCTGAGAAATTGTTGAAAAACGTAGGAGCCTATTCCATGTCAGCTTCGTTAACCGCTCGTGTAGCCCCGACGATTTCCCTGATGAAGCTTAACAGCAAGGAGCCGTCAGAACTAAGCAGCAATTCAGGAAAATCCTCCCAAAAAATAGTAGAGACTCCCAGGCGACAACACAGAATACGTCTCCTGTTCTCATGGATGATGCACTCGACGAGAGAGTGTCTCACCGTCTGGTGCATGCCTGAATTGCATGGACATGCGTCGCAAGAAGAGAGGCCAAATCATTTTAGGAATTCTCTGAAAATTCCGTGTCCGGTAAACGCTTGCGTGAGATGAAAGTCCACGGAGTTCGTCTTTTTTCACGTCAATAAGTGTTCGATGGATGGAAAGAAACACTTGGTTATTCCTCCCGACGTTGATTCTTGATATGCTGTGTTCCAAGCAGTTAGCGAATCATGCATTAACTTGTTCAAGGCGTAGCAGAGAGAAAAACCGTCGTAATGATGTGTTGTGCTTAGTTTCCCCCCATTTAGGCCAGTTCGTTCGCTTTTTCGTTACCCAGTGTGGCGTTGTGTGCACGAAGCCAAATAAACTTTACAGCTATACCTATATTTTCAAGAAACTGTTCACTATTTCATGCGTTCACATCTAGGGGGTTCAGGGTATTCACGGAAGTTACCGACTTCAGTCTGTGTTTACTGTCTGACAATATGTTTACGGTTCGGTGTTACATATTATTGTATTTGATCAAGTATAGTACTAACTGATGTTCTACTTCTTTTGCAGCATTCTCTAGAATTTACCGCACTGGAGACTACGCTCGCTTGGTAAAAGGAACCTTGGTATACGAGGGACGGACAGACTCGCAGATCAAGATCAGAGGACACAGGGTGGACTTGGCCGAGGTGGAAAAGGCGCTGCTGTCCATCAAGGGTGTGGAAAAAGGTAAATGTCAACATCATCGTAAATGTCATATTGCTAAGTTGGAATTTTCCAACCTTCCACATATCAAAGACTCCTGTTTTTCTCGTTTTCTGACTGGTGTGTCATGTTGCTATTGTTCCAGGTGTCGTGCTTTGTTACAAGGCCGGAGAGATGGACCAAGCTTTGCTGGGATTCGTGACTGGATCACAAGGAGTGCAGCTTTCAGGACTTTTACTGGAAGACAAACTGCAGGATAAATTGGCTCCGTATATGATCCCACAGGTGAGGTTCTAAATACATTGAAATGAAATCCTAGTTGATGGTCTGTATGTTGGCCGAAATTCTTCTTTGTCTTGAAATATATCTAGAGTTGATGAAAGAGAGATCACTGTTCAAGCTTCCCATCCTGTTGCTTAAACTTTTTAAATTAATAAATATTTATTTATTTACCTTGTTTTTACTTAGGTCAAGTAAGATATGGCCTTTTTTTATGACACTGGAGCTTCGACTAACTCGTAGCATTCCTCAATCCATCGCTTGTCAAGAGACAACTGAGCTGCATAGTACAATACTTCATAAGTGGCCTTACCCTTTTTTATGTAGGAGAGGGTGTAGGGATGTGTCTATCAGGGAATGATAAGAGAGGGAGACTGATGGGGTTGCGAGGATGAAGAAGATAATGATTTTAGTTATTTGAGAAAAGAAAAAAAAACTTTTCTAAAAGTTGCTACGGTATGTATTGTATTTAACAATTATTTCTGTGCGTTAAATTTCGAGTACATTATTATCGGAAAGTGGAGTGTGATTGGGAAGGGAAGATGTGAACATAGAGGTTAATAAATAACACTGAATATTGTCACGGAGAATTTAATGAAAAGGCGAAGTTTAATTTACATTTGTTGGATCACCGCACGGTATAAAATTTACGGGCTTTAAATCAAATAACACAGACTTTTAAATAAACTTTTGAAAAAAATCTGAGATCGATTGACAGCGGGTCGCGAAGTGACGTCGGTAGTCTGGCAACGAATCTAGCATAAAAGCGACCGGAGAGTGCTGTTGAGGATGGAGTGCAGAGAAAAAGACTGATCCAATGTGGTTTCCCCTTTATATGGGGCCCTCTCCGGTGGCCGCTCACTCACACAAGGCAACATCTATTGTGATTGGTCGAAATCTATGGGAAATATAAAACAAACATTTATAGCGAGTCATCGATTTTAAAAAGTGTACAATCGATCAATCCGACATATTGTTTTGTTTTATAGGTGATTGTATTGGAAAGCATCCCTCTACTGGTCAACGGGAAGAATGACAGACAGGCGCTCTTGAAGATGTACGAAAACACCAACAACAATGGTAATTAAAAATACATTATATAGGGTCCGCCATCTAACGTTTTTTTTTCAACTAGTGTTTATTTCGTGAATGGTAACACTTAGCTCATGTCTGAATTGACAGATAATTAGTTTTATTTTTCCGCTGAACGAATATGGTTGTGTATACGCTTGAACAACGCTGGGAAAAATTGCGACATTACTTTGAAAATCAGGCCATTTTTCTTCGAAAATGAGCAAAGAGTGGCCGTTACACAATGGCAATCGTTATCGGGCCATTTTCGTTCACAAAAATTGAAGAAGAGAATATTGGCAACATTTGTTTTCAACAAGACGGCGCTACGTGCCACACAGCTGAAGCTACACTCCATATTTTGCGCCCCATTTTCAAAAAAAAAAAAGTTATTTGGCGGACCCTTTATTACAGTGAACTAGAACCAGCCTACAAAAAGTAGGTCACTCATTAGGTATTCTAAATATTCGTAAAATTATTATTCGAATATCGAATACAAAAATTATGAAATCTTCAAATCATATAAATATATATATCTTAGGTAGAAGAAAATTAATATCAACTCGATATATAGTAGTATTTTCAGGCTGGTGCCAAAACGCCACGATATTCGATCTTTTGTCACTTATTTATTTTCGCACGTCTGACACGCATATATAAAAATGTTAGTCTAAGTTTTACATTCAGGTAGTTATTAGACGCGGCGTTTACATGCGCCATTTTATTTATTTGGTTCTGAAGTCGCGCCATGTCATGCCGGCGCGGGTAGTTCTCCATGTGGCTGCTATGTAGTTTACAGGTGTAGTGATTGTCACTGCCACCGGCGGGCAGTCTTGAACCGGGTGCTGTTAAGTAAAAAGTAATGTCTGTGTCCCGGGTGGAGGAACGAATTTTGGATTTCTTTTTTGTTTAGCGTAAATTAAAGTTCAATATTCTTCTCAACGAGTTCTTTGGATTGGCGTCCTGTTCATCATCCACCGACCACGCATTCCAATGAAAATGTGGAGTATCTTTCGATACTATGCATCAAGTTATATTAATATATTTACTTGTAGACGACTCTGGTCTCGCGCTGGACATGGACTACACCGGTGTCCCATCCAGCAGACGAGCCGCTGCCGAGGCTCTATTCCAAACCGTCGGAGAAGTAATTGGCCGCTCCACCAGATGTGCTCTGGGATTGTCTTCCAACTACTACCAGCTGGGAGGGAATTCACTCAACTCAATTTTCACCATCACCAAGCTGCGAGATCAAGGATACGACATCGGTAAGAAAAATAAACACAATAAGCGAGTAGAGAACAAAGCACGAATAATATAATGTCATCCGTCATACAAACAACAGAAAAAGATACATATGAGTTATTTAACCGTTCTAATAAAACCTAAAAAAAAATCTGAACACATTTAATATCAGCTTGATATAACTCTTTTTACAGTTCTCGCCCGATCGAGGCCGGTGATACAACGTGTTACGGTCGGGTCGGGAAACAATAATTGAAAAATATTGAGGTGGTTTGCGGAGGCAAGAAGATCGGTCGCCAGCCGTCAGTCTGTGTCTGCTCGAGGCGTCAACAACACGTCATTCATCGAGTAGACCGAAAGCTTATCAGACTTTTTAATTAAATATATGTGCTTGTGAAAAAGTTTTTGTGTTGCTCATCTGCTCTTCATTACACCACCAAGCGATACGATAACTATCCTGGCGACGTGAAGTCGTTATTTCATAAGTAAAGGGGATGTTGATATTGTAGAAAAAGCTGGTACATCTCAATTTTCTCCATTACTTATATAACTTCTCATACAATTTTTCATTATGCATCTCATCTAGCTCATAACATACGTTGTTATATATTTAATTATTTTATTTTTTCAGGAATCACTGACTTCATAACTGCCAAGAACTTGGGCGAGGTCCTGGACAGGATATGCGCTGATGACAACGGAGCTTCAGCCAAGCAGAGACAAGACTATGACATCGAGAAACTGCAGGAGTATCACAAAATTGAATGCAAGCAGTAAGTCATGTTAATTAACGCCTTCACTTTGCTAACTAAACGACATATTTATCAAAATTATGAGTCTTAGATTCAATTAGCGTATTGAAAATGCTCCCTGTCCCGTCCTGTTTTAGGAGACCCAGATGGTGATATGAAAGACCTATATCGAAAAAATTAAACTCATTTCCCACACGATGCAGTCTCTACAAACATGAATTGTACTTAGTTGATCACACTTACCAGATCAGAACTGTCCAAATAACAATTTAAAATATATGTGCTTCTTAAAGAGTCTTTCTGTTGCTCATCTGCTCCTCATATGTCCACTACGTGTCCTAATAACCATCCCGGCGGCGAGGAGTCGTCTTCCATAAGTAAAGGGGATGTTATATATAATCGTGTTGGAAACAACAGGGTCAAGTCCTGTCTGCCCAGAAGTGGGTGACGTCGATGGCGTTACTCCCGGCCATCGTCAGGTCTTCTTGGGTGCAGCTTATCGGACAAACCGCACACTCCAGAAGGTGTGACAGGGTCTGCTCCACGCTGCAGTCACATTCAGTCGGTCCGCTGTAAAACTGCCAGGCTTTCATTTGTGTCCTCGACTTGCATATTCAGGTCTGAAGTTTGTTAAGGGACCTCCATATATTCCACCCCTGAGCGTGTCCAGGTGCTAGGTCCTCTTTCTGGGCAGTCCAAGTATGCCCCTCAGTTGCGCTTCTCCACATGTTCAGCCGCAGGGTGGCCTCAGATATCATCAGTTCCGTTGTCGACTGTAGGAAACTTCTTCTTGATTTGAGCCGTGTGGTTATCTTTAATAGGATGTTAATAATTATGAATAGTAAAAACACGTTATTTATTCACATTGTCTTTGACAATTGCATAAATTAATACTTTATTTTATTTATGTCCTTTTAGTATGGTGGTCGAGAGCTTCTACGAAAAGGCTGATCTCGAGCGTTGGTTGAAGCCCGACATCAAGCGAGAAGACTATGACGTTCTGTTAGAAGCCACCTGGTCTCTTCTGGTGGAGAAGGAGCTGAGTTTTGCTGTGCGAGCCAAGAGCGAGGATCCCAACCTCCAGGGAGAGCTCGTGGCCGTCGCTCTCAACTTTGATGCTCACGATGAACCCGCGCTGGAGCTCTTCAGCGAGATCGCGACGATATTCGAGTTCTTGGAATACGTGGAGGGACCAATCAGGTAATTAACTATGTATTGGTTTCCTCCTCTCTTATTTAGGGCATCGATTTACTTGATGAAGGATGCAGGATCAGGTTCACAATACAAACACTTGTTTTTGTTTCACATATTACGGGTTTATTTGTCTCAAACGTCGCCCGTTAAAGCGAACGCCTTTATGCGCGAGGGCTATAACGGGCGCGAGTCAAACTTCAACTAACAACTGCCCGAACGTTCTGACTCACAGCCGCTCTGACATCTCGGCGCTGCCAACCGTCAAGATGACAGTCATACCAACAGGAAATGGGACAACTGTCATTATAAATATTTTGGCGTATTCAAACACCGCTAAACATTATACAATTAATAATAATTAATACAATTAACATTAGATGTGCATGTCAGGCGAGCGAACAAAATAAGAGACAAAAAATCGTTTTTCGAGGCTTTACGGCATCAGCCAGAAGGGCCATCAAACTGATATCAGTATTTTTATAAGTAATTAAATATACACATACATCAAATTTTATATGCATCAATTCATTCAGAAAAAATATCGGCAGACGCGGGATTCGAACCACGAGCCTTGCAACTTTGCTCTATTCTTACACACCGTGCGGTCCACACGACCATTCTCCGCCTGAACAGATACGCGAAAGTTGGTGTATTTATACCATGTTACCATCGTATAACGATAGATATATTACTGTAGTATATATTCAGATTATGTATATTATTGTTTTTTAATATTCAATCACTCAACATTTATTCACAATCTTTTTATAAATATATATATTTTTAACATGCTTTATGCAAGGGCAAGTCCGGAGTTTCTCGTTCGATTTCGGCTTTATGCGACTCAACAACAAAATAAAAGATACTGAAATGTAGGATTTTAAATTATGAGCCGATTGGTGCTTATTGATAATCACTCTGAAGAATTTTAACAAATATGTTGGATGTGGGAGTGTCGTGGAAGTGTTGTGATTTATAGATTGCTGTGAAGGAATTGTTGCGCGTGTTGGAAAGGGCTCCCCGGAATTCTCCCTACATTCCGAACAAGAAATAAAAGAAATAAGAACATGGTATAATTTCACGGGGAATTTATTACCAACAAGTGAGCTTAATATTAAAGCAGTTTTAATTTGAAAAGTTACAGAATATTTACATTAGATTAAATTGAATGGTTATCGAGATTCTATTTTATTGGCAAGTTCTAGAAATGCTGTTTGGAAATATGAAACGCTACTTGTAGGTAGATTGTGACTTGACGCTTGTAGATCGGCACGTAACACAGTTATTTCTCTGACGGGCGGCATGATGAGTGCTCAGGTTATGGAGGCGTTGAAGTGGAGAGAGAAGAGAACTGGTTCTTATAGTCGTGCTTATATAGAGCCAGCTCGACTCCCACCTTGAACGGTGCAATAGTACTTGAAGCGACCTCTGGTGACGGAGACTCTATCAACATCTATGGAAATTACAAGGTCTAAATGTAAGCTCTATTAAAAAAACTGATTATTGAACTCCCAAATATTTCTCTGGTACTACTCTAGTTGAGTGTACTTACGCGATATTTTATGTGCCACTTTGTGGGTGTATTATATTAGTAAAATTATTTTGTAATTTTCTTAGAGACAACAAGTTACCGGTAGGTGTCGGCAAGATCCTCCACTCCTTCATGATGGCGACTCACCCAACACTGACCGGCCCCGAGAACGTGGCCGTCATACACGCCATGGAGGATCAGCTGGTGACGCTGGCCAACTCCAGGGGGTACAAGGGGATCTTCACCACCAACACCAGTCCACTGACACAGGTATGACTATTATGTGACATTTTCGCCGGGATCGTCTACGGGACGCGTGGGGGAGGGATGAAAATCTGGCCACGAGCACAAAGAACTTTTCAAGAAGCACATTGAAATATTGTGATTTTTTGATTTAGCCATGTGTGGCGAACTTCCTTCAACCTCTAGCACATACTAATAAAATAAATTTAAATGGAACACGTATAAAACTTTTTTTTTATCCACATATTAATGTATGTATTTTCTTTCCAGCAATTGGGCACGGACGTGTTGGGCTACAAGACAATGTTGGACTACCAAGTGAACCAGTTCGTGATGAGCTCGGGTCGGGTTCCATTCCGCCTCGCGCCCGATTCGCAGCGCGCCATAGTCTGCTGGAAGCCTCTGTGACTCCACGCATCTCCACAAGAACAACATCCAGCACGAAGGTGATGGAGAGGAGTGAGAGAAGTGGTGCTGAGCTGAACACGCGAGGAAGGGGTGTTCTGGCGGCTCCAGTCTGAAGCTAACTCGAAAGTGACGATCGGAGAAGAAAAACAAGCTGATGCGACTATTGCAACAAGAGCAAGATCAAGGTGAGAAGTGGTTCTGATGCTGAACATGTGTCGAAGATGTGTTTGAGAAGTTCCAGTCTAAAGATCATTCTATGAAATTGATTGGAGAAGAATTGCAAGTTGATTCAAACAAGAGCAAGATCAAGTGGAGCAGATTTAACGTGAGAAGTGGTTCTGATCTGAACATGTGTCAAAGAAGTAAGTGTTCAGTGAGTTTTAGTAT